>CP139506.1:201740464-202340464 GCA_021014915.2 Artemisia tridentata subsp. tridentata
AAATTCTTTTAAGAAACTTTTTCTTTTATTTTTCAAGGACACCTTCAAGCTTGTATACAAAGTAACATTTAACAACAAAATTTCTAAGTATAATTAGCGAAACATTTTTCATATTATATTCCGCTTCAATGGTAATTTGATATATGGATCGTACTCTATTTTAAAAACCATTTGTTTTGAAAATAAGAGCCACGAGGATCTGATACCAATTGTGAAAATGTAGAGGGGGGTGAATACGTTACCGTTTTTAAAACTTTAAATCTTTTGTATCAAATATCCGATCAAGCTTGTTGTAATATGAAAAATGGCAATTATAGTCTATGACTAATATAAGCATACACTAACACAAGTTGTTACACAAGCATAACCATCAAGTCACAACACAAGCAATAATATAATGCAAGTATAAAATTAAAGGAGTAAGTAAAAGAAAGTGCAAACCGGACACGAGTATTTGTAGTGGCTCGATCACGGATCTCCTCACTGCCCTACTCCACTCCCCGAGTACCCAACTCGAGAGTTACTTCACTAAATCAACAAGCTTCCTTCTCGGCGGAGAAAACCTTACAAACGTCGCTTACACTTTTTTTGGTACAAAGAAAAATACCGGGTTCTAGTTTGAGGTAGAACCAACCTAACGTCGCCTATACAATATTTCTGACACTAAGCTAGATGTCGAGTTCTTTTACAAGGGTACAACCACTCTGTGGAAAACTAGAAGGGGGGGTTGAATAGTTTTATATCCTTTTAAATCTTATTGTGAAAACTTTGTTTACTTTTTAAAACTTAGATTCGACTTTATGTGATCTCAATTCCTTGAACAATATGAACAATATGTATATAAGTAAATATAGATAAGTAATGCAAGTAAGGTAATAAAATGAAATGAAAGTTAGAGATGGAAAAATCTAACCAAGAGACAAGAGATTTATAGTGGTTCGGCTACAAGGACACCTTCCTTGCCCTACTCCACTCCCCGAGCACCTAACTCGAGAGTTTTCTTCACTATGTCAACAAGCTCCCTTATGGCGGAGAAAACCTTACACAACTTTAGCTTACATCGGCTTGACGACACAAAGCTAGATGTCGAGTTCTAATCGTACCTAGAACCAATCTCACGACTTAAACACGACTTAATCACACCTTCTTCTTCACGAATTCTTCACGACTTCTTCACAACTTCTTCACGACTTCTTCACAACTTCTTCACGACACTTCACAACTAAGTACAACCTATGTACACTTCTACTTCTTCACACCTTCACTACTTACACACCTTAACAACACAACTTCTCTACTTACACACTAACCTATCCCAAACAATTATACACACAACTATCTAACAACAATACACAACTTATATACAAATGTATGATGACACAAACAACTTAGGTATCTAAGTTGTAATACTTCTTCTCTAGTTGTTGAAGGAGTATTCTTCTCTTGCACTTGAATGGAGGAAGCTTGGATCACTTAGAAACCAAAGCTTAAGGTTATATGATCAAAGGGTTTTTGAAGATATGAAATGTGATTTAAGACAGAAAGTTTCAGTGTGCAAAAGGTAAGTAAAAATCCAGGGGAAGGCTGGTATTTATAGGAGAAAAATCTGGACAGCTGGAGCCTACTGGAGCGTGGCCGGCCCCCTTAAATAGGGGGCGGTCCCCTTAATTTTAAGGGGGCCGCCCCTGCTGAACGTTGGCCAGTTTTGTCCTTTTGTGGGGAAGGTTTTTCTGGAACATTTTAACTGATTTTGGTTAAAAATTTGAATTCATATTTTTAAAAAAGATTAAACATTTTTATTTATTACCAAAAATGATTTTCTAAAAGATATAAAATGTTTTTGACATTTTATAAAAAATCTAGTGTTTAAGAAAATGTTCCTTTGATCATATAATGCATTAAGCACTTGTTTATTCATACCTTAAGTGATTAAGTTTTAGAAGTGAATATTTACAACTAAATACTTGTTTATTTGATAAGTTTATTTTTAATGAGTTTATATTTTGTGATCATTAAAACATAGAGATATGAATAATGTTTTTAGGCATTATTTATGTCAACAATCTCCCCCTTTTTGATGATTACAAAACTTAAACTTATTAAATCCAAAAATTTATTTTTGGACAAGTATTTAGTGAGTTTATATTCACTTCTCCCCCTTTTTGTAGAATCAAAAAGGTTATGCCGACAAGTTTTAGAAACTAAATTTGTCGGGACGAGAACTCCCCCTTGATGTTTACTCCCCCTCGTTCGAGGGCACCAAGGAGACGAGCTATGGAAATCTTGGCTGCAAGAACAAGTTAGGAGACACAAGATACATATACATAGCAAAAATATTTAGAACAACCAACTAATTTATTTATGCATTCAAGATGATCATATATAACATATGAATCATCATTACATTACATAAAATACTTGAAACATAATGATTACAACATAACTAGAAATACTAATGGTCCTCATATTGCAAAAGAGAGCGATTAGACTTGCTTGCGACACAAAAGGGTGAGGGATTTTATTTTGAGGCGGAAAGCATGTGGATGGGTTTTAGTTATGTGATGGTGAGGGAAATGGAGCGGATCCATTGATGTTATATTGTTGTAGTGGAGGAATGGGATGGGGACGAGTGAGTAGATATTCGATCCAAGAAATATCTTCACTTAAGTGGAGAATTTTTTTTTGAAGGAAGATGCAACAAGGGCAATAGTGGGTGTGGTTTGTAACTTGATCCAAGTTAAGAGAGTGGGGTAGGCAATTTGAGTAAGGTGAGGATGGAGGTTGTCCCTTGTTGCGTTGTGTGAGGTGCATAGCAAGGAGATCACTAAGATCATGGATTTGGTTAATCTCTTCATGAAGCTTTTGCCTTTCATGAATGGGGATTTGGTTATTTGGTGGAAATGGATGGTATTGGGGTGAAAAATTTGATGTTTGACCAATGTGATGAGGGTTTTCAAGGATTCCATTAAAGTTGGTTTGATGTTTAGGGGAGTAGTTTGGAATGAATGTGGATGTTTGGCCAAAATGGTAGGGTTTGTGAAATGGTTCAATGGAATGAGGTTGTGATCTTGGAGAGTAGTTGGGGATGAATGATGATGGAGGTGTTGGTTGTCTAGTTGTGATGGGCTTGTGGTGAGGGTGAGGTTTTCTTTTCCACCCGGGTTTTAAGGTCATCCTTGCTAGCTTTGAGGTTTTTGGTTTTGGGTTGATAGGAGAAGACATGATGGGATGATTGAATGTGGTGAGATATGGGGTTATTTATAGTGGAGGATTTGTGTGGTTTAGGAATGGATAGGCTTGTTGGGTGATTAGGACAAAATGTGTTTGTGAATTTGGGGAAGTATAGGATCAAATGGGCTAAAAAGCAAAAAAAAGATTCTGTGAACCCGTCCAGCAGATGGCCGGTCCCCTTAATTATGGGCGGTCCCCTTAATAATTAAGGGGGCCGCCTTATGAATTAAGGGGGCCGCCCATCTGGTACTTTTCTGGGTTCCAGAAATGGGTTTTTCTGCAGAAATAGGTGAGGATGGCTATGTTTTGAGCTTTTGGTTTTAGGCAAGTCCCACTCTTTGAGGCAATAGAGAAACATATTAAGCATGCATGGCATATAAGATAAACAAGCAATAAGTTATATCTAGCAATTTAGAGAATTAAGGCAATTAATTATCTAAGGCAAGGGTAATAGAGCAAATGCACTAGAAACTAATGGGGAATAGGTGATGGAACAATTGTGAGGATGTGATTAATAAGCTTGTTCTAGTGTGTGCCTATATGCAACAAATGTGGAGATGTGATTGTTTCGACTCCTAAATGCAAAAATTTCCTAAGAAACAATCCAAGGTCTCCTTGATTTAATATTGCTCAATATATGAATATCAAAGATATATATTAGATTATATATTTTGACAAGTCATGTGAGATCTTATATGAAAAAAAAAATGTTTTTAGCATTATTCAACAATGTAAGAAAAATGGTTTTCATGTGTTGTCCTAGATATGAGAATGATTTGTAGAAAATAGATTGGGTTTTGTTTACAAATATGTTTATGAAAAAAAATATCCCAATCTTTTATTTTGTGCAAAACAGATTCCTAGACTCAGATGAGAGGAAATAAAAAAAATTTACAGACAGATGGCCGGTCCCCTTAATGACAAGCCGGTCCCCTTAATAATTAAGGGGACCGCCTTTATAACATTAAGGGGTCCGCCCATCTGGAAAAAAAAATATACCAAAGATGCAGAGAATTTAGTCAATTTGTTCCATCATTCCTAGGCCTAAACGTAAGTGGTTAAAGAGTTCACGCTTAAGGAACTTAGTGAATATGTCTGCTAAGTTATCTTCCGATGCAACCTTTTCTATATATATGTTTCCTTTTTGAACATTATGGCGGAGGAAGTGGTGGCGTATTTCTATATGTTTAGTCCTAGAGTGTTGAACGGGATTCTTACTTAAATCTATAGCACCTTTGTTATCACACATGATTGGGACATCATCTAACCTAATGCCATAATCTACGAGAGCTTGTTTCATCCATAGTGCTTGTTGACATGCCTTTCCAGCGCTTACATATTCGGCATCTGTGGTAGAAATAGCAAGAGTGGTTTGCTTCTTCGAGAACCAAGATGTTAGACAACATCCCATTAACGTGCAAATTCCGCTAGTGCTTTTTCTATCCACGTAGTCTCCCGCATGATCCGAAGTCGCATAGACGATGGTTTCTATGCCCGATTGTCACACCCCCAAAATCGGGTCTAGCGGAAGCTTACGTGTCGCTGGGGTGCAACTCAATTGGTATCATAACACAAGTGTAAAGAACGGTTTTCACATCAATCATTTAGAATATATTTGAGAAGTCAAAAGTGTTAAATTTACATTATGAAAAGTGGTGCGGAAGTTGGCCCATAAAATAAGTTAAGCGGTCCCAAATGTTTTATCAGAGTCTTCTATGACCATGCCATGCCCTGCCAAAAGCCTCCAGTAGCGTGCTATTGCTTAGTTCCTGAAAATACATGCTAAAGTGTCAACACGAGGTTGGTGAGTTCATAGAGTTTGTTATAAATGAGTTGAAAAGTCCTAAGAAAATGTTTCCACAGCAAAGGCATTGTAAATCCACTAAGTTGCAAATCCCGCCCATAACAAAACTTGCAACCTGTGTGTTTACAACCCACTGCTAAAATATAGCTTGAGTAAGACATGTGCGTATACGATATGCATGATATATCACTAGTAGACCTTAGTTGCTCACGAGGAGACTTATGTTCGGCTACCCCAAGTGTTTGATACTTAGGTCCGTGATATGCTATGTACGGCTACCCCAAGTGTTAGATACTTAGGTCCATGATATGTACTGTACGGCTACCCCAAGTGTTAGATACTTAGGTCCATGATATGTACTGTACGGCTACCCCAAGTGTTTGATACTTAGGTCCGCGATATGTTCTGTACGGCTACCCCAAGTGTTTGATACTTAGGTCCGCGAGATGCTTTCAAGAGTAACACAAATAAGTTTAACACAATCTTGTATGTACGCAAATAGTTTAAGCATGTATCTCCCCCAAAGAGTTTAAAACAAGTATTAAAGAATAAGAGTGGGGCTATGAAACTCACCTGATGCGATAGCAACAATGATAATAATGGATAAGATGAAATGAAGCTCGATCTCTAACCGCGACCTATTATGAATGATATGATCTAGCGTAAGCAATGATACAATGCTACACATGCAAATACGTATGTTAACGATACCACTCGTTAGTTTTGAAAATAATGCTTATCGTTGAAAACTACATTTTTGACGTCTCGGCAAGTTATAAACTACTTTTCGTGTAAATATGTTGAAACGGTACTCCACGATCCTTGTTTGGTGTTTTATCGGTTAATATAATGCTTTCGTCGCAAAATAACACTTTTTATAACTTGTGAAAATATGACCAAACGGCCTCGCAAAACTAGTCGCAAAATATTGTACGTTAAGAGTTAGGAATAGAACTTGACGTTTTTGAAATCCTTGTAACATAATCTCAATGTCGCCTCATTTGACTTTTGATCATACGCGCCTCGATCATAGAGAAAATCGGCTATCAATTTAGCGACTTGCTAGTTTTACACTTAGAAAATATATGTGTTATAATGGTGTGTCAAAATAAGTATAGTTCGTCGGCTTTTCAAAAATTCATATCTCGGTCGTTACAAGTCCGTTTGCGACGTTCTTTATATCCACGGATTCGTCATAGCATGAACTAACATGTTTTCAGTAGCTCGGCTCTCCTAGATCACGTCTAACGCCTCGTTTTGTCCCTTGAAGTTCGGCAAACAGCAAGCTTATTTTCAGAAAATAGTTTTTCGTCGCCTAACTTGTAAAAATCATATCTCCTTCGTTATAAGTCGGTTTTTAGTGATTCAAGCGCCCACGGTTTCGTTTTTGAAAGTATTTTCTGAATATGAAGGCCAAAATAACGGCATGTTTACTGATTTTTCCAGATTTTTCATTTTTGGACAGTAGGCTTATATATATGTTTAAAACTCATTTTCTTGGTTCACGACTTGATCAAACTACTTCAAAGCAACTCCACAAGTACTCTAAACCTACCATACACCTTCTCAAGATGTCATGGGGTCCTAAACATCACCAAAAATGATGGGTTTCATGAGGATGATAATAAAAATGATGGATCTAATGTTTTTGGTGAAAAATAATTAAAGTGGTATATGTAACATATGTTTTGCATGACTAGCTACCAAAATAACTTGATAATACATCAATATATGAATAGAATGGAAGTATGAAATGATCAAAAATGTTCTTGAGCTTACTTGAATTGTTGAAGAGTTTTGGATGTAAAATGATTAGAACCTTGGGATTTTTATTTCAAAATCCTAACAAGGAACACTATGGACACTAGATTAACACTTGAGCTTGAAAAATTTGTGGTTCTTGCTTGCTATCTCCTTGTGGCGGTGGGTTTTGATAGAGAGGGAGAGAGTGTTTGTGATTTTCTAGTGAAAATGAAGCTAGTTTAGGCTTTATATAGTCCAAGGGTATTTTGGTAATTTAAATGGAAGGGTATAATGGTAATTTCACTATATTTTCGAAATATCTAGATATTTTTGAGAAAATATCTAGATATTTTAGGTTGGATATTTATCTTTGACATACGGAGTGGGTTTTGGTCCCGTTAATTGCTAACTGTAAGTCGTAAAGTCACAAAACTTAAAACCGGGTATCCTAAAATTCCTAAATTCATGAAAATGTCACGGAAGGTGGAAAACATATATTTCTCTTGTTGGTAATGTTGTTTGGACATATCGGGATGCCTAAATGATGTTTAAACCTTAAGGTAAATCTCGGACACGGTTTCGTGATTCTTGCAGAAAT
Source organism: Artemisia tridentata subsp. tridentata (assembly GCA_021014915.2). Classification (NCBI taxonomy): domain Eukaryota; kingdom Viridiplantae; phylum Streptophyta; class Magnoliopsida; order Asterales; family Asteraceae; genus Artemisia; species Artemisia tridentata. The sequence continues at coordinate 201,747,841 of CP139506.1, forward strand.
TATCCGACGAGTGCCAAAATCTCGGGTTATCATTAAAATAGTTTAACTTACGAGAATATGAAATAAAAATTTTGGAATGAATAGTGCCAGTGAATAGTAAAAATGAATTGTAACTCGTGAATAGTAAATTGTCGAGGTTCGGAAAAATGGCCTGGAATTACGAGTTGTGACAGTCTCCACCCGTTAGAGGAATTTAGTCCCTGAATTCAGCTCACTCGTTCTACGTACGTATGTTCTCGTGGTCGGGTTTGATGGGGGTAAACTTTCCCATTATCGAGCGTAGTCCCCAAAAGACCTCTAGGTAACCGATTTTTACTTAATCCCACAACTCATCAAACAAGAAATGTCATGGGATTAGGCTAAATCGGTTTGAGGTTGTCGATTCAAATTTAATCTCACAACTCATCAAACAAGAACTGTCATGAGATTAAACTGAATCGGCTCGGGTAACAACTTGACTCTTAGCTTGATTTTCGCAACTCATCAAACAAGAACTGTCACTAAATCAAGCTAGGAAACAAGTTATCTGAAAGAATGGATTCAACATCCTGAAATGAGGTCTTTTGAAAGATTGGCTCAATATTGGAATTGCTTACACCGATCAAATCAATCCGAACATAATTCCATTATAACTACTCTCAGTATTGCAAAATTCATCTCTGAGTCGAACATAGGTGGTCAGGCTATGTCCCACTGTCCCGGGTCGAATATAGATGACCAGTCTATATTCCACCGAGGTTCAATGAATTTTGGAATACTCAGATTAGTTATAATAATACTATGTCCTTCACATGTAAAGGGTGGTTCAAAAGACTAAGGCAGGTGATCAGGCTTGAGGTCGAATGATGAAACTACGTAAGGAAAAGGTGTAACGCTGCGACTGCATGATATGTAAGCATACTTATATGGAATACAATTATAGTAATCAACGAGAGTAAGTGAGTATAATCTATCTGGCAATAAGATACAAATCTCATTAAATATGTCAGCAACAAACCACAAATGAGGCATCAGCTTGGCAGGCAGGCACGTGGCGGTCATAGGGTTAAGTTTTCGTAAAAGTAGCTATAGTTTAGGTTTTAAAATTACCCAATTCTCTATAGCCTAGGCTCTGATACCAATCTGTCACACCCCCAAAATCGGGTCCAGCGGAAGCTTACGTGTCGCTGGGGTGCAACTCAATTGGTATCATAACACAAGTGTAAAGAACGGTTTTCACATCAATCATTTAGAATATATTTGAGAAGTCAAAAGTGTTAAATTTACATTATGAAAAGTGGTGCGGAAGTTGGCCCATAAAATAAGTTAAGCGGTCCCAAATGTTTTATCAGAGTCTTCTATGACCATGCCATGCCCTGCCAAAAGCCTCCAGTAGCGTGCTATTGCTTAGTTCCTGAAAATACATGCTAAAGTGTCAACACGAGGTTGGTGAGTTCATAGAGTTTGTTATAAATGAGTTGAAAAGTCCTAAGAAAATGTTTCCACAGTAAAGGCATTGTAAATCCACTCAGTTGCAAATCCCGCCCATAACAAAACTTGCAACCTGTGTGTTTACAACCCACTGCTAAAATATAGCTTGAGTAAGACATGTGCGTATATGATTTGCATGATATATCACTAGTAGACCATATGCTGCTCACGAGGAGACTTATGTTCGGCTACCCCAAGTGTTTGATACTTAGGTCCGTGATATGTTCTGTACGGCTACCCCAAGTGTTAGATACTTAGGTCCATGATATGTACTGTACGGCTACCCCAAGTGTTAGATACTTAGGTCCATGATATGTACTGTATGGCTACCCCAAGTGTTTGATACTTAGGTCCGCGATATGTTCTGTACGGCTACCCCAAGTGTTTGATACTTAGGTCCGCGAGATGCTTTCAAGAGTAACACAAATAAGTTTAACACAATCGTGTATGTACGCAAATAGTTTAAGCATGTATCTCCCCCAAAGAGTTTAAAACAAGTATTAAAGAATAAGAGTGGGGCTATGAAACTCACCTGATGCGATAGCAACAATGATAATAATGGATAAGATGAAATGAGGCTCGATCTCTAACCGCGACCTATTATGAATGATATGATCTAGCGTAAGCAATGATACAATGCTACACATGCAAATACGTATGTTAACGATACCACTCGTTAGTTTTGAAAATAATGCTTATCGTCGAAAACTACATTTTTGACGTCTCGGCAAGTTATAAACTACTTTTCGTGTAAATATGTTGAAACGGTACTCCACGATCCTTGTTTGGTGTTTTATCGGTTAATATAATGCTTTCGTCGCAAAATAACACTTTTTATAACTTGTGAAAATATGACCAAACGGCCTCGCAAAACTAGTCGCAAAATATTGTACGTTAAGAGTTAGGAATAGAACTTGACGTTTTTGAAATCCTTGTAACATAATCTCAATGTCGCCTCATTTGACTTTTGATCATACGCGCCTCGATCATAGAGAAAATCGGCTATCAATTTAGCGACTTGCTAGTTTTACACTTAGAAAATATATGTGTTATAATGGTGCTGTCAAAATAAGTATAGTTCGTCGGCTTTTCAAAAATTCATATCTCGGTCGTTACAAGTCCGTTTGCGACGTTCTTTATATCCACGGATTCGTCATAGCATGAACTAACATGTTTTCAGTAGCTCGGCTCTCCTAGATCACGTCTAACGCCTCGTTTTGTCCCTTGAAGTTCGGCAAACAGCAAGCTTATTTTCAGAAAATAGTTTTTCGTCGCCTAACTTGTAAAAATCATATCTCCTTCGTTATAAGTCGGTTTTTAGTGATTCAAGCGCCCACGGTTTCGTTTTTGAAAGTATTTTCTGAATATGAAGGCCAAAATAACGGCATGTTTACTGATTTTTCCAGATTATTCATTTTTGGACAGTAGGCTTATATATATGTTTAAAACTCATTTTCTTGGTTCACGGCTTGATCAAACTACTTCAAAGCAACTCCACAAGTACTCTAAACCTACCATACACCTTCTCAAGATGTCATGGGGTCCTAAACATCACCAAAAATGATGGGTTTCATGAGGATGATAATAAAAATGATGGATCTAATGTTTTTGGTGAAAAATAATTAAAGTGGTATATGTAACATATGTTTTGGATGACTAGCTACCAAAATAACTTGATAATACATCAATATATGAATAGAATGGAAGTATGAAATGATCAAAAATGTTCTTGAGCTTACTTGAATTGTTGAAGAGTTTTGGATGTAAAATGATTAGAACCTTGGGATTTTTATTTCAAAATCCTAACAAGGAACACTATGGACACTAGATTAACACTTGAGCTTGAAAAATTTGTGGTTCTTGCTTGCTATCTCCTTGTGGCCGTGGGTTTTGATAGAGAGGGAGAGAGTGTTTGTGATTTTCTAGTGAAAATGAAGCTAGTTTAGGCTTTATATAGTCCAAGGGCATTTTGGTAATTTAAATGGAAGGGTATAATGGTAATTTCACTATATTTTCGAAATATCTAGATATTTTTGAGAAAATATCTAGATATTTTAGGTTGGATATTTATCTTTAACATACGGAGTGGGTTTTGGTCCCGTTAATTGCTAACTGTAAGTCGTAAAGTCACAAAACTTAAAACCGGGTATCCTAAAATTCCTAAATTCATGAAAATGTCACGGAAGGTGGAAAACATATATTTCTCTTGTTGGTAATGTTGTTTGGACATATCGGGATGCCTAAATGATGTTTAAACCTTAAGGTAAATCTCGGACACGGTTTCGTGATTCTTGCAGAAATTATCCGACGAGTGCCAAAATCTCGGGTTATCAATAAAATAGTTTAACTTACGAGAATATGAAATAAAAATTTTGGAATGAATAGTGCCAGTGAATAGTAAAAATGAATAGTAACTTGTGAATAGTAAATTGTCGAGGTTCGGAAAAATGGCCTGGAATTACGAGTTGTGACACCGATCCCTTAGGATACCATAATCCTAAGTGTATAGTGCCTTTAATGTATCGGAAGATACGCTTAACCGCTTCTAGGTGAGAGGTTTTGGGATCCTCTTGGATGCGAGCACAAAGGCAGACACTAAACATGATATCCGGTCTACTTGCCGTTAAGTATAGTAAACTACCTATCATTCCTCTATACTTAATATTTTCTACGGACTCACCCTCTTCATCTCTTGTGAGTTTTACTTCCGTAGATATCGGTGTCTTCATGGGCTTAGCGTCTTCTAATCCAAATTTCTTAAGCATTTCCTTAATGTACTTAGATTGATTAAAAAATATTCCATCTTCTAATTGTTTTATTTGTAATCCTAGGAAGAAATTAAGTTCACCCATCATACTCATCTCAAACTCATCATGCATGATTTTGGCGAATTCATCACACATATCCTGACAAGTCGATCCGAATATAATGTCATCGACATATATTTGGACAATGATGAGATTTGGGCTTTTCTTTTTCGTGAAAAGAGTGTTATCTACCATTCCCATGGAATAATCATGTTTAATAAGAAATGCTTTTAATCGATCATACCAAGCCTTGGGAGCTTGTTTGAGTCCATATAAAGCTTTCTTGAGTTTATAAACATAATCAGGTTTTGCGAAGTCAACGAATCCTGGAGGTTGTGCCACGTATACCTCCTCATTGATAAAACCGTTAAGGAATGCACTTTTCACGTCCATTTGAAATAACTTAAAATCTAGGGCACATGCATAGGCAAGTAGTATTCTTATAGATTCTAATCTAGCTACGGGGGCATAAGTTTCGTCATAATCTATTCCTTCTTGTTGATTATATCCTTTGGCAACTAACCTAGCTTTGTTCCTAGTAACTATTCCGTTTTCGTCTAACTTATTTCTATAAACCCACTTAGTTCCTATGATGGTCATGTTCATGGGATTTGGGACTAGTTCCCAAACGTCATTAGTCTTAAATTGATTTAGTTCTTCTTGCATAGCCATAACCCAACTTTCATCTTTTAATGCCTCATTTATATTTTTAGGTTCTATAGTTGATAGAAAACAAAAGAAGTTATTTTTATCTTGAGCTTGTGATCTAAGGGTTCTTTGATTTAGGTTTCCTATTATATTATCTAATGGGTGTGATTTAGATTCCTTCACATTTACTATTTTGTTTTCACCTAATATTATATCTTCATTATCATCGCCTAAGGGTTTAATTTTACTAACCTCAATAGCTTCTTCTTCAACTATGTCATCATCTTCTAGGGGCAATGTCTTAGGTGGTGGTGGAGTTTCATCAAATGTTACATTTAAGGACTCTTCTACTTTCATAGTGTGTTTATTAAGTATTATCTATGCTTTACTATTTTGCGAATACCCTAGAAAGATTCCTTCGTATGACTTAGGATCAAACTTAGTAAGGTAATCTTTTGTATTGAGAACAAAACATTTGCTCCCGAATACCCTAAAGTAATTTAGATTAGGTTTTCTACCTCTTAATAACTCATATGGGGTTTTACCTAAAATTCGCCTAATTGAGACTCTATTTATTATATATGTCGATGTATCTACAGCGTGACACCAAAATTTTTGTGGGATATATTGTTCATTTAGCATTGTTCTACTCATTTCTTGTAAGGTTCGATTCTTTCTTTCTACTACCCCATTTGATTGTGGAGTGCGAGGAGCGGAGAAATTGTGAGATATCCCATTTAAATCACAATATTTTCCGAATTGCACTTCGTTATCAAATTCCCGACCATGGTCCGTCCTAATTGATACTATAGAACATCCTAATTTATTTTGAATCATTTTACTAAATATTTCAAACTTATTAAAAGCTTCGGTTTTATCACTTAAAAATCTAGTCCACGTGTATCGTGAATAGTCATCTACAATTACTAAGGTATAACGATTACCTCCGTAACTCCGCACAGCGGTTGGACCAAAGAGGTCCATGTGTAATAATTCTAGGCATCTAGTAGTGGAGACTATATTCTTAGCTTTGTGACTAGCATGTGCTTGCTTTCCTATTTTACATGCATCGCAAAAGTGTTGGTCATATCTTAGGTTAGGCAAGTTTCTAACTAATTCTTTAGAGGCTAGGGATTGTATTTGTTGCATATTTGCGTGACCTAATCTTCTATGCCACAATGTAGAGTTTTCATCTAAGGTAGCTAGACATATTTTATCTTCCGGTTTATTTCCTAGTTTCATAACATATACGCCACCTTTCCTAACTCCTCTACCTATGACCTTTCCGTCCTTAACTATTTCGCTATCTTTACTTGTAAAAGTAACCCTACACTTATTATCGCATATGTGTCCTATACTAAGCAAGTTATATGTTAAGTTATCTACATGCTCAACATTTTCAATAGTTAGGGAGTCTTGAGAGATCGTACCTTTGCTAATGCTTTTTCCACGAAAATCACTACTAAAAATAACATTACCTCCGTTGTATGCCTTGTAGGAGGAGAATAGCTTCCGGTTTCCCGTCATGTGCTTCGAGCATCCGCTATCCTTAATCCATTCGTCGGGCTCCAAATTTATCCCTAGACATATTTCATCGGTGGCTTGAGCTACAAGGCACTTTTCGTCCTTTGCTTTGTCCGCTTCATCTTTGTCGCTATCGCTCCATGTTCCACTAACAAATGCACTTTCGTAATCATAACCCGGTGGCTTTGGACATTCGCCAATGAGATGGTTTTGGCTTCCACATCTAAAGCACTTTCTTTTCCCGTAGTTATCATTTCTATTTCTTTGTAGCGATCTTCTTTCATCTCGCGGTTGTCTCGTGAATCTTCCTCGTCTCTTGAAGAATTTCTTGAATTCTCTAACGGCCATTGCATATTCTTCGTCTTCACTATCGTCACTTGAATCATCGTCATCACTAAGTTCCTTTTTGGCTTTTAGCGCGAGAGACTTGATTTGATCTTTCTTGCTCTTGACCGTTTCCGAGTCCCTCTTTATAATTTCTTCATGAACCTTCAAGTTGCAATAAGCTCATCAAGTGATAACGTCATCAAGTTCTTTGACTCTTCAATCGCCGTGACCTTCGCGCGCCATTTCGGATGTAATGCCCTAAGAAATTTCCTTACAAAATTTTTGCTAGAAAAAGTCTCATCAAGTGCTTTTAAACTTGTGATGATTGTGTTAAATTTAGCAAATGCATTATCAATAGATTCCTCTTCAGGAATTGTAAATTGTTCATATTGTTGCACAAGAAGATCTATTTTATTATCTTTTACTTGACTATTACCTTGGTGAGTGATTAGTAAAGAATCCCAAATCTCTTTTACGGTTTGACACATAAAAATTCTTTCATATTCTTTGCGTGGTAACGCATTATAAATAACCATTTTAGCTTCATTATTTTTAGCTAGTTTCTTTTTTAAATCATCATTTTGTTTTTCAAAAGGTACAATTTCATCTATTTTAGTTAGGATATTATATTGAATAGGGGGAAAATCACCATAGGTAATAATATGCCAAAGATCAAGATCCTTTGATTTCACATAAGTTTCGAATCTATTTTTCCAATAAAGAAAACCATCACTTTCAAATAGTGGTGGTCTTTGCATAGATTGCCCTTCTAAATATTTTAAAGATTCCATAGATCGTTTCAAGTTTTAAAATACAGTTAATTTTAAAAATCTTGTTTAACCTGGCTCTGATACCAATTGTGGAAAACTAGAAGGGGGGTTGAATAGTTTTATGTCCTTTTAAATTTTATTGTGAAAACTTTGTTTACTTTTTAAAACTTAGATTCGACTTTATGTGATCTCAATTCCTTGAACAATATGTATATAAGTAAATATAGATAAGTAATGCAAGTAAGGTAATAAAATGAAATGAAAGTTAGAGATGGAAAGATCTAACCGAGAGACAAGAGATTTATAGTGGTTCGGCTACAAGGACACCTTCCTTGCCCTACTCCACTCCCCGAGCACCTAACTCGAGAGTTTTCTTCACTATGTCAACAAGCTCCCTTATGGCGGAGAAAACCTTACACAACTTTAGCTTACACCGGCTTAACGACACAAAGCTAGATGTCGAGTTCTAATCGTAGCTAGAACCAATCTCACGACTTAAACACGACTTAATCACACCTTCTTCTTCACGACTTCTTCACGACTTCTTCACAACTTCTTCACGACTTCTTCACGACTTCTTCACAACTTCTTCACGACACTTCACAACTAAGTACAACCTATGTACACTTCTACTTCTTCACACCTTCACTACTTACACACCTTAACAACACCACTTCTCTACTTACACACTAACCTATCCCAAACAATTATACACACAACTATCTAACAACAATACACAACTTATATACAAATGTATGATGACACAAACAACTTAGGTATCTAAGTTGTAATACTTCTTCTCTAGTTGTTGAAGGAGTATTCTTCTCTTGAACTTGAATGGAGGAAGCTTGGATCACTTAGAAACCAAAGCTTAAGATTATATGATCAAAGGGTTTTTGAAGATATGAAATGTGATTTAAGACAGAAAGTTTCAGTGTGCAAAAGGTGAGTAAAAATCCAGGGGAAGGCTGGTATTTATAGGAGAAAAATCTGGATAGCTGGAGCCTACTGGAGCGTGGCCGGCCCCCTTAAATAGGGGGGCGGTCCCCTTAATTTTAAGGGGGCCGCCCCTACTGAACGTTGGCCAGTTTTGTCCTTTTGTGGGGAAGGTTTTTCTGGAACATTTTAACTGATTTTGGTTAAAATTTTGAATTCATATTTTTAAAAAAGATTAAACATTTTTATTTATTACCAAAAATGTTTTTCTAAAAGATATAAAATGTTTTTGACATTTTATAAAAAATCTAGTGTTTAAGAAAATGTTCCTTTGATCATATAATGCATTAAGCACTTGTTTATTCATACCTTAAGTGATTAAGTTGTAGAAGTGAATATTTACAACTAAATACTTGTTTATTTGATAAATTTATGTTTAATGAGTTTATATTTTGTGATCATTAAAACATAGAGATATGAATAATGTTTTTAGGCATTATTTATGTCAACACAATCCTATTATGTTTTATGACCCAACAAAAAACCTTGTGTTTTATGGCACAAACACATAAACCATCTAATTTAATAAGATAGATTGTAATGATACATGAATGAGTGCAGTGATGATCGAAGACATAAATGTCTAATTGATAATGCCAAATCTAAATGATCTTCTTGAATAAGAAGTCTTCAACCAATGAAGATAACAAGTGCCCTTGAATCTTCATATGTTGTTATGCTTTGGTGGATAAGTATGCAGGATCTTTAAGCTTGCTTTAGTGGATCATCACAGAAGTATGCTTACAACAAAATGAATGTTAATACTCCCTCCGTCCCTAAATAAATGTCCACTATTAAGTTTTAAAATCTTCCCTTTTTAACTTTAACCTTAAATTATTTTAATTTTGTTATGTAATACTTGATGCAAAATATATATGAATGGATTGCGTTTAAATGTATTTTCATTGGTATAATTTTCATTAAGTATTACATAACACAAATGAAATAATTTAAGGTCAAAGTTGAAAAGAAAAGACTTTAAAAGTCAACACTGGACATTTATTTAGGGACGGAGGGAGTAACATTATGATCATGTGATGTTGAGGGTGATTAATGTATGTTGCTTCATTGTTATCTACTGATCTAAATGTATGCAAGAGGGTAGAGAAAGTGTGTTTTCAAGTGGTTAGAAACAACTAAGTTTGGCTTGCTATTTATAGGCAAACAACCTCAGCAAACCACGGATCAGGCAGAACCAAATATTTAGTTCCGTCCTTGTATAGTTTTGGTTCCGCGGGTGTCTGACAAGAAATCTAAAAAATCTTTATCAAATCTTTCCAAAATCTTATACACAATCTTTCCAAAATCTTTCACAATCTTTCCAAGATATCTTATAAGATCTTTCAAGATTTTGATGACCCTATGCATGAGGTAATAACACCATTTTTATTTTGATTAAAATGTAAACAAAAGTTTGTTTGTAAAATGTATTACTTAACTAGTTAATATATGTTTAGTTAAGTGCTTGTCAAAATAAAATGTATTTTGTCAAGTGTAAGTAAACTTTAGTGCTTGTATGAAAGTTATAATTAGTTTACTTGTAAAATTAAAAGTACATATTTGTTAGTAGACATTTTATGAAAGATGTATTTGTATAAAATACTTGTGAATGCAAAATGTAAAATGAGGTTCGAAATAGAATGGTTAACCTATTAAAATACTTAATGACTCTAAACGTATTTTATACATTCTAAATGATTTGTTAAGGGGTTTGATCATAATGCCACATAACAAACATGTACGAACCTGTGTTGTAGCATACGAGGACTTGAGACGTTGAGAGGTGTTGAATGTATGTTTAGACAAAATATGATTAAGAGTAACTTGTACATTTTACGTTATGTATCAAGTTACATGTTTGTCATCAATCAAAACAAACGAGACTGTATAGATTAAATATCATAATATTTGCACTAACAGGAGGTTTAATTTGCCTTTTTGCAAAAGCCACATTTGATGAATCTAAACTTTGTCATAGAAGGCTAGGTCACTTAAATTTTAAAACAATGACTAAACTGGTTAAGGTAAAACTTGTAAGTGGTTTACCTTCCAAACTTTTTGAAAATGATCAAACCTGTGCTGGTTGTCAAAAGGAAAAGTAGCACAGAGCCTCTTGTTAGTCCAAAACAGAGAACTCAATCAGTCTTCCTTTACATATGTTGCATATGGATTTGTTTGGTCCAACATTTGTAAAAAGCCTTATGAAGAAAATGTATTACCTAGTTGTCACAGATGATTTCAGTAGGTTTACATGGGTTTTCTTTCTAGCTACTAAGGATGAGACTAGTGGCATTCTTAAGTCTTTTATAACAAGGATAGAAAATCTAGTAGATCACAAGGTTAAAGTGATTAGATGTGATAATGGGACTGAGTTCAAGAATAGAGAGATGAATCAGTTTTGTGAGATGAAGGGTATTTTGAGACAATATAGTGTAGCTAGAACTCCTCAACAAAATAGAGTTGCTGAGAGGAGAAATAGGACACTAATTGAGGCTGCTAGGACTATGCTAGCTGATTCTAAGTTGCCAACTACTTTTTGGGCAGAAGCAGTTATTATTGCTTGCTATGTGCAAAATAGAGTGTTAGTAGTTAAGCCTCATAACGAGACCCCATATGAACTTTTTCATGGTAGAACACCAACTTTAAATTTTATGAGACCATTTGGGTGTCATGTTACCATTCTCAATACCATAGATCACTTTGGTAAATTTGATGGTAAGCCTGATGAAGGTTTCTTTGTTTGATACTCTTTGAATAGTAAAGCCTTTGGAGTATTCAATAGTAGAACAAGGATAGTGGAAGAAAACTTGCATATTAGGTTTAGTGAGAGTAAAACTAATGTTGTAGGTAGTGGATCAGATTGGCTATTTGATATTAATGCACTAACAAGAACAATGAATTATGAGCCAGTTGTTGCAGGTACACAGTCTAATGGTTTTGCAGGTACAAAAGCAAGTGATAGTGCAGGTCAAGCTAGAAAGGAGACAGAACCTGTTAAAGATTACATTTTGCTATCATTATAGACTGTTGATCCACTATTTTCCCAAGATCCAAAGAGTTCTTTAGAAGATGAAGTCAAACCTTCAAGTGATGATGAAAAGAAGGTTAATGAAGATCCAAGAACAGAAAGTAAATGTGATGATCAAGAGAAGGAAGATAAGGCTAACAATATTAATGATGTTAATACTGCTAGTGATGAAAACAACACTAACAATGTTAATACTGTTAGTTCAACTGTTAATGCTGCTGACATAGAAGTTAATGTTGTTGATCCAAAAATATGCATTGAACTTCCATTTGATCCACAAATGCCTGCTTTGGAAGATAGTAGCATATTTGACTACTCAAGTGATGATGAAGATGATGCTGAAGTGGCTGACATGAATAATTTGGATACAACAATCCAAGTCAGTCCTACTCCAACTACAAGAATTCATAAATATCATCCTCTTGATCAAGTGATTGGAGATGTGCAATCAGCTACACAAACAAGAAAGATGTCAAAGAATTTGAAGGAACATGGGTTTGTTAGTACTCTTCTACAAAGAACAAACCATCAAGACCTTCAAAACTGCTTGTTTGCTTGCTTTTTATCACAAGTGGAACCCAAAAAGGTAATTCAAGTTACAAAAAGTTTGGACTTTGGTGGAGTTACCAAATGGAAAAAGGGCTATAGGCACTAAATGGGTTTTCAGGAATAAAAAGGATGAAAGGGGAATTGTGATAAGAAATAAAGCAAGATTGGTTGCTCAAGGGTACACACAAGAAGAAGGGATTGACTATGATGAAGTCTTTGCCCCTGTTGCAAGAATTGAAGCAATTAGGCTATTTTTAGCTTATGCCTCATTTAAAGATTTTGTGGTGTATCAAATGGATGTAAAGAGTGCTTTTCTCTATGGGAAGATTGAAGAAGAGGTGTATGTATGTCAACCACCAGGATTTGAAGATCCAGACTTTCCTGATAGAGTATACAAGGTTGAAAAAGCATTGTATAGACTACATCAAGCTCCTAGAGCATGGTATGAAACCTTGTCAACATATCTGTTAGATAGTGCGTTTCAAAGAAGAAAAATTGACAAGACCTTATTCATCAAAAGGTACAAAGGTGATATTTTGCTGATTCAAGTGTATGTGGATGATATCATCTTTGGTTCAACAAAGAAGGAGCTATGCATTGCATTTGAGAAGTTGATGCATGATAAATTTCAGATGAGTTCTATGGGAGAACTTACATTCTTTTTGGGATTACAAGTGAAGCAGAAGAAGGATGGCATATTTATTAGTCAAGATAAATATGTTGCTGAAATTTTAAAGAAATATGGGTTTACAGAAGTCAAGACTGCAAGCACACCAATGGAAACTGGAAAGCCTCTGCTCAAGGATGAAGATGGTGAAGAAGTTGATGTTCATATGTATAGGTCAATGATTGGTTCATTGATGTACTTTACATCTTCAAGACCTGATATTATGTTTACAGTGTGTGCACGTGCTAGATAACAAGTCAATCCAAAAGCTTCACATCTTCATGCTGTGAAAAGGATTTTTAGATACTTAAATGGTCAACCAAAATTGAGCCTTGGGTAACCAAAAGATTCTACTTTTGATTTGGTAGCATTCACTGATAGCGATTATGCTGGAGCAAGCTTGGATAGGAAGTCTACAACAGGAGGTTGTCAATTTCTTAGATGTATATTGATATCATGGCAGTGCAAGAAACAGACTGTGGTTGCAAATTCCACAACAGAAGCTGAATATGTGGCTGCTTCAAGTTGTTGTGGACAAGTGCTTTGGATTCAGAATCAACTACTTTATTATGGGTGCAATTTTATGCATACCAAGATCTTTATTGACAATAACAGTACTATTTGCATAATTAAAAATCCTGTTTTTCATTTAAAAACAAAGCATATAGAGATCAGACATCATTTTATTAGACATTGCAATGAAAAGAAATTAATTTAAATGGTTAAAATCCATACTGACAAGAATGTTGCAGATTTGCTTACAAAATCTTTTGATGTAAGTAGATTTCAATATTTGATTTCTAGTATTGGAATGTTAAATCTTTAAAGTCTTTGATCTCTTTATATTTTTTAAAGTTTTGTATGAATTGGTACTGTTATTCATGTCATTAAAAGTTTCTGCTATTAAGTATAATTAGAACTGCTGGTTATATTTAAAACTGCTAAGTTTCTGCTGTTGGTTATACTTACTACTGTCAGTTATAATCAATATTGTGATCATTAAAACCAAGAAAACACAAGATGGAGGATATATTTGTTTGGTTTTTGGACTAACATTTTGCAGGATAAGCAAAGAAAAGTGTTAGATTGATGATAGACAAGTGTGTGGAATGGAATTGGAGTTAATGCTGCTAGGCATAACTTACTACTGCTGGGATTGTTCAGGGTACTTATCATAAATACTTCGAATAAGGGTTTATGTCATTCATTCACTCATTTAATCGATTTCATTCGTTCAAATACTCTCTCATAACACACCCTAACTCAATTTTATCATCTAATCTCAAAACGCAACACAATTTTTAAACCAAACACAATGGCGACTCTCAAATTTGCGGATTCACACAACATGGTCGTTTTTTTGTCCAAACCCACTGAAAGTGAAAGGTTTGAAGAGATAGTGGATTTTCTCAATGCATACCCTATAAGGTATGCGCTAACGATCAATCCTACTATATATATTTCTTGCATTGAACAGTTTTGGTCTTCTGCCATGGTCAAAACTATCAATGGGGAAGTACAGATACACGCCGTTGTAGATGGACAGGATATAATCATCACTGAAACATCTGTTAGGAGAAATCTTCGACTAGCAGATGATGAAGGTGTTGAGTATTTCCCAAATTCTACTATTTTTGAACAACTTACATTGATGGGGTATGAGAAACCTACTGATAAACGAACTTTTTTTAAAGCATTCTTCTCCCATCAATGGAAATTTCTAATTCATATTATATTACAGTGTCTAAGTCCAAAGACTACTGCCTGGAGTGAGTTTAGCAGCACTATGGCATCTGCCATTATCTGCTTGGCTAAAAACAGGAAATTTAACCTTTCAAAATTAATTTTTGATAGTATGGTTAGAAACTTGGATAATTTGCAAGGAAAATTTTAATGTATCCAAGGTTTTTGCAAGTTTTCATGGACAAACAATTTGCTGAAAAGCCAAAGCATAAAAGAATTTATATTGCACCCTCTCACACTAAAAAGATATTTTCAAATATGAAGAGGGTAGGCAAAGGTTTTTCAGGTAGAATAACACCTTTGTTTCCAAAAATGGTGGTACAACACCAACAACAAATGGGTGAAGGTTCAGTCATTCCTACTGATTCCTAACACACACCCACAATTTTAACATCTACATCTTAACCCAAAAAGACACAAAACCCTAGGAAGCCTAAGAGAAAGGGCACTGAGATACGTCAGTCTAGTGCACCTACAGACATTGTTGCAGATGAGGTTGTCAATACGGAGGGGGTGACAGATTGGTGACGGCTGCCACTGCTACTTCTAGCTTAGAAGCAGAGCAGGACAGTGGTAACATAAGTAAGACCCAATCCAAGGCAACATCTAATGAATCTAGTTCCCAAGGAACTAATTCATGTGATGGTCCTAGGTGCCAAAAAGCCATGGGGGATACTATTGGTCAAACTAGGTTTGCGAATGTATCTAAACTATCCAATGATTCACCACTCGGAAAAGGTAACACACTTTGAAGTGATGAGGATAGACTGAAACTCAATGAATTGATGGAACAATGTACCACTTTACAGAATGAGGTTCTTGCATTAAAGAAGCTTACATCTTCTCAACAACATGAGATTACAAGATTAAATAAGAGGGTGAAGAAGCTTGAAAAGAAGAAGAGGTCAAGAACTCATGGGTTGAAAAGGTTATACAAAGTTGGTTCAACTGCTAGGGTGGAATCCTCCAGTGATGAAGAAATTTTGGGTGAGGATGCATCCAAATTGGGGAGGAGTGAGGATATGGATGAGGAAATGGTGGATGCAGGGAAAGATATTGCTGTTGAAGGTGTGGATGATGGAATAAATGTTGTTGAAGATGCAAGGAATGCAGAAAATGTTGTTGAAGAAGTTGTTGAAGTTAGTACTGCTAGTGTTAAAGTTAGTGTTGTTGGGCTTAAAGATAGTACTGCTAGTGAAGAAACAACTGTTAATGCTGCTACTAAAACTACTGCTGATGAGATCACTATAGCTCAATCACTCAAATATTTAAAGAGCACAAAACCCAAGGAGAAAGGGGTTGTCATCAAAGAGCCAGCTCAATCAACAACAATAATATCACAACAACAACCACAGGGCAAAGGTAAAGGCATTTTGATAGAACCTGTGAGTAAGAAAGATCAACTCAAGCTTGATGAAGAAGCTGCTTTGAAATTGCAAGCTGTGTTTGATGAGGAAGAAAGATTGTTAGCAGAGAAAGCAAGAATTGCAGCTGAGAAAGATGAAGTCAATATTGCCTTGATGAACACATGGGATGATGTACAGGCAAAGGTGGAAGCAGGTTATCTATAGGCTCAAAGACTGCAAGAAGAAGAAAGAGAAGAGTTATCTGATGCTGAAAAAGCAAAATTATTTTGTAAACTCTTAGAAACAAGAAGAAGGCACTTTGCAGCAAAGAGGGTAGAAGAGAAAAGAAACAAACCACCAACAAAAGCTCAACAAAGAAAGCTCATGTGCCATTACCTGAAGAACATGGAAGGATGGAAGCTAAATCAGTTGACACATAAGAGTTTTGAGAACATCCAAGAAATGTTTGACAGAGCTATGAAAAGGGTGAATACATTTGTGGATATGAACACAGAGTTGGTGGAAGGCAATGCAAAGAGATTAGGAATAGAGCAGGAGAGAGAGGTCACCAAGAAACAAAAGGTGGATGATAGTCAAGACAAAGTTACAACAGAGCTTAAACAGTTCATGGTAGTCATTCTTGATGATGAAGAAATACCAATTGATGTTGTACCTTTGGCCACTAAGCCTCCAGGAATTGTTGACAGGCAAATATACAAAGAGGGCAAGAAAATGTACTGGAAGATCACAAGAGTTGATGGGAAATCTCAGTTGCTTACAATCTTTAGTCAGATGTTAAAAAGCTTTAACAGAGAAGATTTGGAAACTCTTTCCAAATTTTTCAAAGCCAAGTATGGGTCAACAAGGCCTCAGGATGATTATGACTATGTGCTATGGGGTGATTTAAAAACAATGTTTGAACCACATGTAGAAGATGAAGTATGGAAGAAACAGCATGGATATAAGGTATTGAGTTGGAAGCTATATGACTCTTGTGGAGTTCATGCCTTGATGATGCAGTCTTCAATGATCTACATGTTGGTGGAAAAGAAGTATCCCCTTACACTATCTACACTCTCACAGATGCTGGAAGAGAAGCTTGAACTGGAATATGATAGTTAAATGGCTTATGAGCTTCTTTGGTCCATCCTAAAACAATGTAAGAAGGTATGAAGTGTTTGGAAGCATCCTCCTGGTGTTGATGAAGCTTTGAATGAAGAAACTAACAAAATTGTTATGGGTTTTGTTTTCATTGATTGTATTTTCTGATGATTCCAATACAAAAGGGAGCCTCTATATATAACAAAGAGAGGCCAAATAAAAGGGAAAAACAAAAGGAAAGGAAATAAAGTAGGAGCAATAAACGTGGAGCCAAATCAGGGTAGAATATTGCATAATTTATTCTATACTCCCCTCAAGTTGGAGCGTGAAGATTTTGAACACCCAACTTGCACAGTAGAAAACGAAGAGAATTGGCTCCTAAAGCCTTCGTAAGAACGTCAGCGATTTGATCTTTGGTAGCTATGGGCATGGGACAAATTTCCATGGAGTCAACTCTTTCCCGCATAAAGTAGCAATCCATTTCAACGTGTTTGGTGCGTTCATGAAGGACTGGGTTGTTTGCTATGTGACGAGCAGCTTGATTGTCAATAAACAATTCAGTTGGTCCAACAGGGGCCATATCAAGTTCACCCAAAAGCCACCTCATCCACAAGATTTCACTAACCACATTAGACATGGCCCGATATTCGGCTTCTGCCGAGGATTTGGAAACTACAGACTGCTTTTTTCGTCTTCCAGGAAATGGGAGCTCCTCCAAGTAGAAGTAAATAACCAGTTCTGGAGCGTCGAGTCATTGGACACTCTAACCAATCAGAATCACAATAAGCCAAAAGATTAGTTCCGCCTTCTCTAGGAATGAGTATGCCTTGTCCCCTAGTCCCTTTCAAATAACACAAGACACGATTGGCAGCTTCCATATGAGGTTGTCTAGGATCACTGACAAATTGACTCAAGATGTTGACCGCATAAGCTATGTCAGGTCGCGTAGCTTGTAAATAAAGAAGCCTGCCAATCAATCGACGATATTGATTACCATCGACACAAGCTGCTTTGTCACACTTGTCAAGCTTTAAATTCTATTCCATGGGGAAAGAACTCGGTCTACAGCCCGTCATGCCAACATCTTCAAGAATGTCCAATGTGTATTTGCGTTGACTTAACACCATACCTTCCTTTGTTTTAGCGACCTCGATGCCTAGAAAATATTTCAAGGGGCCAAGATCTTTGATGCTAAATCGCTTATCCAGGAAATCCTTGGTAGCTTGTATTTTGTGCGGGTCATGTCCAACAAGAACAACGTCATCAACATAAATAAGTGCAGCAACGAATGCGTCTTTTTCTTTGAAAATGAAGAGAGAATGATCAGCGTGGCTTTGCTTAAAACAAATATCTAATAAGGAATGCGTGAACTTTTGGTACCAATTTCTTGAAGCTTGTTTAGGCCGTACAAGGACTTCTTGGGTTTGCAAACCCGATTGTCATCTTGTTTACCAAAGCCTTGCGGAAGCTTCATAGAAACATCCTCATTCAAGTCGCCATGCAAAAAAGAATTGTTCACATCAAGTTGGTGAACATGCCAATCACGCTTTACAGCGACGATCAAGAGGGTGCGCACTGTCACTAGCTTTGCAACAGGAGCGAAGGTTTCATGGAAATCAACCCCTTCCATCTGTGTGAAGCCTTTAGCTACAAGGCTACCTTGTACCGCTCAACATCTCCATTCGGCTTGTACTTGATTTTGTAGACCCATTTCGAATCAATCGCTCGCTTTCCTTTTGGAAGCTCTAGACCAAGTCTCATTTTCTTCAAAGGCTTGGATCTCTTGCTTCATGGCTTCTATCCACCTGACATCCTTCAAGTTTGCTTGAAGTGTTTAGGCTCATTATTTGTGGTAATGGCCGTCAAGAAAGCTTTATAAGTGTTAGTAAAATTGTCATAGGAAATAAAATGTGCTAAGGGATGTACCGTGGAGGAGTCTTGATGGAGCGATGATTACGTATGGTCTAATGATGGGGGTAGGTTGACTTCAAAACCATTAAGTCGTGCAGGTCATGATTTGCTTCGTGTAGGTCTTGCATGTTCAACTGTGGGCCCATGTGTTTCACTAACGGTTTCAAACACCGTCTCATTTTGATCATCACAAACGGGTTCACGGGTATTTTCGGGCTGAGATTGCTCGTCTTAGTTTGGGCCTGACATGGCAGGCTCATTTGTTTCTTCATTTGATCCAGATGAATCCGGGCCATCATGGGTTTCTTGTGGTTCGGTACCAAGAGAAGAAGGGGGTTCATCAATGTCATCATTGGGCCGTGTTTGGTTCAGCCCATTATCATCTAGATCATCTTCATCATCGCATTTTTGAAGGAAAACAAAGATCTCCTCTTCCTCAGTAATGCATCGAGCAAAAGGGAAAGTATTTTCTAAAAATTTGACATCTCTAGAGGTCACCATCTTTATATGTTGGAGATCGTAGACTTTGTATCCTTTGGTTCCAGGTGGATACCCAAGGAAAATGCCCGGTCTCCCCCTTACTTCAAACTTGTCTCCTTTTGTCTCAACGCTCTGATAATAAGCTAAACAACCAAAAACCTTCATGTGATCATATTCGGGTTTTGAGTTGTGTAAGATTTCATAGGGCGTTTTGTTCTCAATTACTTCGGACGGCAAACGGTTTATAACATATGATGCCGTTAAAACACATTCTCCCCAAAATCTTGTGGGTAGATTGGCCTCGAATGTCAAGGCGCGTGCCATTTCTAGCAGGTACCGGTGTTTTCGTTCCACTACACCATTCTATTGGGGTGTATGTGCGCACGAAGTTTTAAGCACAATCCCTTCCCTCACATAAAAATCAATCATTTTGTTTGAAACAAATTCCCCGCCCTTTTCACATCTTATTCTTTTGATATTTTTCTCAAACTGGACTTTAACCATTTTGTGAAAGTCAACGAGGCAAATGCTAGCTTGATCCTTGTGCTTGAGAAGGAAAACCCACACGGATCGGCTAAAATCATCAACTATTGTTAAAAAATAGTTCGCACGTGTAAGAGAAGGTGTGCGATATTTGCCCCATATGTCACAATGTATTAATTCGAAACAAGCATTTGTCTTAGTGACACTAATTGGAAATGGCAATCTCGTAAACTTTGCTTTAACACAAGAATCACAAAAAACCTTAGAATCCAAAGAAGTGTTTTTGAAAAAATCCAAATGACATAATTTAGAATTCGATGGGTGACCTAATCTCTTGTGCCACATACTTTGTGTAGTCATCATCGCATGCCGATTACTTTCAAACATCCCCATCTTGTAGATACCATCTTCGCAATCACCCACTCCAATCAATGTCCTCGAATACAATTCCTGCATGATACAAAATTCAGGAAAAATGTAATAGCACATTGAAGTTCCTTAGACAATCTACTAACTGAAAGCAAATTCCATTTAAATTTTAGGACATGAAGGACTTCTTTAATAATCGCCCCACTTGGAAGAGCACATTCTCCTCTTCCTTCGACTGGTACAGCTTCACCATTTGGTATGGTTACTGGTTGCTCGTAACCTCTTTTTCTTTTATTTTTAAGTAAGGAATCATTATGAGTAATATGTTCAGTTACGCCCGAGTCAACTATCCACTTACCTTCTTTATCTATGTTACCTGCTAGGTTGGCCTTGGGTCCACTCTCTTCTGCATTCGCACCTTCTTTGTTTCCGAAGAATTTCAAGAATTGTTGATATTGAAAGTCGCTTAAACCATAAATAGGGCTCTTTTCTGTTTCAACACAAGTTGTCGACGGCTTGGCCTTGTCTTGCTTGCCTTTTCCCGGCTACCAATCCGGGTAACCTATGAGTTTAAAGCAACCATCCTTGTTGTGCCCATCCCTTCCACAGTTTGTGCAATGTCCCACTGGTTCACTGCTGCTCCGTTTCACGTCTTGCTATTTTGGGAGAATTTGGTCACGTTTAGCTGTAACTTGTGCTTGAAAAGTGACTGAATCAGAGGAGGGTCTTTTGGTTCCTGCAATGGCACGCTGCTACTCATCTTTAGCCACGAGGTGGTAGGCGTTTCCTAGGGACAGTACAGGATTCATGGCAAGAATCTGTGTTCGAATCATCCCGTACTCCGCATCCAGACCAAGCAAAAACTCATAAAGCCTCTCCTTATCCCTAAGTTGTTGAAGCTTCTTCCCTATATCTCAATCACACCCGCTGCAGGTGCACCTTGGGACAGGTAGAACGCTTTGGATTTCATCCCAGATCCCACGAAGCTTCGTATAATAAGTAGAGACAGAGGTTCCGTCTTGCTTAGTGGACATGAGTGATCGCTTCAATTCATACGCCGTAGGTGCGCTCACCTTCCTGAACCGTTCCTTCAGGTCGACCCAGACTTCACGAGCTGTCATGGCATATTTTACGCTGGTTCTAATTTCCTTTTCCATTGTCTTATGCAACCAACCTTTGATCATAGCATCACATCTCATCCAGGGCATGAACTCGGATGATTCTTCTTCCGGTTTCTTGATCGAGCCATTGATGAACCCGACTTTGTTTTTGGCGAACAGAAAGTTTAGCATCTCCTGAGACCAATCTGCATAGTTACCGTCATTATGCACATCGTTTACGTGCATCTGTCTTGGGTAATCAGAGGGATGAAGATAGTATGGAGAATCATGGTCTATTCCTCCTTCTTTGGTTTTGCTTGCTGATTTTTCACTATCGCCGGCCATAGGTAGGGTTTGGTTTTGGTAGGAGGATCTTCACGAAGACCGCTCTGATACCATAACAAAATCGTTATGGGTTTTGTTTTTATTGATTGTATTTTCTGATGATTGCAATACAAAAGGGAGCCTCTATATATAACAAAGAGAGGCTAAATAAAAGGGAAAAACAAAAGGAAAGGAAATAAAGTAGGAGCAATAAACGTGGAGCCAAATCAGGGTAGAATATTGCATAATATATTCTATGAATGAAGAAACTTGATGATTTTGAAGAAGAATATCAAGTTTAGGGGAGGATTGTTGGGATTAAAAGCCTTCTTCTTTGGGTTGTTGGGATTCTTGATGATGTTTATGTTACTGCTGCTCATGTTGATGATTACTGCTGCTCAATGAAGTTAGAACTGCTCTTGAACTTCAATGAAAATGTGCTAAGTGTTTACAACTGCTGGTGTAAAAGTTAAGACTGCTAGTGCAAGTTACTACTGCTGAAGAACTTCAAAGAATATACGCTAAGTATGTTACTATTGTAACTTTTGCGTGAAGATATGTATTAGATAAGTATAGAAAAGATTTGATATACTTCGGAAAGTATTGTAAGCTGTGTAGGACTCCTTGGTGTATAAAAGGAGGTCATAGGGCATAGAGTTATATACAGTACAAACACACGAATTACAAAGAATAAACAGTCTTATAATTCTTATAGCTTCAAGGTTTTGTAACCCTAATACTGTTAGAGTATTCGTATTATTCATTAATAATATTGAGGCTTGATTGTTTGTTTACTCATTGTGTTACTGTTTCATTAAAATTCTTCTTAATATTAAAGGTTAGATTCTGCATATCTTTAATACATTCAAACACAGTTTCTACTATAGTTGTGTTAGATTTATCTAATATAACTAAACCTTAAACAAGCATAAGGAAATCGATCTATGTTCAACCAGGACTCAACAAGTGTGCTACTGGGATAAACATATATATGTAAAGGAATAAAGCTTAGCTAGTGTCCATAAATTGTTTGATAGTTTAAGGGTGTGGTTTAAAATTTATTTAATATTTGTAAAATATATATATAATATATATATATATATAAATATATATATATATATAAAATATATATATATATATATATATATATATATATTATATATATATATATATATATAATATATATATATATAATATATATTATGTTATAAATATATATATATCTTAAACTTAAGGGCCGTTTGGTGTGGAATAAAATGAATGGAATGAATCTTGTATATTATGTTTGTTGACGATAGGCCACCACAATGGAATATAAAAGATGATTTGCTACCCTTAGCCTCATACAAGGCAAGAATGGTGGTTTTCAATTATTCATGTGTACTTATAAATTCTCAACCACGTGTTTATAAATTATTTTTCCACTTTATTTTTTTCCTCCATTTTAATTACAAATAATATATTTAAATTTAAGAAAATATTATAAAACTAACAAACTTTATAAATGATTGTACATTTTATCTCTCCTCTTTTTCTTTCAATCTATACCAAATCCAAATCATATTCTAACCCCGTGATCATACCAAACGCACCCTTAAACATTTTATATAAAATCGTATTTCAGTCAAAAGTATTGCAATATTGGACTCATTTTGTAAGGAACTTAGAGACCTTTTCATCAGTATATTCTTCTATAAAGAAATTGCTAGATATTTTATTATTAAAGTTTGTTATATAAAAAAACGTAAATAGCTAAAAGTAAATGGTAATTTTCGTAACATACATTATAGTTCGGTGGTGTTTCAATTTTTTTTTTATCAAATGGCGTCGTCTAATGCAGAGTACTGTGTTATATCCCATAAGTTGTACCTAATGAGTCGAAACTGTTACAAACTCGTTCTGCATCACAAATATCAATAAAATAAAAATAAAAAGAATAAAAACTTATTGATCCAAACATCATAACTCATCCCCCGCAGATCTAATTCCAAGAATTGAATAGATGTTTCAGATTTTCTTGCTACCACCCCTGTGGGTTAATAAATTCACATTTTCTGGCCACATGTTTGTAAAAATCATCAAGCTTTTTCCTTGTGATTGTTGTCAAAATTTACAGAAATAAGGTAGAGTGGAAAACAAAACATATCTTCACATAGAACCAGGAATTAGGTAGAAGTTCTTGGAGAACAAATCCTCAATATTTAAAGCATATAGATACACAAAAACTCGCAAAAAAGTGAATGACCAGGACTTTAATTTGCTATTTTACATTGATAGCTGCAAACTTAATCTGTCAAATCATCAAAGTAAAATGATTTAATCATGCAACTTGTGTTTGACCAGATGATTCATAAAACGACGTTATAATATATGAAAATCTATACCGATCCAAACAACTCAAATTATACCATATTAATGCACTATAAAAAAATTGTTGGGTAATCTTGATGGGTCAGTGTGTTTTACCAAGTCTTGGGTTGAACGAGTATTATGGAAATTACCGAGTATTATGCATGGCATTAGAATAGGGATTTAGAGGTGTACGTGGGGTAGCAGTGCATGTTCTATTTCATTCACATTTTAGATAGTTTACTATTAGTATAAATAGTGTAGTAGTTTGCTTTGTAAATGTTGTATCAGTGTTTTCCTCTTAATATACATAAACCACTGAAACCCCAATAACCATTGTATCAATATTTTCGTTGCTATTTTGATTGGGGTTTTGGGTGTCGGTTTCGGGTTCGAAGAGGGACTGATTACCAACAAAAATTATGTGGGCATCATAAATAAAAACTGAATATCGTTATGATACATAGCAATCTGTGCACACGGAAATCTAATTCGATAAATCATTATGATTTTGGAAATATGAAATCCAACAAAATTCGTCATTAGCAAAGATTTCTCAGAAAATTTTACCTTCAAATATCCCAAAGAGGCTATCCACCTGGTCACCGGTGTACACGTTCGAATGAGCGAATTTAAATTATATTCTCTCTCTACCTCTTGCAAGTATATTTGCGTTAGAACTCTTTCTACAACTTTTACATGACTTCAACTAATAACACTGATCTTATAAAGGAGAAACCTTACCGATTGTGCTGAGGGCCACCCTTAATTAACTATTACTGTAGTAATTTACGGTCAAGTTAGTGTTACTTTATGGACATTATTTTAGTAGTCGTATGTTAGGATCGAACTCGAGACCACGGGATTGCACACTTTATGCTAGGAACCTGGACACACAATTAAGGTGGTTAAACCTTGTAACTTTGTGTGTATGATATGTTGTGTTAAAATGATTAAGTGCGCGGAATTCACTCAACCAAACTTAGAAGGTTGTGTATGTTATGGAAATGGAATTGTTATGTTTGTTAGTTAGCAATGAACACATAAAGATTATCACCAAACGATTCAATATTATTAAAGATAATAATACGAGTGATCTTGAACTATCACTAGGGTTACAACCTTGAATCTTATGTCTTTATCACTTGTGATATATTTGTGTTTGTTCTAACATATGCATGTACTAACTCTTTCTATGTTCACGTACTACACTAATATCACCACTAAGATCTCTTTTATAGTCAAAAGATCTTTACATATTGCTTAAAGTCTTAGCCGACTTACTTTGTTAACTTATCCTATTTAAGTGTCAGTACATCAGATACAACATGTATCTATGTATACAACTTGTTAACTAAGCACATGGAGTAAGATATTATCTACCGTATATTGTTGACCAAAATACAATAAATATCTTTTCGATCTTATCCAACCATCAGCAGAGTGTTCACTATCAGCAGGAACAACCTATCGCTATCAGCAGAATCCATCAGCAGAATGTTAAGCCTATCAGCAGAGTCATTTATCACTATCAGTAGAGTGAAATGTTCTATCAGCAGAAACAACATTATCAGCAGAAACCATTTTGCACTAGCAGCAGAATTACACTTAGAGTATTTCTTGGATTAGAACCCGAATTAAACATGTGAATATTTAATTCCCAACAATCCTCCCCTAAACATGTGAATCCTTTCAAACATGTTTCTGAATTAAATCTTGGAATGAAGATCTTTCAAACACTTATGTTCTTCAAGATTGAATATCTTCTCAGTAATTCATCTACTTTGCTCTTCTTTGACTTTAACAATATCAAAACATATTGAACCAATCTTGGACTAAAAGATGGTGCAATTTCCTTGGATGGAGGAATTATAAGAGGCAATGATGCTGTGTATCTTGGATGCTTGTTTCAACAAGTGAAATCATCTAACCAGCATGTCTTTGAAGTGAAATTGAAACTTTTCTTCGTTTGATCTGGATAGAACTTTCTCCTTTGGAATGTTCTTGTCATTTTCAACCTCCTCATCTTGTATGCTCTTGTCTTCTCCTTCCTTTTATTGGATTATCTTCCTTTTCTGGCCATTATTTCATCCCTTAAGATTGTTACCTCCCCTGAAGCAAATAACTTTTGTTTCCTCCCCTTGTTTGGAAGATCTCACTATGTACCAAAATATATCTTTCCTTATCATCTGATCCAGCATTTAGAACTTGTTGTCAGACAATGTTGTACATGAAGCCATCAATTCCTTAAGAGTTTAAGTTACTGCCCTCATCACTTCTAGGTGTGTTAACTCCTATGAGAGGTGAATCAGTGGACATTTCGATTCATGATCCATCAATGGATGGTTTTTGTGAATCTCTTGAAAATCCTTTTAAGAAATCATTTGACGTAGTAGTATGTTCATGATTTTAGAATTGAAAAATCATACTACTTTCAACCATTTTGAAGGAATCAAGTGTATAACAGACACTTAATTAGCATTTCGGTTTAAAGCAACCTCTGGTTGTGTGAGAACCAATATGTTTCAGTTATAAATAACTGCCTGTGTGCAGATAAACTCATTCAAAGAGCTTTCCTGACAGGGTTTCCAGCTCATAGTAATTGTTACCTCTAACACAAGTGTTAGATTCACTTTCACTAGCTGTTCTTTCTATCAGATGTCCTCAGACTTGCACATTATACTTAAAAGTATAAAATGATAGAAAGTGAGTTGCATCAGTTACTATCTGATCAACTAAGTCATCAATTCAATGTGAAATATCATAACTAGATTTCAAGAAAGAAGTTTTAAGGAGCTTTAAAGTCCCAAACTCAGTTGTCACAACCCGTATTTTCAGGATATTTTCCATATTCACTATTCATCTTGGGAAATTACTATTCATCATTTACTATTCATCGATCATTATTCATCATTTTACTATTCATCGTTTTTGGATTCAATTTGAGATTTTGAGAAGCGTTCAGAAATTTTACTATTCACATGACACTATTCATTCCCGGAAGAATTCACTATTCATGGTTATCGTTCATCACTTCGTAAACTAGGTTTACGGGTATTCAAATACGCGTAACCGGTAAGGTTTAGCGGCATATTCATACATCATCATTAAGGACCCGTCATATAGACTAGAAGTAGTCTACATATCATCAGTAACATCATCAGTATCCTAGGTCATGCACGGACATACATTATTTCTATTTACGTATGATTAATTTGTAATTAACGTTACCACTCAGTTTTCACTACTAACAATATACCCGATACTCCCGACAATGATCCTAACATACTTTCATACTTATTATAATGATATAAAAATTATATTATTAATTTACCCGGTGTTTTAAAACCATTTGCTATATTTTCCGGAAAACGCCTATAACAGCGTCGGTTTGCGAATTTTCAACTCGATAATTATTTTAACACCCGATTCTCATCAGGAATACAATTTCATAATTTTTACAACTTCGTCGTATTTTATTTCACCTCGTTAACATTTATTTCAAGATAACTCGGTACCCGATAACACCCAAAGTATACATAAAACACAATAAATCTTCCACCACTAGACAACATCATTAAATAGCCACCATGGCCCCCCTAGCTATCATACACATACTTTTAATTAATCAAGCTTACATAGCAAGATTCACTAGATTTATCTTTCATTTTTCACAAATATTTCACATAGTAAACTAGCAACTCTCTCATCTTTTTCTTCTCTCTAATATTTCGGCCAAACAAGAACATCAAGAAGAATCCACTAATTTTTGAAGATCCAAGTATATATCAAGTCCTAGTAGTAATCTAGTTTGGGTTTTGAAATAAAAACCACAAAGATTTATAGGGTTTTCATCACCATCTTTCAATAATCATCACAAGTAAGTTACCCATCATTTTCCTACTCTTTTAAACATTTACTTGATGTATTTTCATGATCTAGTAACAAAACATGCAAGTATGTATGATCCATACCACTTTATTAGGTTTTTATTACATAAAAAATGGGTTTTGATTATCCTATGCTTATTCCCTTGAAACCCACCAAGATTGGTGATGTTTAGGACCCCATGACACCCTAAGAAGGTGTATGGTAGGATTTGCGAACTTGTGGAGTTGATTTGAAGAGATTTGAGTAAGTTTAGAACTTTAAAAATGGATTTTAAACATTATAGATGAGGGTCTGTCCATAAACGGCAGATCTGGAAACCTCAGTAATTTTTGAACTATTTTGGTCTAAATATTCAGAAAGTACTTTCAAAAACGAAACCGTGGGCGCCGGAATCACTAAAATCCGACTTATAACGAGGAAGTTATGAATTATTTAAGTTACGCGACGAAAACTATATTTTTCAGAAAAACTGTTGCTGATTGCCGAACTTTAAGGGGCAAAACGAGTCGTTAGCCGTGATCTAGATGAGCCGAGCCATTGAAAATATGTTAGTTTATATTTATACGAAACCGTGGATATAAAGAACGTAGAAAACGAGCTTATAACGACCGAGATATACACATTTAAAGCCCGACAATTCATCACTTATTTTGACAGCCCACTTTTATAAAGTGTTTTAAGTATGAAAACTAGTATTTTTACAAGTCAAAACATTGATAGCCGATTATCTAACTGATCGAGGCGCGGTTGATCAAAAGTTGAATATAACGATATTTAGATATTGTTACAAGGTTTACAAAAACGTTGAGTTTTATTTCTAACACATAACGAGCTATATTTCACGGCTAGTTTTACAAGGCCGTTCGGGCATATTTTCAAAAGTTGTAAAAAGAGTTATTTTGCGACGAAAACATTATATTAACCAATATAACACCAAACAAGGATCGTGGAGTACCGTTTCAACATATTTACACGAAAAGTAGTATTTAACTTAACGAGACGTCAAAAATGTATTTTTCGACGATAAACGTTATTTTCCAAAATCATCGAGTGGTATCGATAACATACGTATTTGCATGTGCAGCATCATTTCATTTCTTACATTAGATTCCATCATTCATATTAGGTTGCGGTTAGAGATCGTGCCTCATTTCAGTGTATTCACTTTTGTCATCGTAGCTATCGTACCAGGTGAGTTTCATAGCCCCTACTTTCGTACGTTTTGAATAACTGTTTTGGGGGAGAATACATGCTCATTTTCATCCAAATGTATACATGATTTACTTGATTATGCCACTTGTTTCATCAAAGCATTACTTGCTCCACTTATGAATTTGTTATTTATCCGAATGTATTCACTAGTATTGCACTAAATTCTTATCACTCATGGACACAAGTACTTCAAACATTATGCATACTTAACCGAATGAATCGGCTCCACTACTATGTACATACATGACAAAATGAATGGGTCACATAACCGAATGTACGGGTATTATGACCGAATGAACGGGTCACATGACGAATGAACTGGTCACACAACCGAATGAATTGGTCACATCATCGAATGTATTGATCAACCAAATGTACTGTGAATCTTGTGGTCCACATATTACTTTTATTCACCAAACCAAAACTCATTTGGCAGTGGGTTGTAAACACACAGGTTGCAAGTCTTGTTATGGCCAAGGCTTGGGACTGAGTGGATTTACAATGCCTTTGCTGGGACATCATTATTCAAAGGCATTACATTTTACAACAACTCTATGAACTCACCAACCTTTGTGTTGACCCGTTTTAGCATGTATTTTCAGGTATTTAGCAAAGACACGCTACTGGAGGCTTTGGCAGGGCATGGCATGGTCATAGAAGACTCTGATATTTATACAGGGACCGTTTTAAACTATATTTTTAAGGGCCTAATTCCGCATTACTTTTAACAATGTAATTCAACATTTTTGTTAAACAATGTTATTCTAAATGATTGAGTTGAAAACCGTTCTTTGCACTTGTGTTGTGATACCAATTGAGTTACACCCCAGCTACATGTATACTTCCGCTGGACCCGATTCTGGGGGTGTGACAGATGGGTATCAAAGCCTCGGCTATAGAGAACTGAGTGTTTTTAAAACCTAGACTATAGCTACATTCACGAAAACTTAATCCTATGACCGTCACGTGCCTGCCTGCCAAGCTGATGCCTCATTTGTGGTTTGTTGCTGACATAATTGATGAGATTTGTATCTCATTATCAGATAGATTATACTCACTTATTCTAGTTGATTACCTTAATTGCCTTCCCTATTAGTATGCTTACATATCATATGCGTTTCATTGTTACGCCTTTTTCCTTGCGTAGTTTCATTATTCGACCTCGAGATTGGTCATTTGCATTAGTCTTTCAGAACATCTTTTCATATGTAAAGGACATGGTATTAGTATAACTGGGCTGAGTATTTCAAAATTCATGGAACCTCGGTAGAATATAGACTGGTCATCTATATTCGACCCGGGATAGTGGGACATAGGCTGACCACCTATATCCGACTCAGAAATGAATTTTGCAATACTGAGAATAGTTATAATAAAATTTTGTCCAGATCAATTCTCTACCCAACTTCCAAATGTTTCATTCAGGTGTGCGTACTCAAACGTTGCAAGAACATTTCACACCTACACCACTTCGGTTACCACTGAGTGGAAGTGCGCCGATAAATCATTGCATCTCATGGACATTCCCATTGTGCACCATACATTTACATCACCGTACTCTCTTTCATCATTGTTATGTGAATTCCTCATCATTGTTATTTGACTTCCTCACCAAGAAGCATTTATAGGGATGAATCCAACCTCCTAACCAAGATTATAGAACATTCATGCCTTCATTTCCCTCGTGAACCACCGCCTAGAAGCATGTCAACTAATCATAACGACTTCAAGTTTTCATTTTATGACAAGCCACTCAGAACATCTACTTCTAGAAAACGTCTTATTTACGTTTCACCCTCATTTTCTTGTTTTGAAGAGTTATGCCGCGAAAGAAAGCTACTTCAACTATGACACCAGCTGCTATTCGGAAGCTTGTTGCGGATAGTATAGAGGCAGCACTAGTAGTTGAAAGGGAGGCCGTAGCTGCACGGGCTGCTGAAGCCGCTTCTCGGGCAGAAACCGCAGGAGTTGCCGGAATGGCTGCTAATGGGACTAATGGTCGTAAATGTACATACAAGGACTTTAAGAGTGGAGATCCCCCAAAATTCAAGGGCACTGAAGGAGCCACTGCTATGATCCGTTGGTATGAAGGGATAGAATCTGTGTTTCTTCTATGTAACTGTCCAGAGGAGTACAAGGTAAAGTTTGCTGCTAGTACACTTGTTGAGGAAGCTATGTCGTGGTGGAATTCTTATGCAAAACCCATGGGAATGGAAAATGCTCACAAGCTTACGTGGGATGAATTCAAGAAGTTGCTGACTAAGAAGTTCTGTCCACGCACTGAAATAAAGAAGCTGGAAACAGAGTTTTACGAGCTAGTGACAACAGGTAATGATATCGAAACATACATCAGGAGATTTCAAGAATTGGCTGTGCTATGTCCAACTATGGTTCCAGATAATGAAAAGCTGCTAGAAAATTTCACTGGTGGACTACCTCACAACATCCAAGGAGATGTGATTTCCTCTGAACCACACACACTGGACGAGGCTATCAGAATGTCTCAAAAGCTTATGGCTCAAGTAGTGAAGCAAGAAACTACTGTCAACAACAACAACCACAACAACAACGAAAACAAGAGGAAAAGGGATGACAACCAACGAGATGATCAAGTATGGCAGCCAAACAAAGGACATGAAATGGTTAAGGCCTACGTTGCAGGACCAAGTAAAAGGAAAGGATATGCCGGGACTTTGCCCAAGTGCCACAAGTGCCGGTTTCACCACGAGGGACCTTGCCCCACTCAATGTGGAAACTGCCAAAAGGTCGGACACAAAGCCAAGGATTGCAAGGCTCCCACCCTCGTAATGCATCAGAAAGTCACGGTAACCTGCCATGAGTGTGGAGTAATTGGACACTTCAAGAGTGAATGTCCAGAGCTGAGAAACCAGAATGGAGGAAGAGTTCGTTGAAGTGCGAAGCTCGTCAGGACAACAACAACAATGACAATGGTTAAGAAGAGAACTTCTGCCTTATCTATTTAAACGGAAGCGTAAACCCTCTAGTGTTGTATTTCTTTTGTGTCCACTTTGTGTTCTATCGTACGAACTTCATGTACTATTACGATTCTGATCTAATGAATGTTTTATCTTTTATCACCGCAATGTGACTCATATATCCACGTCTCTTCACCGAGTACCCTCCAGAGACCAACGCTAACTGAATTCAGGGACTGAATTCCTTTAACGGGTGGAGACTGTCACAACCCGCATTTTCAGGATATTTTCCATATTCACTATTCATCTCGGGAAATTACTATTCATCATTTACTATTCACCGATCACTATTCATCATTTTACTATTCATCGTTTTTGGAGTCAATTTGAGATTCTGAGAAGCGTTCAGAAATTTTACTATTCACATGACACTATTCATTCCCGGAAGAATTCACTATTCATGGTTATCGTTCATCACTTCGTAAACTAGGTTTACGGGTATTCAAATACGCGTAACCGGTAAGGTTTAGCGGCATATTCATACATCATCATTAAGGACCCGTCATATAGACTAGAAGTAGTCTACATATCATCAGTAACATCATCAGTATCCTAGGTCATGCACGGACATACATTATTTCTATTTACGTATGATTAATTTGTAATTAACGTTACCACTCAGTTTTCACTACTAACAATATACCCGATACTCCCGACAATGATCCTAACATATTTTCATACTTATTATAATGATATAAAAATTATATTATTAATTTACCCGGTGTTTTAAAACCATTTGCTATATTTTTCGGAAAACGCCTATAACAGCGTCGGTTTGCGAATTTTCAACTCGATAATTATTTTAACACCCGATTCTCATCAGGAATACAATTTCATAATTTTTACAACTTCGTCGTATTTTATTTCACCTCGTTAACATTTATTTCAAGATAACTCGGTACCCGATAACACCCAAAGTATACATAAAACACAATAAATCTTCCACCACTAGACAACATCATTAAATAGCCACCATGGCCCCCCTAGCTATCATACACATACTTTTAATTAATCAAGCTTACATAGCAAGATTCACTAGATTTATCTTTCATTTTTCACAAATATTTCACATAGTAAACTAGCAACTCTCTCATCTTTTTCTTCTCTCTAATATTTCGGCCAAACAAGAACATCAAGAAGAATCCACTAATTTTTGAAGATCCAAGTATATATCAAGTCCTAGTAGTAATCTAGTTTGGGTTTTGAAATAAAAACCACAAAGATTTATAGGGTTTTCATCACCATCTTTCAATAATCATCACAAGTAAGTTACCCATCATTTTCCTACTCTTTTAAACATTTACTTGATGTATTTTCATGATCTAGTAACAAAACATGCAAGTATGTATGATCCATACCACTTTATTAGGTTTTTATTACATAAAAATGGGTTTTGATTATCCTATGCTTATTCCCTTGAAACCCACCAAGATTGGTGATGTTTAGGACCCCATGACACCCTAAGAAGGTGTATGGTAGGATTTGCGAACTTGTGGAGTTGATTTGAAGAGATTTGAGTAAGTTTAGAACTTTAAAAATGGATTTTAAACATTATAGATGAGGGTCTGTCCATAAACGGCAGATCTGGAAACCTCAGTAATTTTTGAACTATTTTGGTCTAAATATTCAGAAAGTACTTTCAAAAACGAAACCGTGGGCGCCGGAATCACTAAAATCCGACTTATAACGAGGAAGTTATGAATTATTTAAGTTACGCGACGAAAACTATATTTTTCAGAAAAACTGTTGCTGATTGCCGAACTTTAAGGGGCAAAACGAGTCGTTAGCCGTGATCTAGATGAGCCGAGCCATTGAAAATATGTTAGTTTATATTTATACGAAACCGTGGATATAAAGAACGTAGAAAACGAGCTTATAACGACCGAGATATACACATTTAAAGCCCGACAATTCATCACTTATTTTGACAGCCCACTTTTATAAAGTGTTTTAAGTATGAAAACTAGTATTTTTACAAGTCAAAACATTGATAGCCGATTATCTAACTGATCGAGGCGCGGTTGATCAAAAGTTGAATATAACGATATTTAGATATTGTTACAAGGTTTACAAAAACGTTGAGTTTTATTTCTAACACATAACGAGCTATATTTCACGGCTAGTTTTACAAGGCCGTTCGGGCATATTTTCAAAAGTTGTAAAAAGAGTTATTTTGCGACGAAAACATTATATTAACCAATATAACACCAAACAAGGATCGTGGAGTACCGTTTCAACATATTTACACGAAAAGTAGTATTTAACTTAACGAGACGTCAAAAATGTATTTTTCGACGATAAACGTTATTTTCCAAAATCATCGAGTGGTATCGATAACATACGTATTTGCATGTGCAGCATCATTTCATTTCTTACATTAGATTCCATCATTCATATTAGGTTGCGGTTAGAGATCGTGCCTCATTTCAGTGTATTCACTTTTGTCATCGTAGCTATCGTACCAGGTGAGTTTCATAGCCCCTACTTTCGTACGTTTTGAATAACTGTTTTGGGGGAGAATACATGCTCATTTTCATCCAAATGTATACATGATTTACTTGATTATGCCACTTGTTTCATCAAAGCATTACTTGCTCCACTTATGAATTTGTTATTTATCCGAATGTATTCACTAGTATTGCACTAAATTCTTATCACTCATGGACACAAGTACTTCAAACATTATGCATACTTAACCGAATGAATCGGCTCCACTACTATGTACATACATGACAAAATGAATGGGTCACATAACCGAATGTACGGGTATTATGACCGAATGAACGGGTCACATGACGAATGAACTGGTCACACAACCGAATGAATTGGTCACATCATCGAATGTATTGATCAACCAAATGTACTGTGAATCTTGTGGTCCACATATTACTTTTATTCACCAAACCAAAACTCATTTGGCAGTGGGTTGTAAACACACAGGTTGCAAGTCTTGTTATGGCCAAGGCTTGGGACTGAGTGGATTTACAATGCCTTTGCTGGGACATCATTATTCAAAGGCATTACATTTTACAACAACTCTATGAACTCACCAACCTTTGTGTTGACCCGTTTTAGCATGTATTTTCAGGTATTTAGCAAAGACACGCTACTGGAGGCTTTGGCAGGGCATGGCATGGTCATAGAAGACTCTGATATTTATACAGGGACCGTTTTAAACTATATTTTTAAGGGCCTAATTCCGCATTACTTTTAACAATGTAATTCAACATTTTTGTTAAACAATGTTATTCTAAATGATTGAGTTGAAAACCGTTCTTTGCACTTGTGTTGTGATACCAATTGAGTTACACCCCAGCTACATGTATACTTCCGCTGGACCCGATTCTGGGGGTGTGACATCAGTCCATCATAAACCTATTATGGTCAGCAGCTAATATCTCAATTCTGCTGTTTCCATTTCACTTGAAAACATCCTTTGTGTTTACATATTCATACCTGAAATTGTTAGTCTAAAACCAAAAGAACAAAATACAAAGTACTTGTCTTGCATTAGAATAAACAAAAGACCAACCATATGAATAACACAATTTAAATTTTGTACTAGCAGCACCTTGTGTGCTTAGCAGTACCTTATGATACATTAGCAGTACCTTATAAATCCTGAAGTACCAACAAAGATTTATTTACAAAAACACATCATATTGAAAAGTTAAAGATTAAGCATTCCAATACTTGCTACCAAGTACTGAAACCTTGAAACATCAAAAGCTTTTGTTAGCAGATCTACAAAATTATGTTCTGAAGCAATTTTAAGAACTTGAATTAATCTTTTCTCATTGCAGTCTCTTATAAAGTGATGTCTAATTTCAATGTGTTTTTTTTTAGAATGTTGCACTGGATTTTTAATAATACAAATTGTACTACTATTATCAATATGAATAACAGTGTTTAAGAAATTGTACCCATAATCAAGGAGTTGGTTTTGAAGCCATAGAACTTGACTAGAGCAACTTGCAGCAGCTATGTATTCAGCTTCAGTTGTTGAATTTGCCACACTTGTATGCTTCTTACACTACCATGAGACAAGTCTTCACCCAAGGAATTGACATCCTCCAGTTGTTGACTTTCTGTCCAAGCTAGCACCAGCATAATCACTATCTGAATATGCTACCAAATCAAAAGGAGATTCTCTAGAATACCATATACCCAACCTTGGTTGACCTTTAAGATATCTAAAAATTCTCTTGACTGCAGTTAAATGAGAAACCTTTGGAGTAACTTGAAATCTTGCACAAACACAAACAGGAAACATGATATTAGGTCTAGATGATGTAAGGTACATCAAAGAGCCTATCATAGATCTGTAACTGTGTACATCTACATTTTCTCCATCTTCATCTTTCAGAAGGTGCTTCTCAGAGTCCATTGGTGTGCTTGCTATTTTTGAATCAGCAAATTGAAATTTTCTAAGTATCTCTGCAACATATTTGTCTTGACTAATAAATATGCCTTCAGATGATTGCTTAACTTGCAAACCCAAAAAGAATGTAAGTTCTCCCATAGAACTCATCTGAAACTTATCTTTCATAAGTTTCTCAAACTCTAAACACATATCTTTCCTAGTAGATCCAAAGATAATGTCATCCACATACACCTGCACTAACAGAAGATCCTTCTTGTGCTGTTTGATGAACAGTGTCTGATCAATCTTTCCTCTTTGAAATCCATTTTCTAATAAGTAGGAAGCTAGTGTTGCATACCAAGCTCTTGGTGCCTGATGAAGGCCATAGAGAGCTTTCACTACTCTGTAAACTTTGTTTGGATGTAATGGGTCAATGAAGCCTGGAGGTTGTGAAACATACACCTCTTCTCCAATTTCACCATATAAAAATGCACTTTTGACATCCATTTGGTAGACTGTGAAGCCTAAAAATGAAGCATAAGCTAGAAACAGCCTAATTGCCTCAATCCTTGCTACCGGAGCATAAACTTTATCATAATCTATCCCTTCTTCTTGTGTGTACCCTTGTGCTACTAATCTAGCCTTATTCTTGATCACTATTCCTCTTTCATCCCTTTTGTTCTTAAAAACCCAT
Source organism: Artemisia tridentata subsp. tridentata (assembly GCA_021014915.2). NCBI lineage: Eukaryota > Viridiplantae > Streptophyta > Magnoliopsida > Asterales > Asteraceae > Artemisia > Artemisia tridentata. The sequence continues at coordinate 201,784,989 of CP139506.1, forward strand.
CTAGTGCCAATTACCTTCACACTTGCAGGTAAATCAACTAGCACCCAAACCTTTTGAATCTTGAACTGAAGAAGCTCTTCTTGCATAGCCTCTAACCAGCTTGAATCATCTAGGGCTGTAAGAATTGTCTTTGGTTCAGCTTGTGAGAGAAAACATACAAACAAGCAAGAGTTTAAAAGCTCATGCTGTTTTGAAGCATAAAGGGCATCAAGAAGCCCTTGTTGGTCTGAAGACTTTAATTGTTGTCTTGTCTTCACACCTGACTGTATATCTCCAATCACATGATCCAGGGAATGAACTTTGTGAATTCTTGATTGTGGTGTAGTAGGAACTTGATAAGATGATGGAAGATTGTTGAAATCCACCTCATTATCTGGAAGATTGTGGCCACACGATTAAGGTGGTTAAACCTTGTAACTTTGTGTGTATGATATGTTGTGTTAAAATGATTAAGTGCGCGGAATTCACTCAACCAAACTTAGAAGGTTGTGTATGTTATGGAAATGGAATTGTTATGTTTGTTAGTTAGCAATGAACACATAAAGATTATCACCAAACGATTCAATATTGTTAAAGATAATAATATGATTGATCTTGAACTATCACTAGGGTTACAACCTTGAATCTTATGTCTTTATCACTTGTGATATATTTGTGTTTGTTCTAACATATGCATGTACTAACTCTTTCTATGTTCACGTACTACACTAATATCACCACTAAGATCTCTTTTATAGTCAAAAGATCTTTACATATTGCTTAAAGTCTTAGCCGACTTACTTTGTTAACTTATCCTATTTAAGTGTCAGTACATCAGATACAACATGTATCTATGTATACAACTTGTTAACTAAGCACATGGAGTAAGATATTATCTACCGTATATTGTTGACCAAAATACAATAAATATCTTTTCGATCTTATCCAACCATCAGCAGAGTGTTCACTATCAGCAGGAACAACCTATCGCTATCAGCAGAATCCATCAGCAGAATGTTAAGCCTATCAGTAGAGTCATTTATCACTATCAGCATAGTGAAATGTTCTATCAGCAGGAACAACATTACCAGCAGGAACCATTTTGCACTAGCAGCAGAATTACACTTAGAGTATTTCTTGGATTAGAACCCGATATTACACATCTTGAATATTTAATTCCCAACACTTTACGTATGAGAATTAAAGAATAAATAATTATATATAAAAGGTTATATTTAATTATTTAAAACACAAAATATATATAATGACCGTTAATATTTAATGGATAATGACTAACGACCGTTAGAGGAATATAAGAAAAGAATTATGTGTTAATAATTGGTATGTCAAGAAGCTTTCGGATTCCCTTTGAGGGATGTAGGCCGATCGGTGGAGGAGGGGAAAACCCAATCCAAATCCAAACTGAGCTACAAGTTATTAACACTATATAAACACATCAAGGGTTATTAGTTTTTGCATCTCTTGTACACATACTATAACCTAAACGTGTGTTTTCTTTTCTCTTGTAATCAATCAGCCGAAACCCTCTCCAAGGGTGTTCGACTTTTTGCTTTTACAAACAAAACCGTTTTGTGTTAAGTTTACTAGCATAACTTTAATTCGTTATAGTACGTGTGTACAAGAACGCGGTACTTACACAATATTGTTAGTATCTTGGATTGAATTGCAAAATCGGTAAGAGGTAATTCGTGTAATCCTTATAAACCCTAATTAGGGTTCATCACTATTGTTGCTTGGAATTAGATTCTTGTTTGGCTAGAATCTTAAGGTATGCTACTATTTATGTTTGGTTAATTAATTTATACATTATATGTTCCTACTCGCTTCCTCTATTACTTTGATGTTTTATGTGTTTAATTTATATTTGTCATGATATTAAAACTCAAACAGTGGCATCACGAGTCTTGGATAATGTGTAATTAATTACCAAAACGCATAAAAACGAATCTTGAATTGTGTTTTATATTGTTGGTCGGGTTTTTAGGGTTATAAAAACCAAACCCTATTTTTTTTGGGGGGCGGGGGGGTCGATTACCTCTAATTAATTTTAGGGTTTGGGTTTTAATTTAATTTGATTAGAAACCCTAGATTAACATGTTTATGTGTTAGTATGCGATCTTGTGGCAACTTGATAATAGTTATGAAGAATCCATGAAAACGTGCATGTTTGGCATAGATTTATTGTTGTGATAATTTAAATTGTTTAAATTTGCTATATGAATTAATTGTTAAGTTTTACACATGTAATTTAATTGATAGATGTCAAATTGGGGAAGACTCCAATATATTAAGTAATCAATTACATGCTATGTGGTGTATATTTAATTACGACTAACGCAATCGATGCGTCGATGCATGTGGCTCACTTACCTTTGTAAGTAATAGTCTTAGTTGAATATATACAATATAAACCTAGAATTGATTATTAATAGGTTTTATCGAATTAATTTTGCATGTGGCTACATATTTTTTACATAATTAATTGTTATGTTATGTAAGTTTATTAAGTTGTTTTATTTTTTATTTGTATTACTTGTTTTTTGTTTATTTATTGTAAAGACATGTTTATAAACAAAAAAGGGTAATTTTGAATGGAAAAATAATATGGACTAAATAATGGTGAAACAATGAATTGTTTTCGAAGAGTTAAATTTTCATAGTGTTTTAATTGATTGTTGAGTTTTGTACCAATAGTACGAACGGCTCACCCAATTGTGACAAACTATAAGAGGGGTATAAGTAGGAACGGGTTTTAATAAGCTTCGCGCTGACCTTTGTTTCCATGCTCCTTTGTGTGTCAAATTGGAGCTACCAAGTACGACTATTTTATGTACAAAATCACCTTAAGGGTGAATTAGTTTTAATTTCATGCGCCACTTTGTGGTAATTATCCGAAACACTAAGTCTTTAGACTTATGCAAAAGTACGATATAATGGACGATAATTAAAGGTAATTCTTTTATTGGTGAATCCAATACCTCAATTGAAAACATTTGTAAATTTGATCTTAATGAATTGGTAAATAAAAAGGTTTTATTAAACTTATGATACGAAGATGTATGCATGCTTCTTCGTACATATTTTGATTATAAACATCAAAAACTAGTACCCTTAAAATTAAGTTAATGCCATCTAATTAAAAGAACACTTGAAGTTGTGATTTACGTCATGTGAGAGCTTGGACTAGATTGCAATGGAAAGGTAAATTCATACTTTCATTACTAGCAGATCAACTGATGTAATGGAACTATGTTAATTTGCAGTTCTTTAAATTAGACGACTTAATTGAGTTGTAAGTGAGAGCTTGGACTCAAGGCATAAGATGGGAATAAAACATGCTTACATTGCAATAATGTTTGGCAATGTAAATTCCATAAAGATCTAGGAATTGGAAATTGTTTGCCAATTATTGTTCGACAATTACCTTGTTGAATACTTTCATTACTAGCAGATCAACTGATGTAATAGAATTATGTCAATTAGGATCCTAGCTTTAAGAAAATTCTATGGTTTATATGAATATTAACCAATGGGTATTTAATTTTCTTAAAGATTGTATTATCGAAAATACTAAAATTGAATTTTGTAAATTCTTTTAAATGTATTAATGCATCATTAAACCGTAAACGTGGGATATTCTTTTATTGGTAAATTGATCTACACCCATAGGGGTTTTTTGCTAGAGTCAACTTTACTAAAAGGATAAACCTAGTCTCCTTTCCATGAGAGAAGCGTGAGACTTAATACTGTTCCTTTTTATGAATGAGAAATATATGATAGGAAAATCAGAATTGTCTAAATTCTAAATACATAACTCATAGCAAACTTTAATAGTTAAGATTATTGCACATTTTATAAGTTATTAAATTAGAAGCTAGAATAATTACCGCAAAAATGGTAAAAGACAAACTAGTATATTTTATCTAGTTGTTTTGTTTTGACCATTTAAAGGTGCTACATACCATTGTGGGGATGGTAGACCTATTAAGGAAGAAATTGCACGCCCAATTTTTCAAGTTAATTGCATTGATGGATAGTCCATCATTTACAAAGTATAATACATTGTTTTAGTACCTAAGTAATAGTTACGTATGGGTTTTCTCAAAGGTATAGGAAAGTAAATAGCACACTATTTGCTTTTACTGGTTATGAAACACTTACAATGTTGTCAAATCCAGTGGGAGCATTGTGTTGTAATTACTGAATAATGAATTATTGTAATGATCTGTAATTCAGTGGGAGCTACAAGCTTTGTCATCTTGGTAGTAACCCAGATTATCTCTAGAATGTCTTGAGATAATTACTTTCCAATTGTAGACACTTGTGTTTTTAAGGATAGTCATGTACGTTTCCTTACTAGACAATGTGGTTCTATATCTACTAATTATGCTAATATCTATGACACAATCATATTGATCACATAAACAAACGAGTGACGTGTTATTCCATGCATAAGTGAGAGAAATCTTTATTGTGTGCAAGGTACAACACATAGGAATATGATTTAAAGGATTCTCTTGACTGCAAGGTAAGAGACTAACGTTCTAATGTGACTTATTCACATCTAATCCAAGAAACACTTGGTGTTGCAATTTACGTTATGTGAGAGCTTAGCTAGATTGCAACAACAAGGTAAATATCCATGTTACGTGAGACCGTATCTGGAAAATTTGCAGTTTCTAAATTAGATACCTATTAGAACAAGTGTCAATATGATAATAAGACTACTTCAAACTAAATATTTATGTATTATTGAAATGACATAAATAAATTAAGTAATCTAATACTACTTCAATTTGAATATTTATGTAATTTTGGAATAACATAAAATAAGTGAAGTAATAAATTAACTTGAAATTACTATTGAAACCAAGAGATGGTGTTCATAATTACTTTAGTTAAACATGTTTAAGCTTCATTGTAAAGATATAAACATGAAGTCTTTTAATTGTTACAAGACTTATAATAAAATAAGACGTTAACTTGTTATATTTTTTAATTAAGACATATACAAGAAATCATTGAGTTGATCAATAATTTATAACGTATAGTAAGATTATAACAGTTTATGTCTTCTTGTTGAGACATGGACATGAAGTGACTTGGTCAAAAAGTACTTATGTTATATAGCATGCAATTGGCTTGAAAATTCTATTATACCATTAAGTTGACTTAGTTGGTGAATAGATAAGCCAAACGAAATATATTTATCTTACATATTGTAAGATTGTCTTACAATATTAATCCTAATGAAATACCAAATGTTTATGGTATGTTCAGTTAGGAAAATCAAACTCTTGTTATATTGTTTGATTAAAGATAACTATGACTTCTTTTCTTCCAAAAGTTATCAAGGTTAGAAAATTGAGTATAGATTGGATATACTCAATAAGACTCCAATCTAGAAGATTAATAAGACATCATTTTGTTATGGAATGTGATGAATCACATTAAGTCTTAAAATGAAGTTCTGAATTTGTTAAACTACTTATGAGTAGGTTATTAACAAACTAAATGTCAGGAACTGTCAATATGTATTTGTAATGTCCCAAAAGGAGAATATTGTATTGTCGCTTTATTTGCTAAGTATTTATAGATAGTCTAAAAATTACAAAAAGCAAGTGGGAGTTTTATCTTGAGAAGATAAAATTACAAGATACATAATCTTCTAAAACACACTAGTGAAAATCATGATGAGGCTAGACATGTAAATGTTAAACCTCAAGATGATGGAATTCTCATTCATAAATCCGCAAGGGTATCTCAGATATTTGATTAATATGCTGAGAATTATGAGTAACAGGATTATGGTAAACCTGATGATCATTATGATGCATTGCCAAATATTGAATTGGGTAAATTACTCACTCTATGAATGAAAAGATGTTGTCCATCAGGATAATCAATTTTGGAAATTTGGTTTATCTTGAACTCAATAGTTAGACTAGAGAATGAAAATGAGTTTCTTCAAGAGATGGAAAACCCTAGTGGTTTAAATCTTTATGTAGAAATCATATGGACAAATTTTGTACACATATTTAATACATGTCTTATGACAAGATTATTAATCACACTTAAGTAATTAACTGTGATTGAATATTCTTTTCTAGACACATTAAATATATAAAGATGATAATTGTTATAAAGTTTTTCATTAATACGAAAAATGACAATGGAATATCAAAACTCTTTCTTGAGCGATTACTTGAGCGAGGACGGTAAGTAATCAAAAGGATTTTTGAATTCATAATAATCTTTGGAAGTGTACAAAGTGCAATAATTCATGAATGAATTAATGCATGCATCTAGGAGATAATTCTTATGTTTAAATATTGAATTCAAATTTTGAATTGATAATTAAAAATAAGATAATTCCTAAGTATTTCTGAAAGCTAGTGGATGTATTATGTTTACTTTCTTAAATCATATATGTTGGATAACATATAGGAAGTAACATTTCATATAATAATAAATTGTCTCCTATATTTGCATTTTTAATCCATGAATAATTTAGTTATTCTAAATTGTCCGTTGTCAATTAATGATATGGGAATATCATTAAATTAAGAAAAATCTGAGTTTTGGTATAGTATACTTGAAAGTATATTGATGCGTTGACATACCAAATTCACATGATATTCAATGAATTGAATATAGGACTTATCCCAAACTACATATGTTACTTTATGGATATTGTTATTAAGTAAATCATGAATAGTTATCCTCAGACTTAAGATACCAGATAACTGTTATGTATGTAGTGCATTCTATGGAACAATTTAACGCTACACGTAACAGGTAGTCATAAGGATTGTTTTCAGAATTGTTACAAAATTCATGGGTTATATAATACCCTAAAACGTGGTTTCTATAAACCGGGGTTAATTTGAACTTGAACCCGAATATATCCTAAGTGACCATGAGTTACACCAAGAAAATTTCAAAATATAGAAGCCATACCATGCGAATTACAAAATTTAAACTCCCATAACCTAAGTATTATATAATCGACACATTTATGATAAAACAAGTTTTATATCACTCGATCATATGGTTCCAAAAAGATTAAAAATATGTACGCATATCACACATTTAACATGTCCCATTTTAGGTCCATATTGAATAAAATTTTGTACACAACTTAGTATAAGGAAGTGTCTAGAACTATTTTCAAAATTTGAAAGATAAAACTTGGTCTTATTATCTCCATATAGCTTGGCCTCATCCTCTTATATCACCCCCCCCCCCCAATCATTTTCCAACCGAAAATTCACAAACAAATAATCAAAGGAAACCCTAAAATAAAATTTAGTGGAGGCATTGTTTCTTTCTTTTCTTTCTGTTGAGTAAAGGAGGTACAAGAGGAGGCGTGCAAGGTAGTGATCGTGGTTATATTCTGGGATTTGGTGCGGTTCGTATAAGGTGATTCCTAGGGGGTCGAATTCTGGTTCTTGGTATCTCATCTTGTTCTTTAGGTCGACACATAAGGTATCACTTTTGGTCTCATTTTCTGTTCGACATGATCACATGAAATATAAAATGTTATAACCTAAAAACAAGCTCTTGATCGATCCATGATATTAACGAAATAAAGAGTAATATTGAACACATAAAATAATGAGTTATAGTCGCTTGAAGTATGGATAATATAGGTCGAATACGTGGTCCATTTGTACGTTGGTTGGGGTCGTTTAATACCTTATAAATCTGATTTAACATTGCATGAAATTGGGTCAATAAACATGTCGATACAAATGATAAAATGGGTCTTTATTCATGTCGTTATACATGGCTTGTAATCTGGAAGTGAGAACATGTAAGATCATGAGAGAATATGTCGATATAGGATATTAGGGAGACTTTTAAAATCAGTTTTTTTGTATGAGTTATGGGTCTATAAAATACATAGAAGCCTAGGTAATAAGCATGTATAAATGTGGTGCGTATGTCGAGTATTAAAGTGTGTTTTAGGTGTTGCTAGTGGCGTAAATACTGAAATGTTATATGTGTAAATAAGGAGGTCTTGCATGCTTGGTTGTGTTTTAATAAAAGGGTTGACAGAATGTTATATGGATTTGTTATAAAATTAGTTTGGTTGCATGAGAATTGGATCTATATTATGCATGTTAAACCTAGACCCTATACGTATATAAACATGAGAGATTGTATGCATGGTTAGCCGAATATATTGGGTTGAATTTATGGAACTAGGGCAGAATGAAGTCATGATTTTATGTGATTAAGTGATGGGTCATGGTGAGTGTTGGGTGTGTTGAATAGGGGGAAATGCTCTGATTTTATGTGGTCGTTATGGGGTTGTGTTGGTGTCGAGTATGTTTGTTTTGGGAGTGTCAAAGTGGTGGGAAACAAGATGTGTGTCGTGTGAGTTAGGGGCTGGGAAATAGGTGTATAATGGAGATCGAATAGAGTTATTTTTAGGATGTGTCATGTGGGTGTTATGGTGGCAATAGGATGAGAAATGGTTGGGTCGATTGTGATTGAAATATGTGGTTTTATGGATGGTTTGGTCTCATTAAAATGGGCAAGGAAAAACATAATACAAGGGTTGAATGGTGGACAAAGGTTGGGTCGTATGGGGTGTAACATGTGTGGTTTTATGTCGAGTTTGGTCTCGTTAAAAGGGGCTAAGGAAAAGGTTGTCAATGATGGTTGGTGTAATACCCGAAATTTCAAAACATGCAAAATGACCAAAATACCCCTGAAACTTTAAATTTCAATTTAAGCTTGTATAAAATACCAAATAAATCCCAAACCATTGGTAATGAGATACATATATATATGATAATTTTGCATGAACATTTTAGTGTTTTAAATGTCCTAAAAATAATTGTTGCATTACATAAGCCAAAGTATTTTAATATCTATTTATTTCGGTTTGATTTAAATTAAATAAATCAATTATAATGAGATAATTACTAAACCAAATATGGAAGTAATTCACAAATTAATTCTAATTGCCAATTAACTCAAAAATACCGTGATTACCTCCCCCCCCCTCCTATCACTTGGTTCCAATTATTTATTCCCATTTTATTTTACCAAAACCCTAAAATAAACACACCAAAAATCCCTCTACTCTTGATCCGATTTTTCTGAGCCTTTTGGGCATTTTTCTGGCAATCATCTAAGTCCTAAGAAGGTAGGAAAAATAGCTGCAAGGCTTTTGGGTCATTCTTTTAATCAGTGGTAATTAGTTGGTGTCGAATTTTTCATCCGAGAGGTAAATAATTGTCACAGCTTGTTCTTTTGTTCTAAAATTCTTATGGAAATTTTTCTAGTGTTCTTTACAACATATATGACTCATATAAAATGATAGATTCGAATCATGCATGCTCATTTGATCATATGAAAATTAATGGGATTAAAACCCTAAAAACGAAAATAATTTCTAATCTGTTCATGCGAATTTTCTGGGTTTCATACATATTTTTCCTGGGTTCCATACGTATCATATAACATCATAAAAATAACCCTTATAATTTTAGAAGCTTAGATAGTGTCTTGTTAATTTTTGTTTTAATCGGCTAAAAAGGAAATAAAGAAAAAAAATATAAAACCGGTCGAATAAATTAGGGTTTGAATTTTTATGATTAGATCTGATGAATTAATTTATTTTAATGATTTTTTGATGATTTTATAATGATTGGATAAATTAGGGTTAGGGTTTTGTTATTTAAAATGTTAACCGAATGGAAAATAAAACTAGAAGGGTGTGTTGTATAATTATTAAAACTTGTGGGATATTTTTGTAAGTCATTTTGGATCAGGGGTGAAACATGAAAAATATATTAGAGGGGTACCTTGTGTTAATTTTGTAAGTTAAAGGTTTACTTGGTAATTATATAATTCTTTTAATTCGATTTGGAAAATAATTAATTGGAGGGACCTATTTTGTAAATTCTGGAAACTTAAAGGTGTGTTCATATAATATTTAATATAAGGGGCTTAATGTGTAATTTTGGATACTTAATGGCTTAATATGTAATTATGAATAATTTGTAATTCGAATTGTAAGTTTTATAAAATTAAGGGACTTGTTTTGTAATTATGTATAAGTGAAGGGTTATTCGTACCATATCTTAAATTGATGGGTAATTGCGTAATTTTGTAAAATAAAGGGCTTGATGTGTATATATGAGTATTTAAAGGATTAATTTGTAACTTAAGTAATTATAAGGTTTAATTTGTAAATTATATAACTTAAGGGTTTAATTTGTAAAATTGGTAAAAGTAAAGGATTGGATTTGTATTTATGGTAAACTTACGGATTAAAATGAATAACTTGTGATATTTACACTTTAGACCTTTGTCTTGGCATATTTACATTTAAAACCCTAAATTATGGGAAGTCGTCATAATTTACCCTAGAATTTTATAAATTGTCAAAATAAACCCTGATGTCCAAAATACTGATTTACTGATAACTTAACCTACTCTGAAATATTTGAAACCTGCTAAATAAGGAAAGTTACTATTTCTGGAAAGATACCTAAAAAGGAAAGTTACTAAAAATAGAAAGCCGACTAAAATAAGTAATCTGAATTGAACAAGCTATTAATAAGACAAATCATGAATTCATGTAGATCCGCTGAAGATGGAGTTGCTTCCGATCTTGTTGTTCTGTTGTGTTTTCATTTGCGGTATAAGGTACAGATATTCTGACCTTCTCACAAGTTTCTCATGATCTCTTTCATTTTTCTGATCTGTCAGTTTCTGTATTGATGCCATTGCTATGATCCCCTTACTTTGAACCTTTCATATGATTCCCTTTGTTATAATTCCTGATATTAACTTTGTTATGAAACTTGATTCTGAACCATCTGTTATAAACCCTTTTGAAATATGAACTTGTTATAACACTCTGATTCTGACATGATATCTGACTCTGAATTTCCCTTGATACTTGACTCATCACCTTGTGACCTGCATATTCAAATCCTTGTATACCCTGAAGTTTCATTTGATAATATAACTGAATTGAAAACCTTCCTTAATGATATGAAAATGTTTTTGAACAGCTTTTGAGTACGATGTTATACCAATTTTGAATTGAAACTGCACTAAAGGTTTTATGAAAATTTCTTTTAAAGACTATCTGTATAAAAAGGTCTTACCAAACATCATTTTATGAAAGTCACTAAAGATTACTTTAAATACAAGTTTAATATGAAACCTTTGAATTAAAATCTTTTCTATGAACCTATAAACCTTTTGATTATGAGCCTTTGATATGACCTATTGAACCTCGATTGAACCTTATTCTAAACCTGGTTATAAACTCTTGTTTTGAAACTTAATTTGAACTTTGATATAAGCATTAATCTAGTATACTATTTCTGAACCTGGACTTGAACATTGTTATAAACTCTGATATAAACCTATCTGATTTTGAACCTCTGATATACACTTCTGAAACATTTGACATGGACCATTATGCTATGAACCTTCTGATATAATACTCTGATTTCTGACCTGATATTTGACCATGACCCACATTTTGAGACCCGAGCCAATCACTAGGCATGAGGGTTTCATGTCCATGTCATTGATGCACCGATGGCATGACTCTAGGGCAGGAGAGTGATGACCTGTCCCGTCCCTGACTTTATTTTATCTTGTGTGTATTGGTAGACTCTGGCCACCTAGGGCGTATGGATGCATCCTAGATCTGATCTGATTTCTGTTATCTGTATCTGTTTATTTGTTATATATATCTGGTGACTGATGGTGTGTGCGATACACGTCTTTCACATATCTGGGAGCTAGCTACTCCATTTGATACATTAGGACACCCCTCATATTATCTGGTTACTGAGAGGAACTCCCCTCTGCATGATTGATTGACATGGTTACATTATATATATCTGTTTCTGGGCTCGTGGTGGATTACTGTTTATCTTTACCATATACATTTGCTTACCGTGACCTTGTTACACCTTACACTGTTTTCCCTTTTTCCTTTATCTATTTATTATCCCCTATCCTTTATCCTTACTCCTTTATTTATCCTTTGACTCTAATTATATCTGCATGACATATATTTCTGACACTCTGTACTATTCTTTATTACTGCTTTGTTACCGTTATATCTGTTCACTGAGCTCTTGTAGCTCAGCCGCATTTCTTTTCCTGCGGCAGGTTTTAGTAGGAAGCTGGGTATGAGTGGAGAGTACCATTGGACTTAGAAGACTACACTGTGATAGTTATTTTGTTATAAAGATGACTAGAAGAATTTATATTTCAGACTTAGTATTTATTCCTGTGTAATTTTGTATTTCCTTGTAATTTCTTGTAACCTTTGTATTCCTTTGTATTATTGAAGATGTATGCATGTGTATGTTTCTGATATCTCACCATTATTGTGACATCTCTAGCCTTGTCGGGTCGGGGTGTTATAATTTATGGTATCAGAGACAGGTTGCGACTCGTAATACATTTTCCCTTGACCTGTGTAAGTTTGGACCACTAAGTTTCCACTGTAGGCGCTCATAAGATAACCTTTAAGATTTTGCTTTAGGATTTCCCTACAGGAACTTAAGTTCTGACCAGTGAGGAATGGGTAGACTATAAGGCGTTTGTTTAAGTATTTTGCTTCCTGCATCACTCTGATTCGTGCCCTGCTTTTGATTTAAGTCTGTTAAGATCACTTTTAGAATTGAAAGCTTATGCTTTGCACTACGCAAGATTTGAGAATTAAATAAATCTGGAAGGCATTGAGAACTGCGTAATGTGGCCTGACACTATTTGATCCTTGTCTGCAGAGTCCGACTCTGACCTCTGATCCTTCTGTTAATCATTTTGATGCCTCTTCGGGCATTCTGAAAATCTCCTTGGCGATGACGTACTTGACACCTTCTGTTATTTGTCTTTTGCATTTGATAAGCATTTGATACCTTCTGTTAATTGTCTCTTGTCTCTTGATAAGCATCTATAAATTTTCTGACACCATTTGATTTCGTCTTAACCATCTCTGTCCCTATGAGAAGTCTTGTGTTGTTTAACCACGAGTATAAGAATGTTTCCCTCTCATTTTGGACGATAAGATTTGCCTTGTTGATCTGTCTTTCTGTGGACTATTAACTCTAATGTTATTCTGATAAAGGATTGGTTGTTTGACAACTATCCTCCTATGTCTCACCTTTGACGTTTGAAACAATTTTGAACTCCCTACCATGATTACCGATTGTTAAACTTTTGACTATCATTATTACTCTGAAGACTCGTGTGTTATGTTCGCGATTATGAAGTTTTCCTTGAACCCATTTCGTACAACAATGAATGAACCTTATCTTGAAAATTACTTGGCACCCTGAATTTTCTGAACACGATTTCTGATTGAACCACCAAATTTTCCACCGGAGTGAGAAGTAAGTTCGCTTAAGTGTATTTTCTTGGCGTATTTCAGTTTTGTTCGCGATAAAGAAGAATGATGACAGGAGACATGTATTGATTCTGGAAGCTGAACCGTATTGCTATTTGGAACTCTTATTTCTCCACCCTGAAACGACTTTGTATCTATTCAATTTCAGAGCGCGAAGTTTCCTTCAGATGGAAATATGAATTGAGGTTATTCTTGAGATCGCTGTCCGTATTTGTAACGACTGATATAAAGATTTGTAACGCTAATAGTATTAGCTAAAGCTCTGACTATTCTGTAAATTTGATAAATGAATGTGTTCTCGTGAGTACTTGGGCAGATGGTCATTGTATGACTTAATAGTACATTCAAAGACGAATAAGAACATGAAAATCATTTTTGCACTTTGTAAGAAATTTGACGACCACTTGTGCATTCTGAGAGATTGATATCTGTTGAGACAACGGTTTTTTTCTTGATTGAGAATATCTCTTTAAATCCCGCAAATTTTGAAACTACCACCGAATGGTCAAGACCGATAACAAAATGGTAAACTGAAATCTTTTGAACCTTGCAGTAGAATTCTGGAAGATGTTTACAACTTGCGTTACCCTGGATAAATTCCGTGACCAGAGAGAAACAGTTTAGTCTGAGTAAGAATGGAGTTTTGGAAAAGCTGAAATAGAAATTTGCTTCCATACCTTCAGACGGAACAAATTTTGAGACATTTCAGAATAAGACTCGGTTATACTCCCTTGCAGTGCAGAAGGTTTTGCGTATGCATCAAGACAACTAGAAACGCATCAGAAGAATTACTTCACTACCTGACCTGGAGTTGACAACAGCGGTGGCTACCCCGAAGAGTGAAGACATTCCTTACAAGGCAGAAGTGTTGGCGATGCAGAAGAAAGACGGCGAACCGGGAGCTGATGAAGACGTACAGTCTCACTTCCCTATTCATCTTGGTTGTACTAAGATGAATTGAGAGCGAAAGCAGACTGGATGATGAAGAAACTTAAAGATCGTGCCAGAAATTCACATTACTCCACCACATTCCAAGAAGAACTGCAGGAGGCTTGATGAACCAGGCACAAGATCACGATTTTGCTTCACTTCCAGATTGATGGAAAAACGAAGGAATATTAACCGGACTTGAAGAGATTTGATGTTTTGAATGAACGGATTTCTGAAACAGACCTTTTATGTTTGGAAGAATCGATTATGTGAAGACCAAAGTTATTGACGATTAGTTTTCATTTCCGTTGACTCCCTTAAGCTTCGTTGTATCGTGATAAGATCCTCTAATGTTTTAAGTTCCCTAGAAGCATTTCAGTTCCGTGTTTATTTTCATATGTTCGATGATGGCCTTGTTCTGAGGAAATTTGGCAAATTGTGGAAAATCTGATGCTTGTGACGGCATACTTTATTTTGCTAGGCAATCTGAAATTCCGATACTCTTGCGAACGGTTGCTTCTCTCTTGACTATGACATTGATTTTGTTGACTCTGAGGTTGTAGAAGTACTAGGTGGATTAAGATAGGTTGTTATACTCACGACTCGAGATAAAGTATGATCATCATGAAGGCATAATTATGTGGTGCTAGTATTATGACGCCTGATCAACGTGATAATACTTACACCATATAACGTGCACTCATTGTGGCCATAGGATATCTTGGGGGAGTACCTAAGAAGTTTAGAATCTGATCTCCGTTGGTTTATCCGTGATTAGTGAGACATTAGGTTCATTCTACCTATGCGTATACTCTGTTTCCGTTCATTAGATATCTGGATGAGTTTGGACTCTCGTTTTGCATTCTGTTGACCTCAGTTATAAATCTTAAACTCCTTGTAGAGCTCTCTACTGATGGTACAGTTAATCTGATTTGAAATTCTGTTCGTATTCCATATAAGTTTTTTTTTCAAAATATTCACCTATCATCCATTTTAATTGTATGGTTCTTTTTATCTGAATCAACCTAATTTGTCTCCTTCTGAGGAATCTGAACCCACCTTGTTTTGATCGAGTCATGAGAAACCATTTGTTTGAAGAGCCTTTTTGGAAGAACCTCCCCGGGCGTGAGGTTGTTCGTGACGATCTTTTGCGAATTGCAACGACTCTGTCTAACTTTGCGACTTCAAATTTCGAGGAAGAAAATTTTCTTTTAGAGGGGAAGAAGTTGTAATACCCGAAATTTCAAAACATGCAAAATGACCAAAATACCCCTGAAACTTTAAATTTCAATTTAAGCTTGTGTAAAATACCAAATAAATCTCAAACCTTTGGTAATGAGCAACATATGATATATGATAATTTTGCATGAACATTTTAATGTTTTAAATGTCCTAAAAATAATTGTTGCATTACATAAGCCTAAGTATTTTAATTTCTATTTATTTCGGTTTGATTTAAATTATAAATCAATTATAATGAGATAATTACTAAACCAAATATGGAAATAATTCACAAATTAATTCTAATTGCCAATTAACTCAAAAATACCGTGATTACCTCCCCCCCCCCTCCTATCACTCGGTTCCAATTATTTATTCCCATTTTATTTTACCAACACCCTAAAATAAACACACCAAAAATCCCTCTACTCTTGATCCGATTTTTCTGAGCCTTTTGGGCATTTTTCTGGCAATCATCTAAGTCCTAGGAAGGTAGGAAAAATAGCTGCAAGGCTTCTGGGTCGTTCGTTTAATCAGTGGTAATTAATTGGTGTCGAATTTTTCATCCGAGAGGTAAATAATTATCACAGCTTGTTCTTTTGTTCTAAAATTCTTATGGAATTTTTCTAGTGTTCTTTACAACATATATGACTCATATAAAATGATAGATTCGAATCATGCATGCTCATTTGATCATATGAAAATTAATGGGATTAAAACCCTAAAAACGAAAATAATTTCTAATCTGTTCATGCGAATTTTATGGGCTTCATACATATTTTTCCTGGGTTCCATACGTATCATATGACATCATAAAAATAACCCTTATAATTTTAGAATCTTAGATCATGTCTTGTTAATTTTTGTTCTAATCGGCTAAAAAGGAAATAAAGAAAAAAATATAAAACCGGTCGAATAAATTAGGGTTTGAATTTTTATGATTAGATCTGATGAATTAATGTATTTTAATGATTTTTTGATGATTTGATAATGATTGGATAAATTAGGGTTAGGGTTTTGTTATTTAAAATGTTAACCGAATGGAAAATAAAACTAGAAGGGTGTGTTGTGTAATTATTTAAACATGTGGGATATTTTTGTAAGTCATTTTGGATCAGGGGTGAAACATGAAAAATATATTAGAGGGGTACCTTGTGTTAATTTTGTAAGTTAAAGGTTTAATTGGTAATTATATAATTCTTTTAATTCGATTTGGAAAATAATTAATTGGAGGGACCTATTTTGTAAATTCTAGAAACTTAAAGGTGTGTTCATATAATATTTAATATAAGGGGCTTAATGTGTAATTTTGGATACTTAATGGCTTAATATGCTAATTATGAATAATTTGTAATTCGAATTGTAAGTTTTATAAAATTAGGGACTTGTTTTGTAATTATGTATAAGTGAAGGGTTATTCGTACCATATCTTAAATTGATGGGTAATTGCGTAATTTTGTAAAATAAAGGGCTTGATGTGTATATATGAGTATTTAAAGGATTAATTTGTAACTTAAGTAATTATAAGGTTTAATTTGTAAATTATATAACTTAAGGGTTTAATTTGTAAAATTGGTAAAAGTAAAGGATTGGATTTGTATTTATGGTAAACTTACGGATTAAAATGAATAACTTGTGATATTTACACTTTAGACCCTTGTCTTGGCATATTTACATTTAAAACCCTAAATTATGGGAAGTCGTCATAATTAACCCTAGACTTTTATAAATTGTCAAAATAAACCCTGATGTCCAAAATACTGATTTACCAATAACTTAACCTACTCTGAAATATTTGAAACTTGCTAAATAAGGAAAGTTACTATTTCTGGAAAGATACCTAAAAAGGAAAGTTACAAAAAATGGAAAGCCGAATAAAATAAGTAATCTGAATTGAACAAGCTATTAATAAGACAAATATGAATTCATGTAGATCCGCTGAAGATGGAGTTGCTTCCGATCTTGTTGTTCTGTTGTGTTTTCATTTGCGGTATAAGGTACAGATATTCTGACCTTCTCACAGGTTTCTCATGATCTCTTTCATTTTTCTGATCTGTCAGTTTCTGTATTGATGCCATTGCTATGATCCCCTTACTTTGAACCTTTCATATGTTTCCCCTTTGTTATAATTCCTGATATTAACTTTGTTATGAAACTTGATTCTGAACCATCTGTTATAAACCCTTTTGAAATATGAACTTGCTATAACACTCTGATTCTGACATGATATCTGACTCTGAATTTCCCTTGATACTTGACTCATCACCTTGTGACCTGCATATTCAAATCCTTGTATACCCTGAAGTTTCATTTGATAATATAACTGAATTGAAAACCTTCCTTAATGATATGAAAATGTTTTTGAACAGCTTTTGAGTACGATGTTATACCAATTTTGAATTGAAACTGCACTAAAGGTTTTATGAAAATTTCTTTTAAAGACTATCTGTATAAAAAGGTCTTACCAAACATCATTTTATGAAAGTAACTGAAAGATTATTTTAAATACAAGTTTAATATGAAACCTTTGAATTAAAATCTTTTCTATGAACCTATAAACCTTTTGATTATGAGCCTTTGATATGACCTATTGAACCTCGATTTGAACCTTATTCTAAACCTGGTTATAAACTCTTGTTTTGAAACATAATTTGAACTTTGATATAAGCATTAATCTGTATACTATTTCTGAACCTGGACTTGAACATTGTTATAAACTTTGATATAAACCTATCTGATTTCTGAACCTCTGATATACACTAATGAAACATTTGACATGGACCATTATGCTATGAACCTTCTGATATAATACTCTGATTTCTGACCTGATATTTGACCATGACCCACAGTTTGAGACCCGAGCCAATCACTTGGCATGAGGGTTTCATGTCCATGTCATTGATGCACCGATGGCATGACTCTAGGGCAGGAGAGTGATGACCTGTCCCGTCCCTGACTTTATTTTATCTGGTGTGTATTGGTAGACTCTGGCCACCTAGGGCGTATGGATGCATCCTAGATCTGATCTGATTTCTGTTATCTGTATCTGTTTATCTGTTATATATATCTGGTGACTGATGGTGTGTGCGATACACGTCTTTCACATATCTGGGAGCTAGCTACTCCATTTGATACATGAGGACACCCCTCATATTATCTGGTTACTGAGAGGACTCCCCTCTGCATGATTGATTGACATGGTTACATTATGTATATCTGTTTCTGGGCTCATGGTGGATTACTGTTTATCTTTACCATATACATTTGCTTACCGTGACCTTGTTACACCTTACACTGTTTTCCCTTTTTCCTTTATCTATTTATTATCCCCTATCCTTTATCCTTACTCCTTTATTTATCCTTTGACTCTAATTATATCTGCATGACATATATTTCTGACACTCTGTACTATTCTTTATTACTGCTTTGTTACCGTTATATCTGTTCACTGAGCTCTCGTAGCTCAGCCGCATTTCTTTTCCTGCGGCAGGTTTTAGTAGGAAGCTAAGTATGAGTGGAGAGTACCATTGGACTTAGAAGACTACACTGTGATAGTTATTTTGTTATAAAGATGACTAGAAGAATTTATATTTCAGACTTAGTATTTATTCCTGTGTAATTTTGTATTTCCTTGTAATTTCTTGTAACCTTTGTATTCCTTTGTATTATTGAAGATGTATGCTTGTGTATGTTTCTGATATGTCACCATTATTGTGACATCTCTACCCTTGTCGGGTCGGGGTGTTACAGTTGGTGTCGTGTATTTTTGGGGTATTTGAGGTTGGCAGGTGTCTTCTAATAGCAAGATAAATTGTTGCATGAATGTGTTAAGTGAAGTACGTAGGATACATAACTAAGAGTTTGTCATTTATTTTTAACTTACATTTTTTACCCTTGAACTTGATAAAACGACATTTGAACCCCTAACTATTAAAATTTATCATATTAAACCCTAAAGTATAATCTTGATCATATTAAGTCTAAAAGTTATTTAATTGTCATTTCTAACCCTAAAAGTCATTAAATCAGAAAACTTACTAATTATAAAAACTTACTAAATATAAAAGTTACTAAATCGGAAAACTTACTAAATATAGAAAGTTACTAAATATGGCAGGTTACTAAAAGAACGAAGTTACTAAAAATAGAAAGTCACTAAAAGTGGAAACTTTCTAAAAATGGAAAGAAATCATAAATGGGAAACCTTAATAATTATAAGTGGTAAACTTGTAAAAATGAGTTTATAAGTAATACGTGATCATTAATTTGTATAGGTTCGGTGAAGAAGGAGTGATTCCTTATTTTCGGTGCTTTCTTATTTGGTTGGTTGATTTGCATAAGGTACAGATATTCTACCCTTTCTCAGTAAGGGTTCTGATCCCATGATTTCTCGATCCTTGACTTTGATTCAGTTACTATGATATGATCCATTTGCTATGATTCCCTTGATATGATTCAGTTGTTATCCATTCTGTTATGATGATCTGTTTATTATCTCCTTGATTGAGGTTCTGTTCAGTTGATATGCCTTTGTTGATTATGATTGCTTGTTATGGACAGTTTTATTCTGTTATGTTCTGTTTTGTCGCCCGAGCTAACTAGCCATGGAGGTACCATGGCCATGTCATTGAGGCACCAATGGCATGACACTTTCTGTGGAGGTGTGATTGATCCACGGCGTTCCCTTCTATTATGATTATATTATTATGGCGCACGTGGCCATTCTATTATATGTATGTATAGTCTCGTACTTGCATATTTATTCTGTTTTGCAGGGAGCGTATGGATGCATCCTAGGTATATATTTGGAATGATTATGATGTGATTTTAGTGATTGGTTTATGCGTGCCATGCACCCCATTTAACTTCTGGTACTTTGGAGTCTGCAGCTCCTTGTACAACTTAGAATTGACGGATATGTATACGTGATTCGGTGGTCTATTCGAGTGGCTCGTTTAGACTGGCTCGTAGCTATCTGTTAGGTATCTTTGGTCCTTTCGAGTGGCTCGTTTGGACGCGTTCGTTGCCGTATCATTATTATTATTATTTGACTCTTAGAGCTATTCTGACTCGTGATATTTGTGCATTTGGTCCATTTGATTCATATTCGTTTGCTTATGCTTATTTACCGTTTCTGCTTTGTTTATATATCTGTTCACTAGCCTTTTTAAGCTCAGCCGCGTTTTCTTTTCCATGCGGCAGGTAATAAGCGGGATGCTGGGCAAGAGTGATGTGAGTAGGAGTAGAAGACCTACCTTATTTAGATTTCCCCATTGTCTTGGATATGTTTTGGACTTATGTTGGAGATTTTATTTCATTTCATTTTCATTTGATATTGATTTGACTTTTGGGAACTTGTAATTTGTAAGTCATGATGTTCTTGACTTTGCTTTTATTATGAAGTCTTCCGCTTGCATTATTTTGTATGTTCTGATTAGACACCATAATGTGGCATCTTAACCAAGGGCGGGTTGGGGTGTTACAATTATGGTATCAGAGCCCAGGTTGCGACTTGTAGCTCATAAGTTATGGCCTATGAAATCTGGACCCTTAGGTTTCGCCCTGTAGGACTTAGGTTTTGACCGGTGAGGATTGGGTAGACATTAGGTTTTGCTTTGACACGTCTTTCCTTCATATTTTGCTCCTTAACTTCATTTTTTCCTCGCTAATTCGTTTATGATCATTCAGATGGTGAACACTCGACGTAACAAAGATTTCAGTAACAACCCTGCATTTGCTGTTGCAGTCCGGCGGACTGTAGAAGCACTGATTACGGGCCTTACAGAATGGATCGCGACTAAGATCCGTCAGAACACGGCCAGTGGTAGTGGAAGTGGTGGTTCGGGTGCTGGTGCTCCACCAGTAACCATTCATATTGAAATTATGCAGGAGAGGGCTAGGCATGGTGCCAAGAGGAATCGTGATGGGGATCTAGTGCGACCAGTTGAGGGAAGCAATCAGCAGGATAAGGATTCGTGGGATGATGATCAGCGGAGATATGGATCTATATTATGCATGTTAAACCTAGACCCTATACGTATATAAACATGAGAGATTGTATGCATGGTTAGCCGAATATATTGGGTCGAATTTATGGAACTAGGGCAGAATGGAGACATGATTTTATGTGATTAAATGTTGGGTCATGGTGAGTGTTGGGTGTGTCGAATAGGGGGGAAAAGGCTATGATTTTATGTGGTCGTTATGGGGTTGTGTTGGTGTCGATTACGGTTGCTTTGGGAGTGTCAAAGTGGTGGGAAACAAGGTGTGTGTCGTGTGAGTTAGGGGCTGGGAAATACGTTTATAATGGGGATCGACTAGAGTTATTTTTAGGGTGTGTCATGTGGGTGTTATGGTGGCAATATGATGAGTAATGGTTAGGTCGATTGTGATTGAAATATGTGGTTTTATGGTTGGTTTGGTCATGTTAAAATGGGCAAGGAAAAACGTAATACAAGGGTTGAATGGTGGACAAAGGTTGGGTCGTATGGGGTGCAACATGTATGGTTTTATGTCGAGTTTGGTCTCGTTAAAAGGGGCTAAGGAAAAGGTTGTCAATGGTGGTTGGTGTCGTTATTTTTAGGGTATTTGAGGTTGGCTGGTGTCTTCTAATAGCAAGATAAATTGTTGCATGAATGTGTTAAGTGAAGTACGTAGGATACATAACTAAGAGTTTTTCATTTATTTTTAACTTACATTTTTGACCCTTGAACTTGATAAAACGACATTTAAACCCTTAACTATTAAAAGTTGTCATATTAAACCCTAAACTATAATCTTGATCATATTAAGTCTAAAAGTTATTTAATTGTCATTTCTAACCCTAAAAGTCATTAAATAGGAAAACTTACTAATTATAAAAACTTACTAAATATAGAAGTTACTAAATCGGAAAACTTACTAAATATGGAAAGTTACTAAATATGGCAGGTTACTAAAAGAAGGAATTTACTAAAAATAGAAAGTCACTAAAAGTGAAAACTTTCTAAAAATGGAAAGAAACCATAAATGGGAAACCTTAATAATTATAAGTGGTAAACTTGTAAAATTGAGTTTATAAGTAATACGTGATCATTAATTTGTATTGGTTCGGTGAAGAACGAGTGATTCCCTATTTTCGGTGCTTTCTTATTTGGTTGGTTGATTTGCATAAGGTACAGATATTCTACCCTTTCTCAGTAAGGGTTCTGATCCCATGATTTCTCGATCCTTGATTTTGATTCAGTTACTATGATATGATCCATTTGCTACGATTCCCTTGAAATGATTCAGTTGTTATCCATTCTGTTATGATGATCTGTTTATTATCTCCTTGATTGAGGTTCTGTTCAGTTGATATGCCTTTGTTGATTATGATTGCTTGTTATGGATAGTTTTATTCTGTTATGTTCTATTTTGTCGCCCAAGCTAACTAGCCATGGAGGTACCATGGCCATGTCTTTGAGGCACCAATGGCATGACACTTTCTGTGGAGGTGTGATTGATCCACGGTGTTCCCTTCTGTTATGATTATATTATTATGGCGCACGAGGCCATTCTGTTATATGTATGTATAGTCATGTACTTGCATACGTATTCTATTTTGCAGGGAGTGTATGGATGCATCCTAGGTATATGTTTGGAATGATTATTATGTGATTTTAGTGATTGGTTTGTGCGTGCCATGCACCCCATTTCACTTCTGGTACATTGGAGTCTGCAGCTCCTTGTACAACTTAGAATTGACGGATATGTATTGTAATTAGGTGGTCTATTCGAGTGGCTCGTTTATACAGTCTCGTGGCTATCTGTTAGGTATCTTTGGTCCATTCGAGTGGCTCGTTTGGATGCGTTCGTTGCCGTATCATTATTATTATTTGACTCTTAGAGCTATTCTGACTCGTGATATTTGTACATTTGGTCCATTTGATTCATATTCGTTTGCTTATGCTTGTTTACCGTTTCTGCTTTGTTTATATATCTGTTCACTGGGCTTTTTAAGCTCAGCCGCATTTTCTTTTCCATGCGGCAGGTAATAAGCGGGATGCTGGGCAAGAGTGATGTGAGTAGGAGTAGAAGACCTACCTTATTTAGATTTCCCCATTGTCTTTGATATGTTTTTGACTTATGTTGGAGATTTTATTTCATTTCATTTTCATTTGATATTGATTTGACTTTTGGGAGCTTGTAAATTGTAATTCTTGATGTTCTTGACTTTGCTTTTTTTATGAAGTCTTCCGGTTGCGTTATTTTGTATGTTCTGATTAGACACCATAATGTGTCATCTTAACCAAGGGCGGGTTGGGGTGTTACAATGATTGTAGTCAAGATAGAATTTGTTCCTTCAAATTTATTTTGGAGTTTAATACTGCTGGGCCCCTCGTAGGGTTGACAAGATATTTGCGTGGCCACGCCCAAGATCTCCCTTGAATATGTTCAAAAGATTTAGTAATCTTGCTCAATCACAAATAACGGGAAACAAAATAGTTAAATAAGGAATGACTTAGATCCATATCTTTATTTAACGTAGTATTAGTAACAAAAGGATAATAATAATGAAGAATCATTAAAGGTTTTTCCAGGAGACCTACTCGAGTTGTACTAGAGGCATCTAAGTGTTGCTAGACACTAACTGATGTGATTACACTATTAAAATATGTCCATGTGGGAGTTGTTAGTTTATGGACATTATTTTAGTAGTCGTATGTTAGGATCGAACTCGAGATCACGGGATTGCACACTTTACGTATGGGAATTAAAGAATAAATAATTATATATAAAATGTTATATTTAATTATTTAAAACACAAAATATATATAACGACCGTTAGTATTTAACGGATAATGACTAACAACCGTTAGACGAATATAATGAAAGAATTATGTGTTAATAATTGGTATGTTAAGAAGCTTCCGGATTCCCTTTGAGGAATGTAGGCCGATCGGTGGGGGATGGGAAAACCCAACCCAAATCCAACTTGAGCTACAAGTTATTAACACTATATAAACACATCAAGGGTTATTAGTTTTTTGCATCTCTTGTACACATACTATAACCTAAACGTGTGTTTTCTTTTCTCTTGTGATCAATCGGCCGAGACCCTCTCCAAGGGTGTTTGACTTTTTGCTTTAACAAACAAAACCGTTTTGTGTTAAGTTTACTAGCATAACTTTAATTCGTTATAGTACGTGTGTACAAGAACGTGGTACTAACACATTATTGTTAGTATCTTGGATTGAATTGCAAAATCGATAAGGGGCAATTCGTGTAATCTTTATAAACCCTAATTAGGGTTCATCACTATTGTTTCTTGGAATTAGATTCTTGTTTGGCTAGAATCTTAAGGTATGCTTCTATTTATGTTTGGTTAATTAATTTATACATTATATGTTCCTACTCGCTTCCGCTATTACTTTGATGCTTTATGTGTTTAATTTATGTTTTTCATGATATTAAAACTCCAACAGTTAGTACAATATCTCCCGTCTTGAGATATCAAAATTTGCTTTGTATTAAATCAGGTTAAAAGAAATTTTGGATATGCTTAACCTTACGAATTTGATAAAACCCATCCTTTAACTTGATTTGATAACAATTGCCTTTGATCAAATCAAGTTATATAGCAAATGATTACGCCCAGTATTTATTAGACATGAAATAGCTAACTTAATTTACTGCCAAGTTATAAGATATTTTAAATTTACTCATCCACTTGCCTCCATTTTCACACCATTTTCAAATATTATAGCTGTAATACCCAAAATTTCAAACATGCAAAATGACCAAAATACCCTTGTAACTTTAAATTTCAATTAATAAGTACATAAAACACCAAATAAATCCCAAACTCTTGGAAATTAACAACATATGAAATAAGATAATTTTGTTACAACATTTTAATATTTTACAATGTCCAAAAAAATTACTTGTCACACATAAAATACTATATAGACCGAAATTTTACTTATATTATATGTTTAATATATGGTTAAATAAATTTAAATCAAATAATAAGAGATAAACATCAAAATTATATGGAAACTATTACAAATCAGTATAATTAATCCCATCAACCAAATTGCCAAGAATCATGCCCTCTCCTTTCCCATCTCACATGGTATTATAATCACTCCCATTTTAATTCCATCGCTAAACCCTAAACACACACAAAAACTCATCTAAACACCATACGAAATTCTGGAGGTTGTTGGCTATTTTTCCTAGGTTCATACAAGTTCAAGGAAGGTGTGAAAAATAGTTTCGTGGTTGCTGGATCGCTAGGGTACTCGTGGGAGTTTTCTTGTTGTCGATTTGTTCTAGCCGAGAAGTACCAAACTCTCACACTTCATTCGATCATTCAAAAACTCATCTGGTATTTTTGTAGCACTCTTTACATCATATATGGTTTATATAAAATAGCTATCATGATCCATGCACGTTAAAATCAATCGTGTTAATTATAAATATCAAAACGTAAATAAAACCTAAAACTGTTCATGCGATTTTTCTGGGCTTCGTATATAATTTATTTGGGTCCTATACACGTCGTATGATTCTGGAAAAATGATATTTGTATTGATCGAAGCTTAAATCAACCCTTGGCAAATTATTGTTTAAACTGGGTAAAAAGGATTCGAAAAATAAGAAAACATGTCGAATGGGTTAGGGTTTGGATTTTTGATGTTAGATCTGGTCGAATTAATGCATATTAAGGTTGTATTAATGATTGATAATGATTGGGAAAATTAGGGTTAGGGTTTATGCGTGTAAAATGTATACCGATTGGATTTTATAAAGTATAGGGTGTGTTTTGTAAATTTATAAACATGGGTGTTATTTTTGGTAAGATAGTTTGGACCAGGGGTATGTCGTAAAAATTATAAGATGAGGGTGTTATACGTAAAATTTGTAACTAAAAGGTTTAAATGGTAAATTATGTAAATTGTTATTTCGAATTGGAAATTATTAAACTAGAGGGGTTTGTTTCGTAAATTTTGGAAAATAGAGGGTGTCTCGTATAAACTTTTATGTAAGGGGTGTGATGTGTAATTTTGGATACTTGAAGGCTTAATGTGTAAATATGAATATCTTAAGGATCGAATTGCAATTTCTTTAATTATAAGGTTTAATTTGTAATTTAATTAACTTAAGGGTCTAACTTGTAAAATTGTTAAAGTTAAAGGATTAGAATCGTAAATATGGGAAACTTATGGATTAAAATGAATAACTTGTAATAGTTGCACTTTAGACCTTTATCTTTGGTATAGTTACATTTAAAACCCTAAAATATAGAAAGTTGTCATATTTAACCCTAAACTATTATACCTTGCTAAAATGAACCCTATTTCCATAATAATACTTAACCTAAATTATAATATTCAAACCTGCTAATTATGGAAACCTGCTAATTATGGAACTTGCTAATAAGAAAACTTTCTAAAAATGGAAAGCCGACTAAAATAAGTAATCTGAATTAAATAAGCTATTAATAAGACAGTCATGAATTCGTGTAGATTCGCTGAAGATGGAGTTTGCTTCCGATCTTTATGTTCTGTTGTGTTTCCACTTGCGGTATAAGGTACAGATATTCTGACCTTCTCACAGGTTTCTCATGAACTCTCCCTTTCTCTTTTATATCTTGTTTCCCTTGAACCTTGCTATGCTTCCCTTGTTTTGTGAACCCTGCTATGTTTCCTTGGATCTATGAACCTTGCTATGTTCCTCTTGATTTGTGAACCTTGTTATGCTACCCTCGATTTGTGAACCTTGCTATGCTTCCCCTGATAAATGGAACCTTGCTATGTTTCCTTGATACTTGATATAATTCGTTCATCACCCTGTGACATGAATATTCAAACCTTGGATACCTGGAAGGTTCATTTGATATTATAACTGGATGCTAAAACCTTTCTAAATTATTTATATGAAAATGTTTTGAGAAAAGCTATTTTAAAACGAAGTTGTTGAGCACGATGCGATACCACTTTTAAATGGAATTTTGCTATCTTTTGTGAAAACTAATTTTAAAGACTACTTGTATGAAAATCGTTATTAAAGATAATTTTTATGAAAATCATTTGATTAAGTTTTATGAAACTACTTTTAAGACTATCTTTATGAAAAACTTTACTAAACATCATTTTATGAAAGTTACTTATTGAAAGATTTTCTAAATACGCGTTTGATATGAAACCTTTGAATTAAATCTTTACTATGAACCTACGAACCATTTGATTATGAACCTTTGATATGAACCACTTGATTCAAACCTTGACTTGAACCTCTGCTATAAACCTTGCTATGCTCTCTTGTTCTGAACCTTGAATTGAACCTCTGTTATAAACCTTGATCTGATATACTTGAAATGGAAACTTGACTCGAACATTTATATAAACTTTGATCTGATATACTTGAAACGGAAACTTGATCTGAACCACTTGATATGAAACTTGAACTTGTACATCTGATACTTGATACTTGACCCTTGACCCACAGTTTGATACTACGAGCCACTACTTGTTTCACTAGGCATGAGGGTTTCATGTCCTTGTCATTGATGCACTGACGACTTGACTCTAGGGTAGGAGAGTGATGACCTATCCCGTCCCTGACCTGACTTGACTTGTTACGTAGAGGAAGAATCTGGCCTACTAGGGCGTATGGATGCATCCTAGATTTGTTTCTGTTTCTGTTTCTATTTCTGTTTATCTATTATATATCTGGTGACTGATGGTGTGTGCGATACACGATCTTTCACATTCTGGGAGCTAGCTACTCCAACCCCTGGAGGTATCCCCTCACATTATACTTGGTATCCCGAGGTCACCCCTCCGGATACATGGCTACTTGATTACTGGATACTGGACTTAATACTTGACATGATACTTGACTTGACCTGGGCTCGTGGTGGATTACTGTTTCCTTTACTCTTATCCATTTATTTATTCCTTAAATTTTGTTATATCTGCATGACCTTTACTTCATTTACTTTGTACTATTCTCTATTACTGCTTGTTATCGTTATATCTGTTCACTGAGCTCTCGTAGCTCAGCCGCATTTCTTTTCCTGCGGCAGGTTTTAGTAGGAAGCTGGGTATGAGTGGAGAGTATCTTGGACTTAGAAGGCTATACCTTGATAGACTTCCAGTTTGGATATGATTAGAAGAGATTATTCTAGACTTAGTAATTATTGTAATTTTCATTGTAACCTTGTATCTTCTCATTTTCCCTTGTAACCATTGAAATTCATTTTGTATTAATTAGTCATATGCTTGTGTTTACTTTGATATGTCACCATAACGTGGCACCTCTACCCTCATCGGGTTGGTGTGTTACAATAGCCCTTGGTTTTGAGATATAAAAACTTTCCATTTTCAAATAAAAACAAAAAAAGATTGACAATGTGAAGACACTACGCCAATTAAAATAGCAGTTATTAAAATCAATTAACTTGACTATTTAAAATATCCCTTAATAACAAGAAGTATGTATATCTACTACAACCTCTATGAAAGAAAAAAGTAATATGTTGAAAAAGCCAATCTGTTTGGACCCCCTCTAAAAAACTGACTCTAATTGACCCGAACCTGACCCGTCACCTAACTTGATCAACGTATTACATGTCTCCATCTAATGTCAATAACATGTTTGAATAGTAAGGGAGGTATTGTATCCTGATATGAAGTTCTTTAGAAATAGATGCCCAATACATGATGAAAGATTGCACTCATATGTCACGACACTTGAAATCGACGAGTTCGCCTCTAAGGTATCATATTGATGCATTTGTATATTACATGGTGTTTGCCAAATATTGTGTTAAACAAAATTGTTATGATGGCAATATCATCGTTTCAAAGGAATCACTTCCCATTCCATATATGTTGAACTATTTTGCTATATGGTTAATCCAAAGTGAAACATAGTAAGTTATAGGATTTCAAAAGATTCAGCTACTGATGTGTTTTTTTTAGGTCTATAATAAACTACCAAGTTTTAAATTTATTTATTGCCGAACTAACCTATAGACTCTAAACACTCACAAGCAGTGTAACCGATCAATGTAGATAGTTTTTAGGTAAGCAAGGGTCGTTCACTAGGAGCGAAGCTAAAGTGATCTAAAGGTATTCTTCAATATCTTCGTTTTTGCTCCAAAACACATCTTTTTCCATAACTTTCTCCAATTGCTCCGATATTACTGAGATTTACAAAAGTAAATGATTAAGTACCAAATCTCACACATAATAGTATAAAATGAGCAATATAAACGGGATAATGATGCTAATAATATGTACTTATTTGATGTCATCAAATATCCCCCCACTTGAAACTTTAACTGTCCTCAAGTAACCTTAGATTTAAACTTATGAAAATGTATCCTAAATAGGATGTATTTTTACATATTAAGCATTTATTCGTTTTATCATAATTGCACAACCAAACACTTAACGAATTAGAAACAAAATAAAATATTTTGATAAAAGCAAATCTAATCGTTTAAATGTCCAGTCGTGACGAATTTCTATCATAAGCTTGGCAAGTATACACATCTCCCCCACTAAAGCCAAGGAATAACAAGTCTAAAGCGGTAAAAAGGTTTGATGGTTAAGGTTAATCATTCTTCTTAGTCTCTATCGATCTCACATTCCAGAAAAGGCGACAAAATCACAAATACATGATCGAATCCACGAACACGATACTTGCAATTGCTCAAATCCTTAACTCGAATAGGCTAAAGATAGGACCAAGTAATCTTCACCAATAATATTATATCAAAAAGGGCGACAAAATCATAAATACATAGCCGAATCCACGACTACGATACTTAAGATTGCTCAAATCCCTAATCTCAATAAATCAAAGGTTTGGATAAAGAATAATATAGGGTATGGATAATATTTGGGATACAAATGGTGTAAATGAAAAATAAACAAAACAGATAAATTAAAATCCTAAGTGTGGTAAATTACTTTCCCAACCATCCCATGAATAAGACTCATATCATGAATAACTCACGCTTTAACACTTGAAACACACTTTTAGGTAACACGAATTATACTCAACAAGATCTCAATCAAAGAATAAACCTTAGTTGCGTTCCCATAACGGCAACTCCATTCAATCCATAAATATAGTACAACAACAATAATGATAACTTCACATAACTTTACAATGTTGGTAAAACAAACTTCCAACTTCGTCTTTCTTTTTCTTTCTCATTTTTCGATTTTTTTTTAAACTACTAACATAAACATAGATGTGTAAAATTCACCAATCACTAAAACGATAACTCTGGATAATTTTTTCATACTTTTCATGACTTCAGAAATAACGGTAATAGTGAAAGTAGTAAACACACGAAAAACAAGACTCAAAATATACAGATCTACTTCACTTCAATTGCATGTGCAATTTCCGACCTTAACCATAGATACATGAATTACGCACGCGAACACATTAATTGTAAGGAAACACACTTTGCCTAAGTAACTAACCCCGGACTTTAATCTACAGGGTAGGCTAAGGTGTAAGGGTGTAACGAAACATTAACAAAGGGTGTATGAAACGAAAGGAATGGCTCTGAGGTTTTCTAGGGTATCTTACTCTAAAAGTGAGAGTAACAAAGGGTTATACGGGGGTTAACTAACCAGTGTAGTTAGTTAATATCACATAACATGTAAGGCTATTGGGTGAAATCCTAGAAATTTACCAAGTTAACAAGTCACTCCAATATATCAATAATATCATTATGGTAGTCTCGAATAGTATACAAGCCAAGTTCTAAGTTTATCAAGTCACCGGCACACTCATAGATTTGTGAATTTGATAAGTTCACAATTTTGAAAATAAAATTATGTGTGCAGCTATCAACTTAGATTAAACAAAACATGCTAAAAAAAATTAATTTTGATAATTAAGCATAGATTAAAGCATATTTTTGAAAATTAGGACAAGTAATGTTCTAATTCTCCATCCCCCACTTAAGTTAAACAAGTCCTCGTGTTTGTATTTAAATTAAAAACAAGAGATAGAAAGAATTAGAACGAGAACTCCCCTGAGATTTGCTCGTATGATCTTCCAATGTAAACGTGCGAGCGTATATAATGCGGGAGTCCATCAACCTCTTCAATTGTCCAGACCTGTAAATATATAGAGACCACAAAAAAATAGACTCGAGAACATCTCGTTAATCATTGGTTAGGAAAAACAACTACGGAAATTACAGCCAGAGTGTCGATGCGCCGTATCCAATGAATATTGGATACGCCGCATCAACTTCCTGTAACTAATACGCCGCATCCACTAAAAGTGCATGGCCGTATTGACCAACTGACAGAAATACGAAAATAAAAATAAACTAAAAACAAATAAAAGACAAGCATGGGTTGCCTCCCAAGAAGCGCTTGTTTTTGTTAGAGTCACGAGCCTGACTCCACCCTTATTTACTAGGCAATAGGGTGTTTTTCCCCACTGCGTCAAGTGTGGGTGATAGTAAGCAATAAGAACCATAACGGTGTAAATTTGCTACTAGAGATGGATAGAATATGTAAAGATAATACCTTGCAATATGTGTATTCGTTCATTACCTTACCCGGTTTGGTTGTTAAATGGATGACATGAACATTACATGTGAGAGAGTAGTATGTTGAGGATCAATGATCTCCCTTCTTCTTCGTTTGTTCTATGGTAGTAAGGCGTCCCTTGACTTCCTAAAAGATGAGAAAGGGTCTTTGGCGAGTAAAAGTTCGGTTTCTCTATATCCTTCATGATTGAAATCATCCTCTTCATCATGTCGTGTCCATCAGTCATCCTGAATTCTTTCTCGAGCTCCACCAAATGGTTTATAACAGGTGCTTTATATTCATCATTAGTTGGTGTAGTAAATTCCACCTCATCTTCTTTCGTTTGCAACTGTTTAGGAAAACTAGCAAGATTATTAGTAACGGATAATATATTAAATAAATTTACACTTTTGTTGTAAGTGACTCCAATTCATTTGTGAGTCTCCATCTTCAACTAGTGTCTTGCAATTTCATCTTTATCCGAATAGCGCCTCAAATAAGTCATCCCACATTTCTTCAAAATCCTTGTGGGGTCATAATCTGGCTCATTTGTTCCACGCATGAATATTTCATTTTGTTGTGGCAATTGCGGTATGGCATCGTACACAATACAATCAAAACTTTCAATATGAGAATACTCATTATCTTCATCCGATGGAATATCATCATGGTGTTTTTGATATGATGAGAATAATATTTTCCAACTCGGGTGAAAATCACAAGTAATAGCACCATACACCATTGTTCCACATTCATCTTCATTTTCATCATAAGCACTTTCGGATGAATAAGCTTCTTTGTAAACAATTGCCGGATTTTCATTCAAATCAAACACTTGTGACTCTTCTTCATCTTGGCCAACTTCCGGAGAAATAACATCATCAATAACTATTGTCGGAAACCTAATTGCACCAAAATCGTATGATTCTTCTTCATCATCATCATTGGATAAAGTCCAAGTGTGTCGAAATGGCAATTTGTTTCTTTCTTTCCCTGATTTTTCCTGCTTTGATAATAAGTACTCTTCCATCGTGGGTTCTTTATCATTGATGACTTGTGCACCATATCTTGCTCTTTCCCAATCGTAAACCTTTTTATTGCTCAAGGACCTTTCATTGTTAAGCCTAAGATATTCTTCCATAGTTATGTCCGGATTGTCCATCATCATTATTACCTGAAAGATAAACAACCAAGAACAGCAGTAACCTAAACAAAAATAAAAACTAAACTAATAAAAATTTAATAAACACAAAAAATAAAAAACAAAAAATATTTTTGGTGTCACAGAAAATCGATGCGCCGTATCCAACAGACAATGGATACGCCGTATCGACACAAGATAATATGCCGTATCCAACAGACAATGGATACGCCGTATTAGCTTTCTGTAACAGATTTTTCAAATTATATAATACTAAAAAAAATCACACAAACTAAAAAAAATTGTCGCAGAACGTCAATGCGCCGTATTCACAGACAAGAATACGCCGTATTGAAATCAGACAGATGCGCCGTATTCACAGACAAGAATACGCCGTATTGCCTTTCTGAGACAGAAACACAGAATGACAAAAACACACAGAAACTAACGAAAACAAATAAAAACTAAAATACCAATAAATCAAATTAAACAATCACTCCCCGGCAACGGCGCCAAAAACTTGATGTGTTTTTTTTAGGTCTATAATAAACTACCAAGTTTTAAATTTATTTATTGCCGAACTAACCTATAGACTCTAAACACTCACGAGCAGTGTACCCGATCAATGTAGATAGTTTTTAGGTAAGCAAGGGTCGTTCACTAGGAGCGAAGCTAAAGTGATCTAAAGGTATTCTTCAATATCTTCGTTTTTGCTCCAAAACACATCTTTTTCCATAACTTTCTCCAATTGCTCCGATATTACTGAGATTTACAAAAGTAAATGATTAAGTACCAAATCTCACACATAATAGTATAAAATGAGCAATATAAACGGGATAATGATGCTAATAATATGTACTTATTTGATTTCAAAAGATTCAGCTACCAATGTAATCAAGCCTCCCTATCTAATTACAATAACATCCCTATCTAATTACAGTAACATATTTACATCTCATACAATCCAAAATCACAAACAAAAAAATAAATAGCTAATTGTTTTAATTTCTTTTTTGACACGTTTGTAGTTCTGTATACCAACGTTCAAATGTGATTATTCCGTGTAAAAAACATTTTTTTTTTAGGTGTTAATGTGTATAAATTTTGACCTGCTTAGCAGTTAGCCGGTTTATTTGAATAATTGTTTTTACACGTAAGTGTACACATAAGCTCTTACATCGTATGCTATTAGGTTAGCATACGCCGTAACTGTTCCCTAGTTTGAAAAAATTCACTACTTACATCGTATGCTATGGGAAGAGCATACGCCGTATGGGTCTGCAAACGATGATTTCAGCAAAACCAAACGCTACTTTAAAACATAAAAACACTAAAAAAGCTAATAAAAACTAAAACAATTATACAAAAACTACTTATTTGACACCTAAAATACCCAATTGCTCCTCGGCAGCGGCGCCAAAAACTTGATGGTGTGAAACCGTCTTGTTTTAAATTTATAGTATACCGAATCCTTTAGACGTTCATCAACACTCACGGGCAGTGTACCCATTCGTATAGTATAGTTAGTCGGCAAGACCGTGTCGTTCGCAGGGAGCAAATAGATCCTAAATGTCTAACAGTAGTTTTAATTAATCACATGCGTTTTAAATCCATCGATTATGTTTTTAATACTATAACTAATAACATAAAACAAAAAAATAAAAGTAAACAAACGGTAGTTCTGTGAAGAGAAGATCAAGAGATTAAGGCATGATTGCCTTGCTAATCCCTTAATTTCGTTAATGACATAGTTTTAGTGCAATTTTTATCTAGTGTGCTTTGGTGAATCTAGGTAGAGGAGGCCGAGTATGGTTGCTTACGCTTTTAACTTCTTCCTAAAAGTTGGGTAGGCCAGGTTAGGTCATCAACCATAACTAATGATCCAAGCATTAACTGTCATCAACTGATTTATGAAACATACGTTTTTTGTGGGTGCCAAACCACTTAGTGTTCTTGATAAAAGGGAGAGCGCCCTTCCGGATCCAATAACACCAATATCGCCATTAAATCTTAAAGCCTATTGTCTACCACTTTTAATCAAGTGAGCGCCTATCGGTCCGCGTCACCATTAATGATACGTGACAATAGTATTATTAATGATTCTTACATGTGTCCATGATCACATTATCATGTTCTATATAACTATAATTGTTGGTCTGGTTGAGCTTGAGCAACTCATGAATTAACATAACAATCATAAACACGTGACGTTTAGACATTGAAAAAAGAACGAGTTTACTATTCATGATGGGCAAAATTACAAGGTTACTCAAGAACCCACATTGACAAGCTAATAACTTGGGTGGCTTTTCAAGGGGATAGTTGCAGACGGCTATCCCCGATGAGAGACAAATTTAAAGCCACTTAGAATCAAGCTAGGCTTAGGTTCTAAGTGATTGAGGATTCTAACACTAAGACACTTTGTGTGGAATTCTAACTTCTTACTCTCGTTGAATGCACACGTTCTTCTTTGTTGGAACGGGTATTTATAGCGAGCTAGTTACTGTTGCTTCACGTGGGAATAGTGATATTGCCAACTGTTCGTAGATAGGCATGTTAATACAAATATTGCGTAAAAACGTTATTTATATTTTACGGTCTCTTAAAGTTTTGATAATGGCAGTTATAAATTAATACGAAGTAAATGTCTACATAACCAAGTTTTAAGTTACGAGTTTACATTCCGACGTATATCACTTCAGGTATGAATAATGTGATTATATCTCACATCGAATGATCAAAGAACCCAACTAATAAATAATTTTTCCAACACACTCTAAATATTTATTAAACACATTTTTACTTAAACATAACACAAAGTTTACTTAATTAAAATAACTAGAAATTTTATTTAAGTGATTTAATTAAATGAAAAACTAATTTAATTAGTCCCTTTGTGCCCAAGTAATTCTAGAAACATTAGAATTAAAAATGATTTTAGTACAAAACATCTCAAAGATCAAAGGATAATAAGTTGTCCAGAGACGCTCCGTAGATCCGTATTTTATAATGGAAGGATCCACAATTTGTGGATCCGTGGATCCGTCGAAGGGTCAAATTGAGACAGAAATGTTAGTATAAATAGGACTTTACTCCAAACATTCCAACTAATGATTCTCAACCACTCTTAGCTTACTACTACCATTTTCTCTCATCACATAACATCTTATTAACACTCTTTGATCATTCCACTTGACCTATAACACATTCAAAGTGATCCAACGATTCTACTTTGAATTCAAGTGAAGAACACAAGAAGCTTTCCAAGCCTTCAAGTGTTATAGTTAGTTGTGTCTTATCATATACTTTGTTGTATAACGTAGTATATCATTTGTGTGTCTTTGTAACTCACCACCTACTACCAACTTGGGTAGTGATCATCATACAACAACCTAGAGAGTCTGGTTAGTATTTTAGTACTTAAAATAAGTTGAGTGATAAGGTTGGTCTTGCCTTGTGAAAGACTCGATATCTAGCTTAGTATCGGTAAAGAAGTGAAGCGACGTTGTAAGGTTTTCTCCGCCATAAGGGAGCTTGTTGATATAGTGCTTCCAAACTCTCGAGTTGGGTACTCGGGGAGTGGAGTAGGGCGAGGAAGAGAGCTTCTTGCCGAACCACTATAAACGACCGTGTCTATTGGTTTGATCTTTCCTTTATATTTCCGCATTTACTTATTGCATATTGTTTATATTCATATATTGTATGTTGTGTTGATTTCACATCAAGTCACTGAATCTAAAGATTTTGTAAACAATATAAAAACGGTAAAAACTATTCAACCCCCTTCTAATTTTCCACAATTGGTATCAGAGCCACATTAAACAAGATTTTTAAAATTTATTGGATTGTAAAACTTGAATCGATCTATGGATTTCGAAAACTACAAAGAGGGTGTTGGGTCCTTCAGTACCCAAGAGTCGTTAAACAAGATTTGAATGTAAATTACGCTAAGTGTTAATCAACCGAAAACACAATAAGTCACTGAGTGAACAGTAACTCAGTGAGTTACCTTCAAGATACTCAGGACGAGTCTAAAAATAAAGATTCACTACACAGTGAGGCGGTACTCACTGAAGTGGCACTTGAGACGAAGAAGAAGGTAATGGATCAGTGAGTGTTAGACAAGAGCTCACTGAACCCCAAGTCCCCTCAACAACAATGACTGAAGACTAAAGACAAATGTAAGAAGAACCTAAAGCCGGAAGAAAAGGCGGGATAAAGAGGGAAGGTTTGAGAAGATAAGAACAAGTCTTATCTGGGTCAGATAAACCATCCCTAAAGTGACTAAAAGTCGAAGAAGTGTAAGGTCTGACACTCGAAGACTTTTTTGGCGCAATCCTATTGGTTCTTGGAAATGACAACTACTGTTGTAGTTGTCAGACACGCTTCCTATTTGTTTATCTAGTTTTAATCTTCAGTAACTTTGATCTGTTTGCCTATAAATAGCAAACAGAAGAAGAAAAGTGGGTAAGGTATTCTTGTGCAATAAAAGCTTAGACTTTCACAAATACCCCTTTTCTTCTACAAAGAGTAACGTATCCTGAGATAGCTCAGTGGGTCGAATTGTTACCACTTAAGCATAGCTTGAGTTTAGATAGGAGACACCATACCTTGTCTATTCAATCTCAAGTGTTTGTTCCGCAAAACACTTGGGTAATAGATTCTTTGATTCATTTCTAATAAGAATTTAAACGTTAAAAATACTGTGTGTTTTTATATTAACGTTTCATTAACTGTTAGAAGTAATCATTATATTGTATTAGTCATAAACACAAATAGATTAACTTTCTAGTTAACTCTAAGCGTGTTAAGGGAACAACAAGTGGTATCAGAGCCTCTGGTTTATAAAATCTTTCAAAATTAACCAAGAGTGCTCAAGGTTTTTAAAACCAAGATCCTACTATTACTTATGCAAATGTGCCCCAGCTAGTCGACAAAAAGGGTGGAAGATTTTCAGCTGTTGCCCCACGACTTGAAGCTGGTAAATTTAGCAAGTGGAAAAAGCGAATGCTTTGCTACTTGACTGGTATGGAACCATACTACATCACTTGTGTCAAAGATGATCCTTATGTCCCAAAGACTGCTGCAGGGCTAAACAAGCCTGAGGCTCAATGGACCATGGATGAGAGGAGGGTGGTCAATCAGGACCAACACCTAAAAAGCATCATTATATCATGTCTTCCTGACGATATAATGGAATCAATCATCAACTGTTCAACAGCCAAGCAAACTTGGGATGACTTGGTCAATAGCTTTGAGGGTCCCTCAGATACCAAGGAAAACAGGGTCATGAACCTGAAACTTGAGTATAATACTTTCAGAGCAAAAGACTCTGAAAGTCTCTCTCAGACTTATACCAGATACAAGACCTTGATAAATGAACTATCAAATGATGGTGTAGTTTTGTCTTAGCATGAGACAAATGTTGGCTTTGTCAACAGTCTCCCTGAGAAGTGGCTAAACTTCTCACAAGGCCTGAGGAATGCTAATCACATTCAGACCCTTGAGCTCCATGAGATCTATGGGAAGTTTGTCTATGAAGACAACTTAATCTCAAGGAGATACCCTGACTCAAAAGCTCTTGAGTCCAAAAAGGCCTTGACCTCCACACCCATATCAACTGCTTTTTATACTAATGGTGTTGTGCAGGACTTTCAAGAGGATTCTGAGGATGAAATTGATGAAAGGACTAGTGATGAGTACCTAAAAGATCTAAACTTGGAATTCCAAGAGAGGGCACTCCTTGCTAGTTCAAAACGTTTCATCAAAAGAAACCAGTCCAACTTTTCAAAAGGAAAAGCAAATGAAACCACTGAATGCTTTAATTGTGGTAAAAAGGGTCATTTTGCTAGGGACTGTTATTCTAAAACCACCTAGAATTGTTTTCAAACCTAGAATGTTTCAGTCGACCCAACAATTTCAAAACAAG
The DNA here is from genome assembly GCA_021014915.2 of Artemisia tridentata subsp. tridentata. Taxonomy (NCBI): domain Eukaryota; kingdom Viridiplantae; phylum Streptophyta; class Magnoliopsida; order Asterales; family Asteraceae; genus Artemisia; species Artemisia tridentata. The sequence goes on from CP139506.1 coordinate 201,824,153, forward strand.
GGTCAAAAAGACTTTGAAGCAAAATATAGGAAAGCCAAGGCTAAACTTGCAATTCTTGAAACTAATCCCTCTATGTCTCAGGCTGCTCAAACATCCAAACCTGTTCAGGCAAAGAACAAGGTTTTAGTAGCTGAAGCTTATGATTGGGATGAAGAAGAGGTCTCCTCAGATGAGGAAATTAGAGTGAGTGCACTGATGGCACTCTCTGAAGGTGATCAGGTGGCTGTTGGGAAAAGCCATGCAAGGAATGGAGAGTGGGTAAACATCACCATGAAGAAGGTAAACACTTTACTTTCTATGGATGATGATTCTGATTGGCAGTCTTACATGAATTATATTTGTGTAGATCTTAAATTTGTTGAGGAACAAAGGCTTAACATGTTTTCAAAATATAACAACATAGTGTCATAATTGAATAAATGTAGAGATGAACTGCTTGTACTGAAGTAAGCCAAATTAGAAACAATTACTCTACAAATTCAGAACACTAAAATTTTGAAACAAAACCAAGCCCTACAAACTGAACTTAACAAAGAAAAAGTTGTCATCCAAGGCTGGACAAAAAAGAACCCCAAGGTCTTTGATATTGTGGGTTTAATCCCTAGGAAAACAATAGGAATTGACCATCACATGGTTAACCCCTATGTAAGTCCCAGTGAATTGACCTTTGTTCCAGCTGGCATATCATTTGAGCAAGAAATGCTTCCCAAGTCAAATGACTGGATTGTCAGGGATAACCTTGTCAGTAAGTTACCAAACTTTGAGACTGGAAAGATCTTGCTTCCTGAAAGTCAGGCTTTGAAAAATATGCTTGGACTTACTGAACAACTCAGTAAGCTTGAACTCACTGAACAACTCAGTAATACTGAGTCAGTAAATGAGTCTGAATCAGAATCATATCCACCACTCCCACCACTGAATACCCTTCAGGGTGCTGCACCCAACTTAGGCCTCCCACCAATGGTCAACTCTCAACACTCTCCAAAGGAGAGGTCAGGATTGGGAAAAACAATCCTGAAAACACCAACATTTAAAGTCTCAGTAAATACTGATGACTCATCTTCTTCAGTCCCTTTGAAGTAATAACCCAAAGCCCTGACTCAAAATTTGATCAGTTGGCTGAAATGGTCAGGAAGCTGGGTAAGAAGATTGCATCTTCTGAGAAACCTTCTCAATCCAAGAAGGAACAAAAACCAACTTCCTCAAAGACCAAACCCAAACCCTCAAAACCCATGAAAAGATGTGAACTGTGTAACTATACCAATCATATCACTGATGATTGCTATAGAATTTTTATTGCATGATTTGCAAAAAAGATGATCACATGACCTCTGATCATAAGACACACTCAGTCACATCAAAGATGGCAAGCCTTAAAGCTCAGTCTTTAAACTACCCTTCTGATTCTAAACAGTAACAGAAACAAAAGGCAAAACCTTTTGCACCTTGCCCTTACTGTGGGTTCAATGATCACCATCCTAAGGATTGTCAAATTGACAATTGTTGTGAAAATAGTGGAAGTTCCACTCATGACACCTCAGGAGGTGATAAGGCCATTCAGGTCAGAAGAGGTATGACAAAGTCAGCCTCTCAGTCTACTGAGTCTACATCTTCAATCAAATGCATAATTTGTGGTAGCTCAAGTCCACTCCACCACTGACCATAAATCAATTAAAAATATTAAAAAGACCCCTAAAGCTAAACCCTCCAAGAATTGGAGTCCAATAAAGAACTAACCCAGTTTACTATTTGTGCAGAAACATGCCAGGGATCCTGTTTGGCATCTAGATAGTGGATGTTCAAGGAGCATGACTGGTGTAAAGGAGTATCTGCACAAGTATGTTGATGAATCAGGACCCAAAGTGATATTTGCTGATAACTCATCATGTCTCACTGAAGGTTATGGTTCAGTAAACTGCAATGGTATAGTCTTTACTAGGATAGCTTATGTAAATGGTCTTAAATACAATTTGATAAGTGTCAGTCAACTATGTGATGCTAAATACATAGTTCAGTTTGATGATAAACAAGGAATCATCTTCAATGCTAATAAGGAAGTTGTCCTTATTGCACCAAGAAGACCTGATGTTTATGTGTTGGACATGTCCAGTCTGACTCAGAATGGAACTTGTCTCTTTACCAAGGCCACTGATACACTCAACTGGCTTTGGCATAAGAGACTCTCCCACCTAAACTTCAAAAACATAAACAATCTTGTGAAACAAAACAAGGTCCTTGGCTTACCATCTCTTGTGTTTTCAAAGGATAAACCAAGCTCAGCTTGTGAAAAAGGTAAACATCACAGAGCATCCTTTAAAACCAAAACCAACTTTTCCATCAGGAACTGCCTACATCTTCTCCATATGGATCTATTTGGACCAATTAGTCCTAGATCCATTAACCATGAGAAATATACTCTGGTCATTGTGGATGAATACTCAAGATACACTTGGGTATACTTCCTGATCAAAAAGAGTCAGGCAGCTGAAACAATAATGTCCTTTGTCAGGAACATTGAAAATCAAAATGACATCAAGGTCAAATAAATTAGGACTGACAATGGAACAGAGTTCAAAAATTATGAACTTGAATGTTTCTGTGATGAGAAAGGAATTTCCCAAAAATTTTCCTCACCATACACACCTGAACAAAATGGTGTGGCTGAAAGGAAAAATAGAACTCTCATTGAAGCAGCCAGAATAATGCTAAATGGATCAGTCCTTTCCAAACACTTTTGGACTAAAGCAGTAAAGACTGCATGTTACACACAAAACAGATCCATCATTGTCAAGAGACATGGCAAAACTCCTTATGAGTTATTCAAGGGAAGGATCCCTGACATCAGTTACTTTCATGTCTTTGGGTGTCCTGTGTTTATTCATAATCACAAGGATCACTTAGGAAAATTTGATGCCAAAGCTGATGATGGATACTTCCTTGGATACTCCCTTGTCTCAAAGGCCTTCAGGGTGTTCAACACTAGGAGATAGCATACTGAGAAAACATTTCATGTTACCTTTGATGAGAGCACTGATGCTATCAGTGTCTCTAACAACTCAGTGGAAGAGATAGGTATTGATGAATCATCAAGATATCCTCCTGATGAACATCATCCTGAAAATGGTCCTTCCACTCAGTACCTAAGTAAATGCTGACGTCTCCTATTACATCATTCCCCATAACCTTCCTTACCCAACCATCACTGAGTTTGTTGAAGCACAAAGTACTGATGAAATCATTCAGTCAGTACAAAATGCTCAGGAAACAAACAATCACAGTGATGAGTCAACCCACTCAGACACTCAAGATACTGAAGATCATCATGTGTCTGATCCTGATCCTACCCATCACGCCTCTACAAGCTCTAATCAGTTTCCAACACCTCAGGACAATTGGACTAGGTCTCAGGATATAGAACTTGTCAATATAATTGGTGAGCCTACTGAAGGCATGTTCAAAAGAAGCATGGCTGCTGAACTGAGAGCAGCCTCAGCCAATGAATGCCTATTTGTGGACTTTATTTTCACAATTGAACCCAAAAGTGTCAAGGAAGCACTTAATCACCCAAGTTGGGTTCAGGCCATGCATGATGAACTAGAAAATTTGACAGAAACAAGGTAATGACCTTGGTCAAGTGTCCTGAAGATATTTCAGTCATTGGCATGAAATGGGAATTCAAAAACAAATCTGATGAAAATGGCATAGTCATTAAGAACAAAGCCAGACTTGTAGCCAAAGGCTATAATCAACAAGAAGGCATTGACTATGAAGAAACATTTGCACCAGTAGCAATGATGGAAGCCATCAGGATCTTCCTTGCTTTTGCTACATACATGAACTTCAAGGTGTACCAAATGGATGTTAAAAGTGCATTCTTAAATGGTTCACTGAAAGAAGAAGTTTATGTTCAGCAACCTCCTGGATTTGAAAGCCATGAGTTTTCTGACTATGTCTGCAAGCTTAACAAAGCAATTTATGTGACTGAAACAAGCTCCCAGGGCATGGTATGAAACTCTTTCAGCCTTCCTGATCCAAAACAAATTTTTCAGAGGCAAGATAGACAACACATTGTTTATCTACAAGACAAATAATGATGTCATACTAGTACAAGTATATGTTGATGACATCATCTTTGGCTCAACAAGTTTCAAACTTTGCAAACAATTTGAAAAACTAATGGCAAAGAAATTTGAAATGAGCATGATGGGAGAACTGACTTACTTCCTTGGTCTACAAATCAAGCAGACTGATAAAGGTACCTCTGTCAGTCAAGAAAAGTATGTCAGAAGCCTACTGAAAAAGTATGAGCTCAGTGACTGTGCCTCAGTCAAGACTCCCATGGTACCCCTAAACAACCTTGGTCCTGATCTTACTGGAAAACCAGTAAATCAAACTCTTTTTAGAGGAATGATAGGATCACTGATGTATCTACTTGCATCAAGGCCTGATATCCAATTCTCAGTCTGTTTGTGTGCCAGATATCAATCTGACCCAAGAGAATCACACATCACAGCTGTAAAAAGGATATTCAGGTACCTGAAAGGTACTCCAAACCTTGGATTATATTAACCTAAATGCTCAGGCCTTGATCTTAAAGGATACTCAGACTCTGACTATGCTGGATGCAACATGGACAGAAAAAGCACCTCAGGCTCCTGCCAAATTCTTGGTGGAAAGCTAGTCTATTGGAGTGCTAAGAAGCAACAATCAGTTGCCATGTCCTCAGCTGAAGCTGAATATGTTGCAGCAGCAAGTTGTTGTGCAAATGTACTCTGGATGAAAAGTCAACTCAGTGACTATGGAATTCAGTACAAGATGGTTCCCATCTTTTGTGATAACACAAGTGTAATTGCCATCTCAAACAACCCTGTTCTTCATCAGAGAAAAAAACACATTGATATTAGATATCATTTTATCAGGGACCATGTCATGAATGGTGAAATAGAATTACACTTCATTCCTACTGAATATCAGCTAGCTGATATATTCACCAAGCCTTTGGATGAACCAACTTTCACAAGACTGAAAGCTGAACTTGGAATGTTGGATATTGAGAATCAGTCCACTGATTGATTCCATCCAAATAAGTATAAATTCTGAAAACCCAGGTCCCTAACTCAATGTGTACTTCAGTGAAAAGAATCACTAAAACCTCAGGAACTAAGCCCAAGTTCCTGAAATGTTGGACTTCAGGAACTAAACCCAAATTCCTAAACCCTTGAACCTCAGAAATTAAACCCAAATTCCTGAACACTAGAACCATCAGTGACTAAACCCAAGTCCTGACAATCAGGTTCACTGAATGAAAAGTCATTCAGGGCCCTCAAGAGACATTAAATACTAACTTAAATGCTCTAAGTATCTAGTTAGTAAATGTCTGAGGTTGGTAACTGAATTCTTATTTAATATAAGAATATTTGTTCTTTTGCCTTTCTGGCTTCCACCTCTGGGCCCCCACATTCCCACTTGGCATTAAATGCCTCTCCAATCACATTACAGATATGTGATGACTCATCTCTGCAAATTACACTTTTGCAGAACTGCTCAACTGTTCACCTTGACTGTTGCGCCAAACCAGGGAAAGTGGAGTGGTGGCATTAAATGCGGATCCCAAAACATTTTATTCAAAACAGTTTCCAAAAATTCTTTTTGAATAAATAAAATCCGCTTAATACCCAAATTACCCTCCACTTCACTTCCCTATAAATACCCCATACAAAAAAACACACACATATGTTTTTAGAAATCTTAAGCAAAATTTTGCCCTTTTCTTTCAAAAACTAAATCTTGTGTGTGTGTTCTTAGGCTTTAGAAACCCAGAATCATTTGTTAACCCAGACCTACCAATACAAATGGCTTCTTCTAATGCTATCATATACGCCCCTAATGTGGAATTCATATTAGAGGGTGTAGACCTCACCAAGAACAATGTGGTAGGAAACTTTGCCTATCCACAAAAGTTCTATGCGTACAAGAATGTAGTGAAGTATCTTCAAAACTGCTTTCTTGCTACGGCATTCACCAAGACCCCCTCAGTCATCTACCATGACTATTTGAGGGAATTCTGGTGTACTTCAGTGGCAACCAACCCTGAGGACACCAAAGAATCCATCATCACATTCACAGTGATGAATGGGAGAAGGAACCTTTCCCTGGATTACAAAACCTTCATCAAGGCCATTGGTCTTGATTTCGCTGAGGCCTTTGAGCCCAACCCTACTGACCAAGAGGTTAAAGTAGAATTGCTTTTTCTAGGACCTCATGACCCTAAGCGTCCTACAATGGCCGCCGGAGCCTTATTGGAGAAGGCTCCAATAGTCAAAACCTGGTTCCACCCTATCTGGAGGATCCTGATGACCTTCATCATTCAGGTCCTTGGAGGGAATAAATCCTCCACGGAGCAGTTGAACTCATCACAACAATTGATGTTGTTCAGTCTCCTGGAGGGTAGAAAAATAGATATCGGAGGAATAATCTTCCGTGACCTTGTTGCCAAGCTCTCAGGGAAATCTAGGCAAAGACTTATGTCTTATCCTAGGTTTATTTCCTGCGTGCTTCAGGACCTATTAGGTCCTGACTATGTTAGGTCTGACGTTGAAGGTTCAAAACCTGACGTCCTACATAAGACCAATTATACTAGTGGCATCCCTGAGGTACAACCCATTGCCCTGACTAACTACATGCTGGTGGTTATTCAGGGGAAGAACGCTGTTTCTCCAGTACCTTCACCTACAAAGAAGGTGAAGAAGACAAAGAAGGGTCAGTCCAGTAAGGTGGTTAGACCCAAACCACTCGCCACTGAGACTGATGCCTCAAACAACCCTAAACAAGGGTTAAATGTGACCGAGACCTCTGAGACACCCCTCACTGAGACCATCTTGGCCCAAAAACAACCGCCAACGGAGGTCACTGAGAAATCATCCTCAGTGTCCTCGGGCAAACCCCCTCTTCCTCAAGACTCTATTGACATAAACAAGTCACTAGGGTCAGGAACCTCCACCCACTCACATCCTGAGGAAGGCACTGACAAATCACAATCAGGGCCTGAGGGAGAACAGGGTCCTGAATCCTCGGTTGGGCAGCACTACTCAACTGGGAAGGGGACCCAAAAACAATCACATCCTGCTAACGTCCCTGAGCAATCACACTCAGGGTCTCAGGGAGTAAAGGTCCCTGAATCCCTAAAAGGGCAGTACAACCCTGATGGGAAGGGGGACCATCAACCATCACAATCAGTGCCTCATGATAGTTCTGAAAAACACCCGTCAGGACTTGAAGGCGCTCAGGGGGACAAAGACTCAGAGGGATATAAACCACCCGCTGATATGGAACCCACAACCACCTCAGGCGGATCCATTCTCTCAGGAACTGCCCCCAAAATTCAGGCTGAGCAATCAGTTATTATGACTAGCCAGGCTGATAACACTAAATCAGTTTTTATGGCGGGGTCAGGACCTGGCCACAACCAAGGCAAGTCTTTTTATAAAGAGGAGCCGGTTAACCTTTTTGAGATTGAGTCTATGGGGGATATTCAGGCTCTTCTTGATTCTGAAGATTCTGAAGATGAGCTCAAGGAAGAGAGTGAGGAGGAAATTTTTGAGGCTGGTGATGACATGGAGACTGATGTACAACCAACTGAGCAATCGCATCAGTCTTCTCCACATGGTAAAGAATCTGAATCTCAGGCTGATCATTCTTCATATTCTGAATCATCATGCCCTCAGGAACTCAAGAAGTATGACAACATTCTTCCTCTTACTGAGAGGCAATTAGTCAAGTTCCTACAAAAGGCCAACAATGCTCTCTTCACTGGGCTAACTGAAGAAATTTTTGACCACCACACTGAAGCTGCTGTTCATTACGTCGATCTGAAGGAATCAGTGGAATCCTATCAGGATGATGTAAATGAGCACAAGTCATCTATCTCCTTCTCCCTGAAAAATCTTGATTACAATCTTAAAATGTTCAACGAGTCTCTCACCAACTTACAAAAGAGCGTTGAAACTATTCAAGAGTCAGTGAAAGATGACCCTGCGCTTAACAGGAAAATTCTTCAGGCTTCTGAGACCTACCAACAACAATCTACTCAGGTGGTTGAGCTGGTAAACATGCTGACCTCCTCAAATCTTCAGGGATTCAGCTCTAAAGTGGACTCCATCAGGTCTTCCCTGGGTCTTATGGAGTCCCACATGGCATCTTTGGCGAATTCTTCTTCTTCCTTGGCTTGGAATCTTGGGCCAAGGATGACTGCAATGGAGGTTTCTCAGGCTTCTCTTGAGGCTAAGGTCTCAACTCTTCAGAAGGACACCTCAGACATCAAGTCAATGATGACTGAGATTTATCAGGCCTTCAAGGGTCAGGATGCTCCCTCAACTTCAGTGAGTGCACCAACTTTTGCTCTCACCATGGTTCCAACAACAGTTGAGGGGGAGAATGTCACTGAAGAACAACCTCCTTCTCACACTGAGGGGGAGATTCCTGAGACCAACCCATCTTCATCCCGCCAAGACAAAGGCAAAGGCATTCTTACAACCACTGAGCCTGAGTCTACAATCTTGGTGCCTGCCTCCTCTGAAAGAAGGCAAGACCCTGATGAGCCAGTCAGGGTCCCTTATGAGGTCAATGGAGTGATTAAACTTCTTACTAATGAGGAAGTTCAAGCTCATATGGAGAAAGAGGAGGCAATGAAGAAGGCAGCCGAAGAAGAAAGGGCGAGCAAGGCTGCTCTTATTCAGGTGGTCCATGAAGAGGCTGAGAAGATAGGTCTTGAGCCTAAATAACTTGCTGAAAGAAAGGGTGGTAAGAGCTTTGTGGATGCTCAGAATGCTGAGATGATTGCTCTCAGGATGAAAAGGAAGAAAGGTTGAAAAGGACTGAGGAGATCAGGCAGAACAAGATTGAAAGATATCAGTAGGTCATGACAAGCAGGTTGAAACCAGAACCAATCACTGATGTTAAGATTCATTGAAACACCAAGCCTGCCATTATTACTGTCTACAGAGGTGCTGACAAGAGAAACTTTGAGGTTCATAACCCCTTCAGATTCGCTGACTTCGGGATCACTGAATTGGATGAGTTGGGTCCAATATTAGCGAAAAAATCAAATGTTGTGGTCCCTGGTCTATTGAAATCCTTGAGTCTGAGGTATGAAAGATTGGCAGCAACACCTCAGAAACTCGATATTCCCTCTCCTCTTCCTGCATCAGCAGAACAGCCTGCTCCCTCTCAGTCTTCCTCAAGAAAGAGAAAGAAGATTGAAGCTGAGCCTGAGATTAAGGTCCCTGGTCTGGATTACAACAGAGCCCTCCCTGAAGGATTTCCATTCAGGAACAACTTGGTCATCGAACAACCTGAAAGAGGTTTGTTCTTCACTGATGAGTTTGGAGACCCAGCCTTCCAAAGATGGAGTGATATTGACCAATCAGGAATCAAGGCAATGCTGGGTTTCCTCTTGATGATCCGTGCAGAATACACTTATAAATAAATGCAGACAGCGGATACGCGTGAATAAATACAAATCACCCCTTTGTGAAAAAGGATACTTGCAAAAACTCACGTTCGTGTGTAGTGTGAAGCCAGGTAAGTGATTACCCGGATCGTTTCCCAACGAGGTATGAATGGGCAAACTGTGGAAAGTTAGGATCAGAGTGACTGATGATTAGATATGAAATTTTGCTTTTTGATTAATTCTAATTAACAAATTAAAAACAAATATACACAAGAAAATTAAACGCGAATTAATAAACTAAAAACGCGTAACGGGAAATCTAAAATGGGACTAAAAAGTGAAATATCTAAAAGTTTATGAAATAAAGCTAATTATTCTAAAATACTTTAAAACTTATTTTAAAATTGAAATTATATATTTATTTTACTTTTTATCTAATTATTATTAATTATTTATTATTTAATAATTATTTAAAACTAATTTAATTTATAATAAATACTAAATAAACAAAGAAAAATCTAAAACTTTTTCTATAAATATTATTAAGTGAAAAGAAGCTAAGAAAATTATAAAAATGAAAATTACTTAATTAAAAATTTAAAAAGATAAATTCTATCAAATAGAAGCTATCACTTATTTTCTATTTTGTTTTTCTTAAGGTCTAATAATATAATTATATTTTTCCTAGATTATAAATGACAAAAGAAAATTATGAAAATTAGAATTATATTTTTCTGATTATTATTCTATTTATTATGATTTAATTACTATTATAAACTGATTAAAAAGATTAAAAATATCAAATGACTTAGGAAAAATCTGAAAAATTCAGGATAAGTCTAAATTAATATTGTTAATGTAGGAAAATTAAAATCAAAAGTCTACTAAACCCTAATAAGCAGTTGGGCAGATAAGCAGTTTGGCAAATAAGCTAAAAATAAGCTAATAAGCTCAAAACTTAACCAAAGGCTCAGGACAAGTACAAACAACTGATATAAGCTTAAAACAACTTAAAAAACACAAATAAGCACAATGAAATAAGCTGATAAGCAGATTGGCAGTTGTGAATTTAAGACAGAAAACTCAGGAAAATGGCCAATTAGCAAGGCAGATTAAGCAGTCCAATAAGCTATTGAGATGCAAACTAATGGGGGCAAAAGCTAGCTAGTACTATTGGGTATCTTAAAAACCAAAAAGCCCTATCTCAATCAGCTTAATTGAAGTCCAATTAAGCACTAGTTCAGGTACTCAAAACTGTGCAGGGTTGGATTAGTGAAAATGGGGAAAGTTGCAGGCCTGATTTAAGCTATGAAATAAGCAGAAAAGTGGAATACCAGATTATAAGCTAAAAACTAGCTAGGTGATCTACTTGGAAACCAAAAATCAGCCAGGGAGCTTAATTGGATAAGCCACAATCAAGCAGCTTATGCTACTCAGTATACACTGAGTCTGCTGTGTGCAGACTTTGTGCAGAGGGCACAAAACTAAATCAACTCTACCTAGGCTATTGGGAATAGTTTATATGGATCAAGAGAGACTCAGAAATGCCAAGAACAAGGTCAGAATAAGCTCATAGCTTAATATGGCTTATTTGAGCTTTTGAGGTTCTAAAAATTGCACAGAGCACTCAAATCTATGAAATCCTTCTAATCTGCTAATGTGAACTTAAAAACAGCTTAATATGACTTATTTAAGCTAGGTCCAAGTTTGGAAAGTGGTCAATGAACAGTACAAGCTCAGTTGACCTTGTTGACTGCATAAACCAAACACCCCTTTGTAAGGTGTCTGTGGTGATTTTGCTAATGAAACACAATATTTTAAACTAGAAACCTTGATTTTACTGATTGACTAACTTATTTAAGTACTAATAAGCAACTTTGAACACAGAAATAAGCAATAGATTAAGCTATGCTACTATTAGCTATTTTTGGACTTTTTAAGTGATTTTAAGTAAAATGAAGACAAAAGCTTTTTAAGACTGATAAGATTAATGAAATATGACTACAAACAACTAATAAGCATAAAACTACAATAATAAGCTGACAATAAGCTATGCAACAGTAAGTTGGAAATTTAACTGAACTTGGAAATTTCTTACAACTGAAAAGAGGCTATTGGGATAGCAAGAACTAGAACAGAACAATCCCTAGCTTGTTAACACAAGCTAGAAAACCCAAACAAGCTTCCTGAATAGCTTATACACTCCAGAACAGCTTATTGGCTTCAAGGTTGACTTTTGTTGACTTTCTTGATCATTTGAAATTAAGAACTGATTAACACTAAATAAGCTTACATAAAGCTATGACAAGCTTTCATAAGCTTATAACAGGTTTGTTTGAAGCTTTTGATGGTAACTTAACAAGATTATAGCTTATACGAATTAATAATAACTTGAAATTCTAGTGAACATGAGACTGAGTACAAATACTGACAAGATAAGAACAATGAGACTTGAATTAACTTATATTGATAACTGATAACTTGAAATTACAAAGATAAATACTGAAAATGAAAATACGATTAAGCTATGTTAACTACTTGCCAATTAAGGCTTACAATGAGTTCTATTTATACTACAAACATTAGGGTTTCCTTTGTCTTCCATCTCTGAACAAATCCCATCACTTGGTTGGTCTTGAAATCATCTCAGCCATTGATTTTACTTTTTGGCGCCAAAATTGAGTGAGTGGGAAATATACCACTAGGTTCTGAGGACGAAGCATTTAATGCTAATTGGCTTGTTAGGTAGCGTGTTAGGAAGGTGTAGGGGGTGGGTGTGTCAGAAAGGCGGTGGAAATGGTGGTGGTATTGGTGAGTGGTTTTGGCGGGGGTGGTATAGAAGAAGAAGGATTTGACCGAAGGTCAAACCTTCGTTTTATTAATAAAAAGGGTTTGGGCTTGGGTGTTGGGCTGGGGTATTTAATTATTGGGTTGGGTTTTATAATAAGGGTTGGGTTGGGTAATTATTTGGTTTTATTTTGGGTTTGTAATATATAAGGGTCCGGTTTGGATTTATTAAACACAAGGACCATTCTTGTAATTTCTGAATTTTGAAGGGTTGAAATTGTAATTTTACCAAAGTTATCAAAAGGGTCTATTTTGCCAATTATAAATAGCACAAGGGTTTTATTTGATAAATTACAATTTTTAAAACCCGAGGACTAGATTTGCCAATTTTGAAACTTGAGGGGTAAAAGTTGTCATTTTTAGAAAACTTTAATCCAGGGATTAAAAGTGAACATGTTTGATATCCCAAGGACTTTATGTTGACTTTTCTTTCATTTTAAACCTTCAGGGACTAATTCTACCAATTTGTGAAACTTCAGGGACTGAAAATGACAATTATGCAAACTTTGTTCGTTTTTCACTTGTTTTCAATCTTTTTGTTCCTGAATCATATAAAAACACATTTTATGATATTTTCTGTATTTTGAAGCATATCTGCATGTTTTTAAATGTTTTTGCAGATAAAATGTGACAGAAATGATGAGTATTTAGACACTCATCAATCCCCCACACTAAACTATTGCTAGTCCCTAGCAATCTTTTATGAAGATTTAATGGATTTTCTCTTTACCAAAAGCCATTACTTCTGGAGTAGCCAATGTTTTAGTATGTGATACTTTTGTACAATGATAACCAAATGATTTTGAGCAAACCATCAACTGTCAACGGATTTGATTTGTCTTTACCAAAAGCCGTTTGCTTCTGGACTAGCCAACTCTTAGATAAAATACAGTTATTATCTTTGGTGAGCTGATTACCAATCATGGTTTTTCACTGCCTTTACCACAAGCCATAACCTTGCGGGCTAGCCAACTCTTCACTATAAAAGATATGGTGATTCGAATACCATACAATTTTTGGCAAATTGTAAGCCATAAACGGATTTGATATATCTTTACCAAGAGCCGTTTGCTCTCGGATTAGCCAATCCTTATGTGGGTTAGACATGGCGGACTGATAACCATTTATTGCGTTCTAAGTGAGAAAAAAATTTCAATTTTGGCTAAAAATGGGGGTACTAGATGGTACATTTGATCAAATTCGCTAGAATTCCCCCCCACACTTAGAACTGAATATTGCCCTCAATATTCAAAGTACCGGTTGTTAAACCAACACTTAGAACGTGAAAAGGAAATACTAATAGCCATTTTTTTATTATTTTTTTTTTTTTTTTTGGGCTGAAATATACATATATACAACATGTGGAGCATCTCCCCCACACTAGGGTGAGACATGGGTGAAAACCCATGTTTTACTACTGTTTTTATTAACCGAGTCGCTAGCTTGACTCGACCCCGAATTCATTTGTTCATGGGGAAGCAAGTGGATGAAACCATCTCCATCGGACTTTCATTCAAAATATTTGGATACCCAATTGAACTTAAGAAAGTTCCACACCGACGAGATAAATCCGGCATTTAAACCAATGTTAGATGGACAATGCCGGGGTCAAAGGTAATATCCTCACTCCCAAATGAGTGAAAGATAGGGGAAATCACCGGGTAGGTGAAGGGAAGAAGAGAGATCTGAATAGCAATTAAGATAAGAACTTCCTCCTCAAGAATTGCATATTCAAGTGGATGAGGCAAGTCCTTAAACTTGATCTCAGGAATTTTATCAGTTTTCTCAACTGACTTGATTTCCTCATTATGAAGTTGTTTTGGTGGAAGAGGGGAAGATGAATCTTCGTTTAACAAATTTTCTAGAAAAAGAATGTCCCCCTCAGGATCAAGATAGTCATCATCAACCTCATGCGGAAGTGAACTATCTAGAGCAAGAAAAGCATCGACCTCATCCCAAAAGGGATCACTTCCCTCAAACGAAGTGAGAGAAGGGGAAGAGTCGGCTATGATAAGTTGAGAAGATGTGGTGGATTCCCCACTCACAGAATTATGAAAATAACCAACACATTCTTGAGAGTACTCCTTTGAATTAATATCAATGACATCGATTCGGTTAACCGATGCAGAATCATAATTTGAGGAGTACATCGAGGTTTGATCATGGTTAAAGGTAACAGCTTCATTACCCACACGCAATGTGATCTCATGCTTAAATACATCAATAAGAGCATGGCCCGTTTTTAGGAATCCTCTTCCAAGAATGAGAGGAACCTTTTGATCTGCGTCGAAGTCAACAACCACAAAGTCAGCTGGAAAATGGAACTTTCCTTCTTTCACAAATACATCTTCGGCAATGCCGCGAGGATGAGATATGGTACGATCTGCAAGCTCGAGAGTCATGCATGTAGGAGTAAGAGCCGGAAGAGAAAGTTTCTTCCATACTGAATGAGGCATCAGGTTGATGCTTGCACCAAGATCGGCCAAGGCATAGCATTCAACCATTCCCGAAAATACACAAGGTATTAGAAACTTTCCAGGATCTCCAAGCTTCTCCGGAAGCTTTTTCAAGATAATGCTGAGCAGTTCTCATTTAATGGAGTTTTAGCCATTTCAATCAGTTTTTCTTTATTGCTTAACAAGTGTTTGATTGTTGATGCAAACTTGGGCATCAGAATGATAGCATCCGCAAAACTTATGTCAAAATGTAATTCTTTAAAGATTTGAAAGAATTTGTCCATTTGTTGACTAGCCTTTTCGCGGAGCTTTTGCTCATTTAAGCGCGATGGGTAAGGAATATAACGTTTGGATTTAGGGGCAATGTCTTCAGGAGTCTCAACAGATTCAAAGACAACTCCTGGTTTGGATTTATTTTTCGGGACAACCGGAGGATGGACTTGTGCTGTACTTTGTGGGCTTGGAATTTGCACTTTGTCCGTTGTATCCTCCGTTTCTTTTTCCATTTCAAACAACGGAGGAGGAATAGGACCAGAGGGTCCCTCATAAGCAGCACCACTCCGAGTGGTGATAGCTTTGACGAAAGTGGTATCTTCATCATCATCACTGTCATCAGGTACACTGACAGGAGCAGCATTGAGCATATTGGAATAAGCTCTAGCTGTCCTTTGCTCACTAAGTTTGCTTGACAAACTTGTAACCGTAAATCGTGATAGAGTAGGATCTATTCTTGACGGTTGAGGAGCAATTGTGGGTGTAGAGTTTTGGACAACCAAAGGTTGGACGTATTTAGCACTTCCATTGTTAGTGGGAAGTACCGGGTCCTTTATTACCATGAGTCCAACATGAGCTTTACCACTACGTGTAGTGACAGCTTTGAGTTCACCCCTTGGGTTGACAACAGTGTTACTTGGGAGACCTCCCGAGGTAGAAGGTAGATCATTTAAAGACTTTTTTATATCATTTATTTGAGTAACCAATAACTGGTTTGTCTTATATTGAGTTCTATTTGTCTCCTTTTGAGATTTTATGAATTGCTTAAGCAACTCATCTGAGGACGTCTGATTTTGGTTTTGGACATTCCATGGTTTTTGGTTAAAGTTACCCTGATTCTGACCTCGGTTTTGATTGAAATTTTGAGAATTGTTAAAATTTTGTCCCTGATTTTGAACAAAGCGATTTTGATTATTCTGATTTGGCACGGGTGGAAAACCAGGTGGTACCATAGCATTCGGTGCTCGGTACTGAGTTTCAGCATGCGGACGGTATTGATTTTGGTTTACTGCAGCTACTGGAGCTGGGTAAAGAGAAGCATCGGTTGCTTGACAATCATAATACGCATGTGGGCCACCACAAGTTTCACACACTTTGTTTATTGCTTTGATTTGTTCCAGTTTATGAATTTCACTCTTCAATTCTTTCATTTCCTTCATCATACAACGCATTGCGTCCGTTAAAAAGGCTAACTCTGATGAGTAACCGGATGAAGAAGCAGGAGTGACAGGAACATTCACTTTGTTTCGAGAAATAGGAACTTTTGATTTATTTTCACAAATTTCAACCACCTCTTTAGGTTTACGATTCAAGATATTGCCACCGGCGGCTGCGTTAAGTGCATCTTGATCGTTTTGGGTCAACCCATTATAAAACGTATTTATTTGTTGTAACTCCGTGAAATCGTGATGTGGGCATTTTCTTAGGAGATCTTTAAATCTGTCCCATGCCTCTCCGAAATTTTCATCGAAACCTTGACGAAATCCAGCAATTTCATTTTTTAGATTAGTCGTCTTTGATGGAGGGAAGAAATAATTGACAAATTTCTTTACGAGATCTTCCCAGGTTTCAATGGATCGAGGGGGTTCTTTATCCAGCCAAATCCGGGCTGCCCCTTCGAGTGAGAATGGAAATAGCATCAATTTGATAACTGTTTGCGGCACATTCTTGTAATTGATTGTAGAGGTCAACTTGTTGAACCAACGAATGTGTGCATATGGATCTTCTCGTTCAAACCCGTGGAATTGGTTTGTGGACACGAGCTGAATCAAATGTGTTTTTAGTTCAAAATGATCAGACTCGATGGGTGGTAAAACGATGGCATCTCCGTAACCCTCGGTGGGTGCCTGGAGCATCTCAGCCATTGTGCGTTCGTCTGCCATATTATCAGTGAGAACAGTACGAATCTCGGGTTCGACTATTTGGGCAGCACGTCTACGATTACGTCTTCTCGGAATATCTACGAGTTCACGTAAAGGGCTTGATGACGTGGAAGAACGAGTGCGCATGCACTAAGTAAAATATTTTAATTAAATCAAGAACGAATCAAAACACAAGTGAACTTAAACCAATAATCAACAAGCGTACGGTAGCTCTCTAAAAGATAAACGCACAGAGTGGCGGAGAAGCAAAGGTGGGCAATTAATGCTCCTTAAAAACCCGCTTCTTTCAGTTCGACAATTTAATGTCAAACTATCCTTAAACCTCCGTTATAGTTTGTTTATCAATCAAAGGTTAGCCGATATTCGCAAGTGATACAGAGGCAAGTTTTAAATCTGATGTTTGGGAACTTATTATGGTCGTACCCCCAGTTAGGTAGTACTCTGTCTTGGTTCTCGATGGTAAATTTTATTGTTGTTATTATTAAATAAAGAAAACGGAAATGTTTTTGGTGTTTTTATTTTTTATATGATAATATATATAGAAAAGAAAAGAAAAATATTTTTGTATTTTATATTGGTTTATGGGAAATAGGAACTTCTGGAAGAAGGATCTCAAATCACTAATCGCTTAAACTCTACACAATAGTCGCAACACACCTCCCCGGCAGCGGCGCCAAAATTTGATCCGTGCTGAATACACTTATAAATAAATGCAGACAGCGGATACGCGTGAATAAATACAAATCACCCCTTTGTGAAAAAGGATACTTGCAAAAACTCACGTTCGTGTGTAGTGTGAAGCCAGGTAAGTGATTACCCGGATCGTTTCCCAACGAGGTATGAATGGGCAAACTGTGAAAAGTTAGGATTAGAGTGACTGATGATTAGATATGAAATTTTGCTTTTTGATTAATTCTAATTAACAAATTAAAAACAAATATACACAAGAAAATTAAACGCGAATTAATAAACTAAAAAACGCGTAACGGGGAATCTAAAGTGGGACTAGAAAGTGAAATATCTAAAAGTTTATGAAATAAAGCTAATTATTCTAAAATACTTTAAAACTTATTTTAAAATTGAAATTATATATTTATTTTACTTTTTATCTAATTATTATTAATTATTTATTATTTAATAATTATTTAAAACTAATTTAATTTATAATAAATACTAAATAAATAAAGAAAAATCTAAAAAATTTTCTATAAATATTATTAAGTGAAAAGAAGTTAAGAAAATTATAAAAATGAAAATTATTTAATTAAAAATTAAAAATTTAAAAAGATAAATTCTATTAAATAGAAGCTATCACTTATTTTCTATTTTGTTTTTCTTAAGGTCTAATAATATAATTATATTTTTCCTAGATTATAAATGACAAAATAAAATTATGAAAATTAGAATTATATTTTTCTGATTATTATTCTATTTATTATGATTTAATTACTATTATAAACTGATTAAAAAGATTAAAAATATCAAATGACTTAGTAAAAATCTTAAAAATTTAGGATAAGTCTAAATTAATATTTTTAATGTAGGAAAATTAAAATCAAAAGTCTACTACACCCTAATAAGCAGTTGGACAGATAAGCAGTTTGGCAAATAAGCTAAAAATAAGCTAATAAGCTCAAAACTTAACCAAAGGCTCTGGACAAGTACAAACAACTGATATAAGCTTAAAACAACTTAAAAACACAAATAAGCACAATGAAATAAGCTGATAAGCAGATTGGCAGTTGTGAATTTAAGACAGAAAACTCAGGAAAATGACCAATTAGCAAGGCAGATTAAGCAGTCCAATAAGCTATTGAGATGCAAACTAATGGGGGCAAAAGCTAGCTAGTACTATTGGGTATCTTAAAAACCAAAAAGCCCTATCTCAATCAGCTTAATTGAAGTCCAATTAAGCACTAGTTCAGGTACTCAAAACTGTGCAGGGTTGGATTAGTGAAAATGGGGAAAGTTGCAGCCCTGATTTAAGCTATGAAATAAGCAGAAAAGTGGAATACCAGATTATAAGCTAAAAACTAGCTAGGTGATCTACTTGGAAACCAAAAACCAGCCAGGGAGCTTAATTGGATAAGCCACAATCAAGCAGCTTATGCTACTCAGTATACACTGAGTCTGCTGTGTGCAGACTTTGTGCAGAGGGCACAAAACTAAATCAACTCTACCTAGGCTATTGGGAATAGTTTATATGGATCAAGAGAGACTCAGAAATGCCAAGAACAAGGTCAGAATAAGCTCATAGCTTAATATGGCTTATTTGAGCTTTTGAGGTTCTAAAAATTGCACAGAGCACTCAAATCTATGAAATCCTTCTAATCTGCTAATGTGAACTTAAAAACAGCTTAATATGACTTATTTAAGCTAGGTCCAAGTTTGGAAAGTGGTCAATGAACAGTACAAGCTCAGTTGACCTTGTTGACTGCATAAACCAAACACCCCTTTGTAAGGTGTCTGTGGTGATTTTGCTAATGAAACACAATATTTTAAACTAGAAACCTTGATTTTACTGATTGACTAACTTATTTAAGTACTAATAAGCAACTTTGAACACAGAAATAAGCAATAGATTAAGCTATGTTACTATTAGCTATTTTTGGACTTTTAAAGTGATTTTAAGTAAAATGAAGACAAAAGCTTTTTAAGACTGATAAGATTAATGAAATATGACTACAAACTACTAATAAGCATAAAACTACAATAATAAGCTGACAATAAGCTATGCAACAGTAAGTTGGAAATTTAAGTGAACTTGGAAATTTCTTACAACTGAAAAGAGGCTATTGGGATAGCAAGAACTAGAACAGAACAATCCCTAGCTTGTTAACACAAGCTAGAAAACCCAAACAAGCTTCCTGAACAGCTTATACACTCCAGAACAGCTTATTGGCTTCAAGGTTGACTTTTGTTGACTTTCTTGATCATTTGAAATTAAGAACTGATTAACACTAAATAAGCTTACACAAAGCTATGGCAAGCTTTCATAAGCTTGTAACAGGTTTGTTTGAAGCTTTTGATGGTAACTTAACAAGATTATAGCTTATACGAATTAATAATAACTTGAAATTCTAGTGAACATGAGACTGAGTACAAATACTGACAAGATAAGAACAATGAGACTTGAATTAACTTATATTGATAACTGATAACTTGAAATTACAAAGATAAATACTGAAAATGAAAATACGATTAAGCTATGTTAACTACTTGCCAATTAAGGCTTACAATGAGTTCTATTTATACTACAAACATTAGGGTTTCCTTTGTCTTCCATCTCTGAACAAATCCCATCACTTGGTTGGTCTTGAAATCATCTCAGCCATTGATTTTACTTTTTGGCGCCAAAATTGAGTGAGTGGGAAATATACCACTAGGTTCTGAGGACGAAGCATTTAATGCTAATTGGCTTGTTAGGTAGCGTGTTAGGAAGGTGGAGGGGGGTGGGTGTGTCAGAAAGGCGGTGGAAATGGTGGTGGTATTGGTGAGTGGTTTTGGCGGGGGTGGTATAGAAGAAGAAGGATTTGACCGAAGGTCAAACCTTCGGTTTTATTAATAAAAAGGGTTTGGGCTTGGGTGTTGGGCTGGGGTATTTAATTATTGGGTTGGGTTTTATAATAAGGGTTGGGTTGGGTAATTATTTGGTTTTATTTTGGGTTTGTAATATATAAGGGTCCGGTTTGGATTTATTAAACACAAGGACCATTCTTGTAATTTCTGAATTTTGAAGGGTTGAAATTGTAATTTTACCAAAGTTATCAAAAGGGTCTATTTTGCCAATTATAAATAGCACAAGGGTTTTATTTGATAAATTACAATTTTTAAAACCCGAGGACTAGATTTGCCAATTTTGAAACTTGAGGGGTAAAAGTTGTCATTTTTAGAAAACTTTCATCCAGGGATTAAAAGTGAACATGTTTGATATCCCAAGGACTGATGTTGACTTTTCTTTCATTTTAAACCTTCAGGGACTAATTCTGCCAATTTGTGAAACTTCAGGGACTGAAAATGACAATTATGCAAACTTTGTTCGTTTTTCACTTGTTTTCAATCTTTTTGTTCCTGAATCATATAAAAACACATTTTATGATATTTTCTGTATTTTGAAGCACATCTACATGTTTTTAAATGTTTTTGTAGATAAAATGTGACAGAAATGATGAGTATTTAGACACTCATCAGCCTCACCAATCAAGACTCCTGAGAATGTGAGGTTCTGCCAAGACCTGAGAACAAAGATTCAAGAGCATCCTGATCAGCATAAGCTAGAGTCCAAGAAGCCAAAGCTTGAAGCCCTAGGTTATAAGATCGACTGAATGAATCTGCCAACACCACCACTATCCTTGTACTATGTATAGTTTTGTTAGGACTTGTAATAATATTAATAAGATGATTTTTTGCTATTTCTGCGTCCTTATTTACTTTCTAATACATTCAGTATGAGCAGAAGTCATTAGCTCACTTATAACTGATCAAAAACACTTGAGCATAATTTATATCTAAATAGGGGAGATTGTTGGGTCCTTCAGTACCCAAGAGTCGTTAAACAAGATTTGAATGTAAATTACGCTAAGTGTTAATCAACCGAAAACACAATAAGTCACTGAGTGAACAGTCACTCAGTGAGTTACCTTCAAGATACTCAGGACGAGTCTAAAAAGAAAGATTCACCACACAGTGAGGCGGTACTCACTGAAGTGGCACTTGAGACGAAGAAGAAGGTAATGGATCAGTGAGCGTTAGACAAGAGCTCACTGAACCCTAAGTCTCCTCAACAAAAATGACTGAATACTGAAGACAAATGTCTGAAGAACCTAAAGCCTGAAGAAAAGGCGGGATAAAGAGGGAAGGTTTGAGAAGATAAGAACAAGTCTTATCTGGGTCAGACAAACCATCCCTCAAGTGGCTAAAATTCGAAGAAGTGTAAGGTCTGACACTCGAAGACTTTTTTGGCGCAATCCTATTGGTTCTTGGAAATGACAACTACTATTGTAGTTGTCAGACACGCTTCCTATTTGTTTATCTAGTTTTAATCTTTAGTACCTTTGATCTGTTTGCCTATAAATAGCAAACAGATGAAGAAAAGTGGGTAAGGTATTCTTGTGCAATAAAAGCTTAGACTTTCACAAATGCCCCTTTTCTTCTACAAAGAGTAACGTATCCCTGAGATAGCTCAGTGGGTCGAATTGTTACCACTTAAGTATAGCTTGAGTTTAGATAGGAGACACCATACCTTGTCTATTCAATCCCAAGTGTTTATTCCGCAAAACACTTGGGTAATAGATTCTTTGATTCATTTCTAATAAGAATTTAAACGTTGAAAATACTGTGTGTTTTTATATTAACGTTTCATTAACTGTTAGAAGTAATCATTACATTGTATTAGTCATAAACACAAATAGATTAACTTTCTAGTTAACTCTAAGCGTGTTAAGGGAACAACAGAGGGTCAATCTATGCAACGACCACAACTTTTTGAAAGCGAAGGTTTTATATATTGGAAAAATATATTCGAGACCTATGTGAAATCAAAAGATCTTGATCTTTGGCATGTTATTACCATGGGTGATTTTCAACCTACTATAAGAAACGAAACTACTAACAAAGAGGAAGTTGTACCTTTTGAAAAACAATCGGATGATCTTAAAAGGAAACTTGCCAAACACAATGAAGCTAAAATGTTTCTTTACAACGCTTTACCTAAGAAAAAATATGAAAGAATTTTCATGTGCGAAACGGGAAAAGAAATTTGGAAAACTTTGTAAATCACTCACCAAGGTAATAGTCAAGTCAAAGATAACAAGATTGATTTACTTGTGCAACAATATGAGAAATTCTTGATTGCCGAGGATGAATCTATTGATAGTGGATTTGCTAGGTTTAATACTATTATTACTAGTTTAAAAGCTCTTGACCAAAGTTTTTCGAGCAAAAACTATGTTCGTAAGTTTCTAAGGGCACTTCATCCAAAGTGGAGATAGAAAGTCACCGCTATTGAAGAATCAAAAGACTTGACGACACTTTCACTAGATGAGCTCATTGGCAACTTGAAAGTCTATGAGTTGATCATAGAGAAATATTTGGAAGTGATTAGAGGTAAAAGAGACAAGGTAAGATCTATTGCCTTGAAAGCTAAGAAAGAGTCAAGTGATGAAGAAGAGTCGTCATCGGATAGCGAGGATGATGAGGATTATGCAATGGCCGTGAGGGACTTCAAGAAGTTCTTCAAGAGAAGAGGTAGATTTGTTAGACAACCTCGAGACGAAAAGAAGTCAATCCGAAAAAGCCGGGATGACAAGAAAGGCAAGAATGATAAAAAAATGTTATAGATGCGAAGACCCGAATCATCTCATTGGTAATTGTCCAAAACAACCTAGAAACAAGGACCAAAAGGCTTTTGTCGGAGGTTCTTGGAGTGATAGTGGTGAAAAGGACGATGAATAGACCAAGGAGGAAACGGCTCTCATGGCTCAATCATCTAACGAGGTATGTTCCGATCTATCTTACTATATTGATGAAGCGTCTTCTATAGATGATGATGTTATGCAAAAACAATACGATAAAATATGCGAAACTAGTCTACAAATCATACTTAAAAACAAATGTATGAAAGTAATTAGAAAACGACTAGAAAACGAAATAGTTGAGCTTAAAGAGAAAATCAAAACACTAGAAAGAAACAAAGCCTTAGAATGTGAGTCATGTCTAGCTTTACAACTATAGAACACAAAACTAAAAGAGTCACAATCTAAGCTAGAAAAGAACGCGTCAAAATTTGTACAATTTGAAAAGAGTACGCACACACTAAAGAATATAATAGCCGAAGGTAAAAATCCCAATGATAAAGTTGGTTTAGGATTTAACCTAAATGAAGCTTTAACAAGTGCAATAAGAGAGGTAAAGTTAGTAAAAGGTAGTCCTGATGATTTGACACCCCGCGGATCCACAAATATAGTGGACAGATCCGTATTATATGGATTCGTGGATCCGCCGAAGTGCAAAAGTACGGAAGAACTTTTTAATATGCGTCGTGAAGCCTTAAAACCTAAATTTGAGATTAGTTATGATCTAATAGAGTCTAAGGCTAGTGAAGAAAAGGAAATTTCAAAACTAAGCACTTCATCTAGAACCGATTTTGTTATAGTTACTAAGAAACCTTCAACTAACGAAAACAAAGAAACACAACCATTGAAATCTTCACTTAAACATGGTTTAGGTTATGTTAAGAATGATTCTAGGTCAACAACACCTCCACCTAGACGAGTCGTTAATTCTCAACCTAGGTCAAAAACACTTCAACCTAGGAGAAGACAAAATATTCCGACACAACAACATTCACATCATATGTCTTGGAACACTTGTCACTAACAACCATTCATGCCTTGGGGAGTTTATTCACCATTTTCAATCATGCAACCAACTCCTCAAATGGCTAGAATGTTTGACACTAACATGTACGGACCCATGAGACAATGGGGACCAAACATGTGAGTTTTTGTATCGTTAAACTAGGTATGCTTAAAGGTTGATTTGGAGCCAAACGAATGGGTAAAGGATAGTGGTTGCTCCAAACACATGACGGGAAACAAAAGTCACTTCTCAACCTACAAAGTATACGACGGAGGTAATGTTACTTTTGCTAGCAACCTTAAAGGAAAAATCATTGGCAAAGGTACGGTTTCTAACGACTTACTTACTATAAAAGATGTGGTACATGTTGATAACTTAGCTTTTAATTTGCTTAGCATAGGACAAATATGTGATACTAAGTGCAAAGTTATTTTCTCAGAGCATAAGAGTAAATCATTAAGGATGGTAGAATCATAGGTGAAGAAACTAGGAAAAATGGGTTATATGTGATGAAACTAGGAAATAACCCCAAGGATCAAATTTGCCTAGCCTCAATGGATGATAGTTCAACTGTATGGCATAGGAGATTAGGACATGCAAACATGCTTTTGATTCAATCACTTGCATATAAGGAACTAGTTAGAAACCTTCCCAAACTTAAGTATGACCAACACTTTTGCGATGCTTGTAAAATCGAGAAACAAACACATGCTAGCCATAAGGCTAAAAATATGGTTTCTACTAATAGGTGTCTAGAACTCTAGCACATGGACTTGTTTGGCCCATCGGATATTCGAAGTTATGGAGGAAACTTCTTCACTTTAGTAATAGTCGATGACTACTGAAGATATACATGGACAAGATTTTTGAAAACTAAAAATGAAGCTTTTGAACAATTTGAAATCTTAAGTAAGAAAATTCAAAATCAACAAGGTTGTTCAATCATTTCTATTAGAACGGATCATGGTCGGGAATTTGATAATGAGGCGCAATTTGGAGCTTATTGTGATGCACATGGGATAAGTCACAACTTTTGAACTCCAAGAACTCCGCAATCAAATGGTGTAGTAGAAAGGAAAAACCGAACTTTACAAGAAATGAGTAGAACATTATTGAATGAACAATCAATACCTCAAAAGTTTTGGTGTAATGTCGTGGACACTTCAACATACATTTTAAATAGAATCCTCATTAGACCATTCCTAGGTAAAACACCATATGAACTATATAGAGGTAAGAAACGCACACTAGAATACTTCAAAGTTTTTGTAAGCAAGTGCTTCATCCTCAACACCAAAGACTACCTTACCAAGTTCGACCCAAAGTCTTACGAAGGTATATTTCTAGGATATTCACAAAATAGCAAGGCTTACATAGTCTTAAATAAGGATACTATGAAAGTCGAAGAATCATTGAATGTTACGTTTGATGAGTCTCCTTCCCCACCTAAAACATCACCCTTGGTGGATGATGATTTAGATGAAGAATCAACAATTAAAAAAAACCAACTTAGACCTAGAAAACCAAGTCGAACAAGACAATGATGATGAGAATGAACCCTTAGAAGAACAAACAATGGCAAACATCAAAGGTCTATGAATCATCCTTTAGATCACGTAATAGGTAGGTTAAATGAAAGAACCCTTAGATCCCAAGCGCAAAACAAAAGTAACTTCTTTTGTTTCATTTCAACCTTAGAACCTAAGAATGTTAACGAAGCTCTCAAGGATGAAAGTTGGATAGTGGCAATGCAAGAGGAACTAAACCAATTCATTGCTAATGACGTTTGGGAACTAGTTCCTCAACCTAGAAATGCTACTATCATAGGAACTAAATGGGTGTTTAGAAATAAGCTTGATGAAAACGGGATAGTGTCTAGAAATAAGGCTAGATTAGTAGCGCAAGGATATAGTCAACAAGAAGGAGTAGATTATGATAAAACTTATGCTCCGGTAGCTAGATTAGAATCTATTCGTATATTACTTGCTTATGCGTGTGCCTTAGATTTTAAGCTATACAAAATGGACGTGAAGAGTGCATTTTTAAATGGTTTTATCAATGAGGAAGTATACGTATCACAACCTCCGGGATTCATTGATTTCGAAAAGCCAAATCATGTTTACAAGCTCAAGAAAGCTTTATATGGTATTAAGCAAGCTCTTAAAGCTTGGTATGATAGACTCAAGGCATTCTTGATTGAACATGAGTATACCAGGGGGATGGTAGATAACACACACTTCACCAAGAAAAGTGTGGAAAACTAGAAGGGGGGTTGAATAGTTTTACGTCTTTTTAATTTATTATAAAACCTTTGTTTACTTTTAAAAACTTAGATTCAAGTTTGTTATGAAAAATAAAACTTAAATTTTATTATTAGTTATATATGTATTCTTTTAAATTGATTGTAAAAGTTTTGGTTTCTTGAATGGATTTTCAAATTGATCTTTATGTGAAGTTGACCTCTAATTAATACTAGCAATTATATAAGCCTATGTGTATGAAAGTAATGACGATGCAAGTAAAGAAATAAATAAGGTATGGAAAGATCTAACCGAGACACGAGAGATTTATAGTGGTTCGGCTACAAGGACACCTTCCTTGCCCTACTCCACTCCCCGAGCACACCTTGCTCGAGAGTTTTCTTCACAACTTCAATAAGCTCCCTTATGGCGGAGAAAACCTTACACGACTTTGGCTTACACGGGTTTAACGACACAATGCTAAATGTCGAGTTCTAATCGTAGCTAGAACCAATCTCACAACTTCACAACACAACTTGTACACAACTTATTCACGACGAATTCACGACTTCAACACAACTGCTTCACGACTTCTACACAACAGCTTCACGACTTTTACACGACGACTTCACAACTCCTAAGCTACGGCTTCACGACCACGACTTCACAACTTCTAAGCTACGGCTTCACGACCAAGACTTCACAACTTCAACACGACCGCTTCACAACTCCTATGCTACGGCTTCACGACTTCAACACTAGGACTTCACGACTAGGACTTCACAACTTCTAAGCTATGGCTTCACAACTTCTACATGACGACTTCATAACTTCTAAGCAACGGCTTCACGACTTCTACATGATGACTTCACAACTTCTAAGCAACGGCTTCACGACTTCTACATGATGACTTCATAACTTCTAAGCAACGGCTTCACGACATCTGCACCACGGCTTCACAACTTCTACACCACGGCTTTACAACTTCTACATGACTTCTTTACACCACAACAACTTATACACCTTCTTCACTACTTACACACTATACATATCTAGTCACTTATGTTCACCCACACCTTATACACAAATGAATGAATGATATACAAGGTATACAAAACAAACAACTTGAATAACAAGATGCTACTAAGTTGTAATACTTCTAGTTTTGATTGATAGAAGTATTCTTCTTTTGCACTTGGATGGTGGAAGCTTGGATCACTTGGAAACCAATGCTTAAGATTACATGATCAAAGGTTTTTGAAGATATGAAATGAGATCTATAACAGAAAGTTTTAGTGCAAAAGGGTGAGTAAAAATCCAGGAGAGGGCTGGTATTTATAGGAGAAAAACTGGACAGCTGGAGGCCTACTGTAGCGGGGGCGGTCCCCTTAAATAGGGGGCGGTCCCCTTAATAATTAAGGGGGCCGCCTAGCAAAATTAAGGGGGCCGCCCCTACTGAACGTTGGCCAATTTTGTCCTTTTGTGGGGAAGGTTTTTCTGAAACATTTTAACTGATTTTGGTTAAAAATTTGAATTCATATTTTTATAAAAGATTAAACATTTTTATTTAATACCAAAAATGTTTTTCAAAAATATATAAAATGTTTTTGATGTTTTATAAAAAATCTAGTTATTAAGAAAATATTCCTTGGATCATATAATGCATTAAGCATTAGTTCATTCATACCTTAAGTGATTTGAGTTGTAGAAATAGATATTTACAACTAAATACTTGTTTACGTCATAATTTTCCGATTAATGATTTTACATTTTGTGATTATCAAAACGTAGAGATATCGAAAAATATTAATAACATGTTTAGGCATTATTTATATCAACAATCTCCCCCTTTTTGATGATTACAAAATCTAAACTCATTAAATCTAAAAATTAGTTTTTAGACAAGTATTTAGTGAGTTTACATCTATTTCTCCCCATTTTTGTAGAATCAAAAAGGTTAAGCCGACAATTTTTAGAATCTAAATTTGTCGGGACGAGAACTCCCCCTTGATGTGTACTCCCCCTCGTTTGGGGGCACCAAGGAATCGATATATGGAATACTTGCAAGAAAAATATTAGAAGCACAAGCATATATATAGCAAAAATAAGCATGCATATAAAGACACTCATTAAAAATGTTGTGTATCAATACACAACCATCCAAGATTATATTCAATCCTACATTAGCTAGTAAGTAATGCAATCTACATAATCATTCTAGGAGTACATGATCTTCCATGGGGCTTGCACACAAAATGGTTTGAAAAATTATTTTTGATTATGCATTGCATATGCTTAATTTGGTGAGAATGAAGGTGGTGGTAGTGTAGTGGGTGAAAATGATGGAGGTTGTGGTGGAGGTTGGTTGTTAAGCATGTGTTCAAGGGATGAAAACATGTAGTGTATCTCATCTCTAAGACCAAAGATGATGGTTCGGTTGTGGATGTGGTGGTATTGGTGATGATGAGAAATGAGCATCAAGAGGTGTTATTGGTGATATGGAAATGACAAGTTGGGTGAATGGAGGTTCTTGAGTAGGAGGTGGAGTTGATGCTCTTGATGGTGGTGATGATAGGTGTGAGTTGATGTAGTAATTGATGGATGAAGTGGAAGGTATGGATGAAGATGATGTGCCATGAGTGGAGGGTGTTTTTGATGGTGCATTTGGTGCACTTGGGGATTAACATTGAGGTGGTGGTGATGGAGTTTTGGTGTCTTAGAGATGATTTTGGTGATAGCATGGTGAATGAGAATGGGTGTTTAATGGAGGTGATGGTTGATTTAGGTAAGGTTTGGGCTAAATAAAAGGGGTCGCAAGATGCAAAAGAAAACAGTAAATTGTACTGCCCAGATGGCCGGTCCCCTTAATTGTAGGCCGGCCCCCTTAAAATTAAGGGGACCGCCTAGGGAATTAAGGGGGCCGCCTATCTGGTGTTTTCCCAGGCGACCAAATTTGAAAATTTTTCAGAAAAGGGTCATTTTTAGGGTGTTTTTGCAGCAAGCTCCATTTGAATCATGTACATCAAGAATGATTAAATAGTGGCATAAACATGTTAAATACGCATGCATACATTTAAAACATATTATGGAATAAGCATGTTGTTAATTATCAAGCATGTATACATATCATGATATCAAGTATACAAGCAATAAGCATAACAATCATATATTAAAGACAAGAAATAAAGCATTCATTAGTTGAAAATAATTATGTTAAAAACATAATTATTGATACAACACATATTTTGCTTATAGCATACAATAAGTAGAAAAATTTAAGTTGCCTAAGAGATCCATTTGACTTGCTTGAGACATGAAAAGCTTGAATTATTTTGGATGGATGATGGTAAAGAGGGGGTAAAAAAAATTGGATTAATGGGGTTGTAAGTTTGGGTGTAGGGATGTTGGAGAGAGTGTTGATGGAGGAATTGGAGGTGGAGAGCTTGGACTTGACCATGTTGAATGAGGGTTTTGATGTTGTTCAAGTGGTGGTGTTGGATTAGATCTAGTGAGAAGATACTCAATCCAAGTGAGACGCTCATTTAAGGTGATGGTTTGATTTTGGAGAAAGATGCAACAAGGACTATTGTTGACATGTTTCTCAATTTGACTCGAGTGATGTTGTGATGATGGTAATGATGGTGAGATGGATGGTGATGATGGTAATGATGGTTTGATTTTGGAGAAAGATGCAACAAGGACAATTGTTGACATGTTTCTCAATTTGACTCAAGTGATGTGGTGATGATGGTAATGATGGTGATATGGATGGTGATGGGTTTAAGTTGCTTTGAGCAAGGTGCAAAGCAAGGAGAGCATTAAGCTCATGGGCTTCCTTGAGTTCTTCAATGAACTTCAAGTGTTGAGTGGAAGGTGATGATGATGGAGAGTGGTTGTTATTTGGTGGAAGTGGTGGTGACACTTTTGGTGGTGGAGACATTTGTGAACTTGGGTAATTATGAGTGAATGAAGGTGGACATATGGATGATTGGTTATGTGTGTGAAAGGCTTCATTAGGATGAGGTTTAGGTGTTGGTTGAGTTTGAACAACATCATTTGTTGGGTTATGACAAATGTCAAGCTTCCTCCTCCAAATGGGTATTTATGGTGTAGTGATGATGTGATTGTGGAAGGTAAATTTTGGAGGGTGGTTTGTGACAAAATGTGTTTGTGAATTTTGGGAAGTATAGGATAAAATGGGCAAAAAAAATAGAAAAAGGGAGCGGCACCTTCGACCATCAGATGGCCGGTCCCCTTAATTAAGGGGCCGGTCCCCTTAAATATTAAGGGGGCCGCCTAATGAATTAAGGGGGCCGCCCATCTGCTGATTTCCAGGTTACTGGAAATGGGTTTTTGGTAGAAAATTGTTGAAAGGGTTGTGTTTTTTGGTTTAATTTCAAGCAAGTCCAACTTCTTTTGAGGTAATTTAGGATTTAATAACTTATGTATGCTAAGCATATTCATTAGACATTATTATCTAGCATGCAAACAACTCATTTAGCATGTAACATATATATGTTAGACAAGAAAACACTACATAGCACCAAGTAATTCATAGTATCATATTTAGGAAGATTAATAAGCTAGTTAAATAATCCTAATGAATATCTATGTGCATGGGAATGTAGAGTTGTGATAGCATGGACTTCTAGACTTGTACCAAGTGAGGTCTTAGTGAATAAATTATGGTTATTTTCAAATTTAGTTCACTTATAAATGTCACATATATAAATATAGATGACAGATATGAGATCACCATGCATGATTTAAAGAAATGTTTTTGGCATTATTCAACAATGTTTGAAAGTGGGTTTTTATGTGGATGTGAAAAATATTTTAATGAAATAGTTTTGGTTTTATTTCAAAATGTTTTTATGCGGAAAGAAAACATATTTTTCCAATCTTTGGTTTTGATAAACTCGTAATTATGGACACAAGTTTGGAAGAAAGGTAGGATGGTGAAACATGTAAAATAGAAATGTGTCATGATCTTTTGAAAAAATATTTTTCCAAAATGTGAAGTTTTTGCAAATTTAAAAATAAGACCCATTAATTATAGGTTTAAAAAAAATAATGGTTTATAAAAGATCTCATGTTCAAGTCTATTGTCACATGCTACCTCTTTCTACATATCCTATGACATTTACGCATGTATTATGACTAAATACAAAAATACATCATGTCAGAGTAGTTAGAGAAAAACAAAAGCTATTGTAATGACAATGCATTCAACAACTAAACAAATAATTACGAAGGCATGCAGTTGATCCTTCTGAAAACGGTCGTCTTTTATTTCTCTATCACACAAGTCAACCACTTGTGAATGGTCAACCGTAATAAATGATAAAATATAAACAGTCTCAGAACGAATACTCGTGTGTAGTGTGAAACCAGGCAAGTAATCACCCAGATCGTTTCCCAACGAGGTGTGAATGGAAAACTGTGAAAAGCTAGGATTAGAGTGATTGATGATTTAGATTTAAAATGCTTGAATATTTCGTATTTTTGGTTTCTTTTCTGATTTTAAACTAAAAGATTAAAGACTAATTTAAGTGATAAAAAGAAACTAGATTAATTAAGCAAAACTACGACGATAAAAACGAGCTCTAGAAAATAAAATAATAAAAAGATTTGCTTGCTAAGTAATAATTAAACTATTAATAATTAATTCTACAATAGTAAACAAAATATTAAACTAAGTATTTTAAGCTAAAAATGATAAAAAGGTAAGAGAATAAGACCCGGTGATTTACACGAGAGAATTACCACCCGACCTTATAAACTAAACAAATTATTAAAGTCTATTTCTCTATTAACTTTACTTTTACTAATTTGTTAATAAAGTTGAAGGCTTTATTAACTAAATAGCTTAATAAAAGTTATTAAAGTAGTAAACTTTAATGATTTTTATGCTTATAAGACCCTTAAGCTCCTCGCCTTAGGTCGCGAAAGATAAGAGATCAAAGAAAAACAAGAACTTTATTAAAGGTTAGCAATAATAAGACAATAAATAAACAATAATATATAAAGCTAAATTACTAGGACTAGTATTAAAACTAGAATAGATCGGACTAGTATTAAAACTAGAATAAATAAACAATAATATATAAAGCTAAATTACTAGGACTAGTATTAAAACTAGAGTAATTACTAAACAAAAGAAAACTAAAAATAAACAGACAAACTAAATTTTAAGTGCTCTCAAACTTAAGAAATGTCAAGGCTTATTTGAAAAATAAGCCGAGCTTCATAAGCTCATGCATCTCTTTTGGTGTTTGAATTGAGCCAGAGGGTAAAGTAAAAAAGTAATAAATGAAGGCTAAAATTATTGCTACTCGAATAACATAAAGTACTGTGTGTGCGTTAAAATAAAATGTGAAGAGCAAATTAAAAGATACTTGAATAAATAAAGCATTAAACTGAGTAAAATAAATATTAAAGACTGTTACTGAAAGATAAAAATACTGAAGAGTAAAAAATAAAAGATACGGAACATAAAAAATTACTGCTAAGACTTTGCTCTCAAAAAAACTACTTTGCTAATAAAAATAAAAACTATCCGCTCTTCTTGAATTTGCGTCCCTATTTATAGGCATCGGAGTCGGTTGATTTCTCCACATGGCGCCACGTGTCAATCCTTGATTGGCTTTAGAAAGATAGTAGATGGCGACTTGGCGAGTGGATAGAGAGTAGAAGCAGGCTATCAATATTTTTTTCATTCTTGTCTTGGACTTTATGCATACTGCATGGTGGCAATCTCAATTGATAATATCTTCATTTAGATATTATATTTTTCTTTACAATTGCATGCCACGTTAATTCCAAGGCATCATTTCATTTGGTTTCAATTTTCTTTCTTTACTTTGGGCTTTGTCGATTTTTTTTTTTTCTTTTCGATGCTCCGGATATAATTACGTGCTCTTTTCAAATCTCGTGCTCGTTTTTGTCTATTTTGCCTTTCTTTTCGTCTTTTTCTCATATTCGTACCTGCACATATATAAACACAAAAACAAGGATATCTGCAATATAATTTGGATGTTTTTGGTCGTTTTTGTGGGTTTAAACAAGGTAAAATATATGTGTATTTAGACACATATCAAATCCCCCACACTAAACTATTGCTAGTCCCTAGCAATCTTTTATGAAAATTTAATGGATTTTATGTCTCTTTACCAAAAGCCATTACTTCTGGAGTAGCCAATGTTTTAGTATGATACTTTGGTACATTAATAACCAAATGATTTTGAGCAAACCATCAGCTGTCAACGGATTTGATTTGTCTTTACCAAAAGCCGTTTGCTTCTGGACTAGCCAACTCTTAGATAAATTACAACTATTATCTTTGGTGAGCTGATTACCAATTATGGTTTTTCACTGCCTTTACCACAAGCCATAACCTTGCGGGCTAGCCAACTCTTCACTTTTAAGGATATGGTGAGTCGAATACCATACAATTTTGGGCAAATTGTAAGCCATAAACGGATTTGATATATCTTTACCAAGAGCCGTTTGCTCTCGGATTAGCCAATCCTTATGTGGGTTAGACATGGTGGACTGATAACCATTTATTGCGTTCTAAGTGAGAAAAAATTTTAAAATTTTGGCTAAAATGGGGGTACTAGATGGTACATTTGATCAAATTCGCTAGAATTCCCCCCCACACTTAGAACTGAATATTGCCCTCAATATTCAAAGTACTGGCTGTTAAACCAACACTTAGAACGTAAAAAGGTAATAATAATAGCCATTATTTTATATACACACACATTTTTTTTTATTTTTTATTTTTATATATATTTTTTTTTTTTTTTTTTACATAAATACAACATGTGGGGCATCTCCCCCACACTAGGGTGAGACATGGGTGAAAACCCATGTTTTACTACTGTTTTTATTAACCGAGTCGCTAGCTTGACTCGACCCCGAATTGGGTTGATTCCTCCCGAACAGTCAGGTTTATCACGCAAGCTAACCGCTTGTGAACGGTCAACCGTAACAAAGGGCTCCTGAACAGTCCGGGAGAAAAAGCAATTTAAAAGTCTATGGGGAAGTAAGTGGAAGAGACTATCTCCATCGGATTTTCATTCAAGATGATTGTATACACATTGAAGTACATGAAAGTTCCACACCAAGAGAGATATATCTGGCATTAAACCAATGTTATATGGAAAATGCCAGGGTCAAAAGTAACATCCTCACTCCCAAATGAGTGAAAGATAGGGGAAATCACCGGGTAGGTGAAGGGAAGAAGAGAGATCTGAACAGCAATTAAGATAAGAACTTCCTCCTCAAGAATTGAATATTCAAGTGGAGGAGGCAAGTCCTTAAACTTGATCTCCGGAAATTTATCAGTTTTTTCAACTGACTTAATTTCCTTTTTATGAAGTTTAACGGGAGGGAGAGGAGGGGAATTGTCCTGATTCAACAATTTCTCAAGAAGAAGAATATCTCCCTCCAGATCAATCTCAGCGTTATCAATTCCTTCTAGAAATGAATCACACTTGAGAAAAGCCTCGATCTCTTCCAAATTGGAATTACTTCCCTCAAACGGAGTGAGAGAAGGGGAAGAGTCGGAAAGAATTGGTTGAGAAGAAGGAGTGGGATTGCCACTCACAGAATTATGAAAATAATCAACACTTTCTTGAGAGTACTCCTTTGAAGCAACATCAATGACATCGATTCGGTTAACCGATGCAGAATTATAATTTGAGGAGTACCTCGAAGTTTGATCATGGTTAAAGGTAACAGCTTCCTTGTCCACACGCAATGTGATCTCATGCTTAAATACATCAATAAGAGCATGGCCCGTTTTAAGGAATCCTCTTCCAAGAATGAGAGGAACCTTTTGATCTGCGTCGAAGTCAACAACCACAAAGTCAGCTGGAAAATGGAACTTACCTACTTTCACAAACACATCTTCGGCAATGCCGCAAGGATGAGATATGGTTCGATCTGCAAGCTCAAGAGTCATGCATGTAGGAGTAAGAGCCGGAAGAGAAAGTTTCTTCCATACTGAATGAGGCATCAGGTTGATGCTTGCACCAAGATCGGCCAAGGCATAGCATTCAACCATTCCCGGAAATACACATGGTATAAGAAATTTCCCAGGATCTCCAAGCTTCTCCGGAAGCTTTTTCAAGATAACCGCTGAGCAGTTCTCATTTAATGGAGTTTTGGCCATTTCAATCAGTTTTTCCTTGTTGCTTAACAAGTGTTTGAATGTTGATGCAAATTTGGGCATCAGAATGATAGCATCCGCAAAACTTATGTCAAAATGTAATTCTTTAAAGATTTGAAAGAATTTGTCCATTTGTTGACTAGCCTTCTCACGGAGCTTTTGCTCATTTAAGCGCGATGGGTAAGGAATATGAGGTTTGGATTTAGGGGCTACAACTTCAGGAGTCTCCATAGATTCAAAGACAACTCCTGGTTTGGATTTCTTGTTAGGGACAACCGGAGGATGGACTGGTGCTGTACTTTGTGGGTTTGGAATTTGCACTTTGTCCGTTGTATCCTCCGTCTCTTTTTCCATTTCAAACAACGGAGGAGGAATAGGGCCAGCTGGCCCCTCATAAGCAGCACCACTCCGAGTGGTGATAGCTTTGACGAAAGTGGTATCTTCGTCATCATCACTGTTATCAAGTACACTGACAGGAACAGCATTGAGCATTTCGGAATAATATCTGGCTGATCTTTGCTCACTCAGTTTGGTTGACAAACTTTTAACCGTAAATCGTGAAAGAGTAGGATCGATTCTAGACGGTTGAGGAGCAATTGTGGGTGTAGGTTTTTGGATAACCGAAGGTTGGACGTATTTAGCACTTCCATTGTTAGTGGGAAGTACCGGGTCCTTTTTCACCTTGAGTTCAACATGAGCTTTACCACTACGTGTAGTGACAGCTTTGAGTTCACCCCTTGGGTTGACAATAGTGTTACTTGGGAGACCTCCCGAGGTAGAAGGTATATCAGTTAAAGACTTTTTGATCTGGTTTAATTGGGCAACCAATAACTGGTTTGTCTCACGTTGTGTCTTATTTGTTTCCTCTTGGGTTTTCATGAATTGCATAAGCAACTCATCTGAGGACATCTGATTTCGGTTTGAACCTTGGTTTTGATTAAAATTTGGACCACGGTTTTGGTTAAAATTACCCTGATTCTGACCTCGGTTTTGATTGAAATTTTGGGAATTGTGGAAATTATGTCCCTGATTTTGAACAAAGTGATTTTGATTATTCTGATTTGGCACGGGTGGAAAACCAGGTGGGACCATAGCATTCGGTGCTCGGTACTGAGTCTCAGCATGCGGACGGTACTGATTTTGGTTTACTGCAGCTACGGGAGCTGGGTAAACAGAAGCATCGGTTGCTTGACAATCATAATACGCATGTGGGCCACCACAAGTTTCACACACTTTGTTTATTGCTTTGATTTGTTCCGGTTTATGAATTTCACTTTTTAATTCTTTCATTTCCTTCATCATACAACGCATTGAGTCAGTTAAAAAGGCTAACTCTGATGAGTTACCGGATGAAGAAGAAGCAGGAGTGACAGGAACATTCACTTTGTTTCGAGAAATAGGAACTTTTGATTTATTTTCACAAATTTCAACTACCTCTCTAGGTTTACGATTCAAGATATTGCCACCGGCGGCTGCGTTAAGTGCATCTTGATCGTTTTGGGTTAACCCATTATAAAACGTATTTATCTGTTGTAACACCGTGAAATCGTGATGTGGGCATTTTCTTAGGAGATCTTTAAATCTGTCCCATGCCTCTCCGAAATTTTCATCAAAACCTTGACGAAATCCAGCAATTTCATTTTTTAGATTAGTCGTCTTTGATGGAGGGAAGAAATAATTGACAAATTTCTTAACGAGATCTTCCCAGGTTTCAATGGATCGAGGGGGTTCTTTATCCAGCCAAATCCGGGCTGCCCCCTCAAGTGAGAATGGAAATAGCATCAATTTGATCACTGTTTGCGGCACATTTTTGTAATTGATTGTAGAGGTCAGTTTGTTGAACCAACGAATGTGTGCATAAGGATCCTCTCGTTCAAAACCGTGAAATTGGTTTGTGGACACGAGCTGAATCAAATGTGTTTTCAGTTCAAAATGATCAGAATCGATGGCTGGTAAAACGATGGCATCTCCATAACCCTCGGTGGGTGCCTGGAGCATTTCAGCCATGGTGCGTTCGTCTGCCATATTTTCAGTGGGATCAGTACGAATCTCGGGTTCGACTATTTGGGCAGCACGTCTACGATTACGTCTTCTCGGAATTTTTACGAGTTCACGTAAAGGGCTTGATGACGTGGAAGAACGAGTGCGCATGCACCAAGTAAAATATTTTAATTAAATCAAGAACGAGTCAAAACACAAGTGAACTTAAACCAATAATCAACAAGCGTACGGTAGCTCTCTAAAAGATAAACGCACAGAGTGGCGGAGAAGCAAAGGTGGGCAATTAAGCTCCTTAAAAACCCGCTTCTTTCAGTCCGACAATTTAATGTCAGACTATCCTAGAACCTCCGTTAGAGTTTGTTTATCAATCAAAGGTGAGCCGATATTCGCAAGTGATACAGAGGCAAGTTTTAAATCTTTGGTTTGGGAACTTATTATGGCCGTACCCCCAGTTAGGTAGTACTCAGTCTTGGTTCTCGATGGTAAATTTTATTATTGTTATTTAAAGAAAACGGAAAATATTTTTGGTGTTTTTATTTTTTATATGATAATAATAATAATAATATATATAGAAAAGAAAAGAAAAATATTTTTTGTATTTTATATTGTTTTCGGGAAATATGAACTTCTTAGAAGAAGGATCTCGAATCACTAATCGCTAAAATTCTTCACAATAGTCGCAGCACAACCTCCCCGGCAGCGGCGCCAAAATTTGATCCGTCTGAAAACGGTCGTCTTTTATTTCTCTATCACACAAGTCAACCACTTGTGAATGGTCAACCGTAATAAATGATAAAA
Source organism: Artemisia tridentata subsp. tridentata (assembly GCA_021014915.2). Lineage (NCBI taxonomy): Eukaryota > Viridiplantae > Streptophyta > Magnoliopsida > Asterales > Asteraceae > Artemisia > Artemisia tridentata. Next base: position 201,862,636 of record CP139506.1, read on the forward strand.
TATAAACAGTCTCAGAACGAATACTCGTGTGTAGTGTGAAACCAGGCAAGTAATCACCCAGATCGTTTCCCAACGAGGTGTGAATGGAAAACTGTGAAAAGCTAGGATTAGAGTGATTGATGATTTAGATTTAAAATGCTTGAATATTTCGTATTTTTGGTTTCTTTTCTGATTTTAAACTAAAAGATTAAAGACTAATTTAAGTGATAAAAAGAAACTAGATTAATTAAGCAAAACTACGACGATAAAAACGAGCTCTAGAAAATAAAATAATAAAAAGATTTGCTTGCTAAGTAATAATTAAACTATTAATAATTAATTCTACAATAGTAAACAAAATATTAAACTAAGTATTTTAAGCTAAAAATGATAAAAAGGTAAGAGAATAAGACCCGGTGATTTACACGAGAGAATTACCACCCGACCTTATAAACTAAACAAATTATTAAAGTCTATTTCTCTATTAACTTTACTTTTACTAATTTGTTAATAAAGTTGAAGGCTTTATTAACTAAATAGCTTAATAAAAGTTATTAAAGTAGTAAACTTTAATGATTTTTATGCTTATAAGACCCTTAAGCTCCTCGCCTTAGGTCGCGAAAGATAAGAGATCAAAGAAAAACAAGAACTTTATTAAAGGTTAGCAATAATAAGACAATAAATAAACAATAATATATAAAGCTAAATTACTAGGACTAGTATTAAAACTAGAATAGATCGGACTAGTATTAAAACTAGAATAAATAAACAATAATATATAAAGCTAAATTACTAGGACTAGTATTAAAACTAGAGTAATTACTAAACAAAAGAAAACTAAAAATAAACAGACAAACTAAATTTTAAGTGCTCTCAAACTTAAGAGATGTCAAGGCTTATTTGAAAAATAAGCCGAGCTTCATAAGCTCATGCATCTCTTTTGGTGTTTGAATTGAGCCAGAGGGTAAAGTAAAAAAGTAATAAATGAAGGCTAAAATTATTGCTACTTGAATAACATAAGGTACTGTGTGTGCGTTAAAATAAAATGTGAAGAGCAAATTAAAAGATACTTGAATACATAAAGCATTAAACTGAGTAAAATAAATATTAAAGACTGTTACTGAAAGATAAAAATACTGAAGAGTAAAAAATAAAAGATACGGAACATAAAAAATTACTGCTAAGACTTTGCTCTAAAAAAAACTACTTTGCTAATAAAAATAAAAACTATCCGCTCTTCTTGAATTTGCGTCCCTATTTATAGGCATCGGAGTCGGTTGATTTCTCCACATGGCGCCACGTGTCAATCCTTGATTGGCTTTAGAAAGATAGTAGATGGCGACTTGGCGAGTGGATAGAGAGTAGAAGCAGGCTATCAATATTTTTTTCATTCTTGTCTTGGACTTTATGCATACTGCATGGTGGCAATCTCAATTGATAATATCTTCATTTAGATATTATATTTTTCTTTACAATTGCATGCCACGTTAATTCCAAGGCATCATTTCATTTGGTTTCAATTTTCTTTCTTTACTTTGGGCTTTGTCGATTTTTTTTTTTTCTTTTCGATGCTCCGGATATAATTACGTGCTCTTTTCAAATCTCGTGCTCGTTTTTATCCATTTTGCCTTTCTTTTTGTCTTTTTCTCATATTCGTACCTGCACATATATAAACACAAAAACAAGGATATCTGCAATATAATTTGGATGTTTTTGGTCGTTTTTGTGGGTTTAAACAAGGTAAAATATATGTGTATTTAGACACATATCAGCAGTCAAATCACATAGGAGCAAGTAAACATCTAGAAATTTTATATATGCAAGATGACATAAATCTAGGAATGAAAAGCTCTAGTGAAAAGCAAAATTCATAACAGTAAACTATCGTTAGGTATATTTAGGAAGAATAATGTATTCAAGTTGGAGAATGAGTATGAGACTATTACTAGTGGTGCTCAATTCAGGCTAAACACGACCGTTTTTACGGGTTACACACACCCAACTTCTCACATAGAAGCAATTCAACCGTTAGGTCAAATTGAGTTTCTAGTCAATAGATTCTCCAGTAGTCATTCTCTTTTTAGAAGAAATTAAGTTCCTAAATTTACCTATCGAAGAGTACCAAATATGAAGATTGCTTGGTTTACTAATACTTAGGGGGGCTAACTAAAGAGTTTCTAGTTCATTAAGCCACAGAACAAATATAACTAAAGTGTAAAGGCAAAGCAACCTATCAGACTAAGCGTATCCTAAGGCATTAATAAGATTATATGCATGAAGTAATTACTTATGAAATTTAAAAAGAGAACTTACCTCACGTCCTAGCTTTTCTTCGTAATGTCTCAGATGATGATCGACGTGTGAATGATAGGTGAGTCGGATGATGATCTTCTCCTTCGTCTGTGTCACTCCATGATCTTGGATTGAGTTCACTTTGGAGTTGATTCATGTAGTCTTCGTCGCTAATACCTTCATTAACAACATTTGAACTAGTAGCACATGTATCTATTTTATCTAAATGTTTATCTATTAAATTTTCTAAGATAACTAATTCATGTATAAGATCAAAATCCTCATCTTTGGCTTGACATTTTTCTTGATGAAAGTTTAAGAAATTTTTCCAAATATCATTTGCCGTTTTACAGAAGAATATTCTTTCATATTCAACTTTCGGCAAGGTTTTATAAATAATTATTTTAGCTTTATTATTTATTTCATTCTTTGTTTTCAAATAATCAATTTGACTTTCAAAATCGTTTTTGTTTGTCTTTCAAAATCCGTTTTTGTTTGATTTTCAAAATCACCAATCGAAATGACATGCCAAAGATCTAGATCAATTGATTTCACATAAGTTTCAAATTTATTTTTCCATTCAAGAAAAGTATAGTTTTCAAATAGTGGTGGTTTTTGCAAAGATTCCCCTTCTAAATATTTTTCGGATTCCATAGATCGATTCAAGTTTTAAAATACAGTATATTTTAAAGATCTTGATCAACCTGGCTTGATACCAATTGTGGAAAACTAGAAGGGGGGTTGAATAGTTTTACGTCTTTTTAATTTATTATAAAACCTTTGTTTACTTTTAAAAACTTAGATTCAAGTTTGTTATGAAAAATAAAACTTAAATCTTATTATTAGTTATATATGTATTCTTTTAAATTGATTGTAAAAGTTTTGGTTTCTTGAATGGATTTTTAAATTGATCTTTATGTGAAGTTGACCTCTAATTAATACTAGCAATTATATAAGCCTATGTGTATGAAAGTAATGACGATGCAAGTAAATAAATAAATAAGGTATGGAAAGATCTAACCGAGACACGAGAGATTTATAGTGGTTCGGCTACAAGGACACCTTCCTTGCCCTACTCCACTCCCCGAGCACACCTTGCTCGAGAGTTTTCTTCACAACTTCAATAAGCTCCCTTATGGCGGAGAAAACCTTACACGACTTTGGCTTACACGGGTTTAACGACACAAAGCTAAATGTCGAGTTCTAATCGTAGCTAGAACCAATCTCACAACTTCACAACACAACTTGTACACAACTTATTCACGACGACTTCACGACTTCAACACAACTGCTTCACGACTTCTACACAACGGCTTCACGACTTTTACACGACGACTTCACACCTTCTAAGCTACGGCTTCACGACCACGACTTCACAACTTCTAAGCTACGGCTTCACGACCAAGACTTCACAACTTCAACACGACCGCTTCACAACTCCTATGCTACGGCTTCACGACTTCAACACTAGGACTTCACGACTAGGACTTCACAACTTCTAAGCTATGGCTTCACAACTTCTACATGACGACTTCATAACTTCTAAGCAACGGCTTCACGACTTCTACATGATGACTTCACAACTTCTAAGCAACGGCTTCACGACTTCTACATGATGACTTCACAACTTCTAAGCAACGGCTTCACGACATCTGCACCACGGCTTCACAACTTCTACACCACGGCTTTACAACTTCTACATGACTTCTTTACACCACAACAACTTATACACCTTCTTCACTACTTACACACTATACATATCTAGTCACTTATGTTCACCCACACCTTATACACAAATGAATGAATGATATACAAGGTATACAAAACAAACAACTTGAATAACAAGATGCTACTAAGTTGTAATACTTCTAGTTTTGATTGATAGAAGTATTCTTCTTTTGCACTTGGATGGTGGAAGCTTGGATCACTTGGAAACCAATGCTTAAGATTACATGATCAAAGGTTTTTGAAGATATGAAATGAGATCTATAACAGAAAGTTTTAGTGCAAAAGGGTGAGTAAAAATCCAGGAGAAGGCTGGTATTTATAGGAGAAAAACTGGACAGCTGGAGGCCTACTGGAGCGGGGGCGGTCCCCTTAATTATTAAGGGGGCCGCCTAGCAAAATTAAGGGGGCCGCCCCTACTGAACGTTGGCCAATTTTGTCCTTTTGTGGGGAAGGTTTTTCTGGAACATTTTAACTGATTTTGGTTAAAAATTTGAATTCATATTTTTATAAAAGATTAAACATTTTTATTTAATACCAAAAATGTTTTTCAAAAATATATAAAATGTTTTTGATGTTTTATAAAAAATCTAGTTATTAAGAAAATGTTCCTTTGTCATATAATGCATTAAGCATTAGTTCATTCATACCTTAAGTGATTTGAGTTGTAGAAATAGATATTTACAACTAAATACTTGTTTACGTCATAATTTTCCGATTAATGATTTTACATTTTGTGATTATCAAAACGTAGAGATATCGAAAAATATTAATAACGTGTTTAGGCATTATTTATATCAACAAAAAGAAACTCACACCTTATCATCGTACAAATATATGTCGACGACATTATATTTGGTTCAACTTGTCAAGAGTTATGCGATGGCTTTCTAAGATCATGCATGACGAGTTTAAAATGAGCATGATGGGTGAGTTGAACGTCTTTTTAGGATTACAAATAAAACAAATGGAAGATGGTATCTTCTTTAATCAATCTAAATATATTAAAGAGATGCTAAAGAAATTTGGACTAGAAGATTGTAAACCTACTAAAACTCTCATGTCCACTGAAATCAAGCTAATCAAAGACGAGGATGAAGAATCCGTGGATAGCACTAAATATAGGGGTATGATCGGTAGTTTACTTTACCTAACGGCTAGTACACCCGACATTATGTTTAGTATTTGTCTTTGTGCTCGATTTCAAGAGAATCCTAAAATTTCCCATCTAGAAGCCGTCAAACGAATCTTTAGATATATTAAGGGAACAATACACTTAGGATTATGGTATCCAAAAGATACGGGTGTTGAAATGATCATCTACGCCGATTCCGATCACGCGGGAGATTACATAAATAGAAAAAGCACTAGTGGAGTTTGTACGTTCCTTGGATGTTGTTTGACATCATGGTTCTCTAAGAAACAAACCACTCTTGCTATCTCCACAACCGAAGCCGAGTATGTATTCGCAGGCAAGGTGTGCCAGCAAGCACTATGGATGAAATAAGCTCTAATCGACTATGACATACATCTTAACGGCATCACCATAATGTGCGACAACAAAGGCGCCATAGACTTAAGTAAAAACCCCGTACAACACTCAAGGACTAAACACATAGAAATCCGTCACCATTTCCTACGCGACAACGTTCAAAAAGGAAATATTTCTATCAAGAAAGTTTCCTCGGAACACAATATCACCGACATTCTAATGAAACTGCTCAAGCGTGAACCTTTCAACTTTCTTCGTTTTGGTCTAGGAATGATGGAACATATTCCATAAACCCAAATCGCATTAGGATTAACGTGTTGTGATTTTTCATCCGAAAAGTCATATACAACTCATCATTGAAGTTCAACGAAGAAACGTCATAACCTAAAAATTCATCAGAAGACTCCTTACAACATATGTAAGAGTCTCATGATAAGTCTTAGTCAAAATCTAGGATCCAAAGCTCGCAAATCAATTTCTGTGTCATTTTGACAGTTTCACGGATCCACGGATCCACAAAATACGGATCTGTCCGCCAAAATTTATGGATCCGCAGGTCCGATTTCTGCATAAAAACCCCTTTTATAAAAACATAGTTTCATAATAATAAAAATATAAACCACAACCCACTCACACCAATTAATCTCTTCAACAAAATTAGGAGCTTTTGGTCGTCAAAACAAGTATATTTCATCAATCTGAACAACTACTGTAAGTAATTACTACTTCATTAGTCTAGGATTCTAATTTTATGCGTCAAAACCTAATTTGAGGGATTTGCTATATAATTAGTTATAATTCATAAATCAAGTGTTAATTAGACCAGTCTATAACTATTATGCCTTCCCAATTATCAATTATTTATAAACCTAATCAACATTGTAAGAAATTGATTTTTAGAAAACCCTCAAATTGTTTTTCATAAAATCTTCTCACGATTAGGAAAATCATGAAATCATTTTCATTGCATTGTTAATACAAACTAAAAACGTTTTCATTCATGCACGATGATCTTACTAATGTCATAGAATGTACATAATTAATATGTATGCTCGCCACATTTAAGTAAGCAATATCAAACCTAGAAGATGAACTTTGGATTATCTCAAAATTTATTTAACTAAACTTTACTTTTGAAAATTGAGTCGAGATAATCGCATCTTCACATAGTTTACATATAGGAACACACTAGAATTTAATTGTACAATAAAACATTCATATACTTACTTTGAACTATATGTTTTAGGTGTCAAAAGTGCCAAAGGATTTCCAAAATGACTACAAACTCACCAAAAGCCATTCCCCTAGAATTCATCGTACCAAAAACATGCCTCCAACTGTCAAAAACGAATAGGAACAACTAAACGAATGTTTATTCATGAAGGACGATTCGTGGACCCACCATATATTTTGGATTCAAATACATCCCAAATCTTTTCAAGGATGAACCTAAACTTTGTTCTCACTCTAGATGAACCCATATGTCCTAGATTCGTAGTTGAGTTCTATCGTCACTTTGAAATCCTGACAGATAATGACGATGGTGAAATCTCTATGGTAGGATTTCTTGACTTTATTATGCTTTCATATCCTCTACTTGCTTCTTGCATGATTTGATTTGTTCTTGAGATCACTAATAGCATTAGAATGCACCTAGGAAAAGTAGGATAGAAGTCATGGACTATCCCAAACTACACAACGGTTCTGTCCATTTTGCTGAGTTTGGCGGATCTGTGGATCCACAAAATGTGGATCTGCCCGTATAATATATGGATCCACCAAAGGTCAAAAGTCTAACCCAAATATCTCAAATGGAAGGATCTGCGGATCCACAAATTGTAGATCCGCCCTTATAAAAAGAAGATCCGTGACTTTTCCAGATTTCAAATTTTCTATTTTAACTTTTAGCACTTTCCCACAATTTACCATAAATCCTACATAGATAACTATAGGATAAAACATTAAACCCACATAATCCAAGAACCTTAAGATAATTCATTTCATCTCATTTCCCTTAAATCCAACACTTTCAATCCAAGTTTCTTGCACATTTGCAAGATCTAGCTCACCTTCTTCATCAACACCATGACTTGCTCATCCAAGTCTTCATCCACCTCCATCAAGAAAAGACAAACCGCTAGGATTAGAGTAGGAAAACCAAATATTATCAATATTGAAAGCTCCTCAAGTGATAACTTCTCAACTCCATCACAAAAATCACCAAGTCCACCCAAGGCTCCATCCAAGAGTACCTCATCAAGAACCAAGTCAAACTCATACTTGTACTCACCCAAGGAAACCCCATCCTTGAACTCTCCCACACCAATCAACTTTGGAGCACTCAAGACACCTTCCACCAACAATTTGCCAACCTTTGAGCCTACCAAAGACATCACTCAACCTCCAAATCCATTTCTTGATGACAAGGAAAATGTCCCACCAAGACCTTCACATCCACCACCACAACCATCACCATCACTTGTCATCGGTAGAAATCTTCTACCCTTATTCAACAACACACAAGACTTCCCACCGGGATTTTTCGAGTAGTTGAATCCACCACCTCATGAACCCTCCTATCCATCATCACCAAGAGGTCCATTTGATCTACAAACCCAAACCTTCAACTACCAAAGACAACTACATGACTATCATTGCATGTGTTGTCATCACAACCGTGAGCACATCTTCACTCTTACGGAAAGAGTTAATATGATGTTTTCCTACATCCAACACCACCTCCAATCTCCACCCGCATTCCCACCAACATAAGTGTCGACTTCTTGTCAAGCCATAGTATATCTTAGGAAAATCCTATATTTTTCTTTCTTAATTATTTTTGCAACTTTTATTAGAAACTTTTCTTTTTCCTTCTTAAGTTATTTTTGTAACTTTGTAGGATGTATGACCTAAGAGTCAAATTTTACCTTGTTTTCTTCTAATAAAACAAGGTTACTTAGTTGGTGCGCTATTATGCTTTGCGGTGATCTCATTTGTTGCTTGCTATGTGTGGTTGTAATTTATAAATACTTTTGGTTGTTTTTTTTACATATCGTGGTTGTGATAAATTCATTATTGCCATATTCGTGCTTGTATGTTAACTTTGTTTTGTAGCACGACTCTATAGCTCGATTCCTTGGTGCCCCGAACAAGGGGGAGTATTTGCATGGCTTCTTAGCTTCCGCTACGCCACTCTACACTTTTTGTATCGGCAAAAAGGGGGAGAAATGTGTAAACTCACACTTAAAACCTTGTGAATGTAAACTTTTACTAAAGATTAGTTTATGTTTTTCCATCATCAAAAAGGGGGAGATTGTTAATACAAATATCGCATAAAAACGTTATTTATATTTTACGGTCTCTTAAGGTTTTGATAATGGCAATTATAAACTAATACGAAGTAAACGTCTACGTAACCAAGTTTTAAGTTACGAGTTTACATTCCGACGTATATCACTTCAGGTATGAATAATGTGATTATACCTCACGTCGAATGATCAAAGAGCCCAACTAATAAATATTTTCCAACACACTCTAAATATTTATTAAACACATTTTTATTTAAACATAACACAAAGTTTACTTAATTAAAATAACTAGACATTTTATTTAAGTGATTTAATTAAATGAAAAACAAATTTAATTAGTCCCTTTGTGCCCAAGTAATTCTAGAAACATTAGAATTAAAAATGATTTTAGTACAAAACATCTCAAAGATCAAAGGATAATAAGTTGTCCAGAGATGCTCCGCGGATCCGTATTTTATAACGGACGGACCCACAATTTGTGGATCTGTGGATCCGCCGAAGGGTAAAATTGAGACAGAAATGTTAGTATAAATAGGACTTTAGTCCAAACTTTCCAACTAATGATTCTCAGCCATTCTTAGCTCACTAATACCATTTTCTCTCAACACATAACATCTTATTAACACTCTTTGATCATTCCACTTGACCTATAACACATTCAAAGTGATCCAACGATTCTACTTTGAATTCAAGTGACGAACACAAGAAGCTTTCCAAGCCTTCAAGTGTTGTAGTTAGTTGTGTCTTATCATATACTTTGTTGTATAACATAGTATATCATTTGTGTGTCTTTGTAACTCACCACCTACTACCAACTTGGGTAGTGATCATCATACAACAACCTAGAGAGTCTGGTTAGTATTTTAGTACTTAAAATAAGTTGAGTGATAAGGTTGGTCTTGCCTTGTGAAAGACTCGATATCTAGCTTAGTATCGGTAAAGAAGTGAAGCAACGTTGTAAGGTTTTCTCCGCCATAAGGGAGCTTGTTGATATAGTGCTTACAAACTCTCGAGTTGGGTACCCGGGGAGTGGAGTAGGGTAAGGAAGAGAGCTTCGTGCCGAACCACTATAAACGACCGTGTCTATTGGTTTGATTTTTCCTTTATATTTTCGCATTTACTTATTGCATATTGTTTATATTCATATATTGTATGATGTGTTGATTTCACATCAAGCCACCAAATCTAAAGATTTTGTAAACAATATAAAAACAGTAAAAACTATTCAACCCCCCTTCTAGTTTTCCACAAGGCACGTGCCTAGTCTTCTAGCTTTGATGTCCTTTTGGTTTACCGGAGTTAACATTAACAAGTACCCGTGAGCTACTTTAGTGCCTTGGGAAGGTGCAATTGTTATCTTCCCAAGGGTTTTCCCGCTTAAATGCTTTTGTAATCCCACCGAACTATCAAAGCATAAGAGTTGTGCTCTGTTGGTCTTCTTCAGAGAGCTGAGGGACCATTAAGGTATTCCTTGTAAATACTGGCTGGCATGCACTTAGTATTGTTTACAAGATAACTTTGATGCTTATCTAGTTCTTGAACTTTTGCTGAAGTTTTTCAGTGACTTGTCTTCTTTAATAAGTTCTTCCTAGATTCATTGTGTCTCTGGATCTTGAACCTTGATGAAGTGACTCGCTGACTCTACCAGCAGCGAGACTTCCTGATGAATTAGATTCTTGTATAGTTAGGTAAGGTGTCCATTGTCTTGAGAGAAAGGTCATCAGGGTTTTAGAGATATTTGTCAGATCTCAGTGTCCCAGATGTTTGCCTAGATACTTTTCTCACTGATTCTACACCAATGAGGTAAAGTGCATCTTCAGTTGGTCTTTGCCTTCTTTGAAGTATGTTGTTTGAGCTTCTCCCTATATCAGGGAGTGACAAACTCACTGATTATCAATGAGTGAACCTGTTCACTGATACTTTGTCAGTGAGTGACTTGGCTATTTTATGTTCAAATACTTTTCAGGGAAATTTGGGTCAAATATTGACCCAACAATAATTGACAACCATAATCAACAGGTGTCCATGGTCTAAGCAAAGGCGTAAGTCTATAACAACACATAAATCATCCAAAACATACAATAGATAAACGAAAGAACATATGTCATTAAATCAAAAAAGGTTCATAACAAGACAACCACAAAAGGTTTAGCCTTCCATAACAAATGATAAACAATGATGATTCATAGTAAACAAGATAATCGAAATCATATTGAAAAACTGATAATAAATGAATTATGATGTGTAAAACCTTCACTCTTGGTGTCTTCCTTCATTCTGTAGCCTCTTAAAACGAATTAGAGTTGAAACACTCTTCAAAACTTCAGTACTCCAAAACTCTCTCAAATGTGTGTCTTGGGTATATATTTATAGGCTAAAAAGACTTTGGGCCCATCAGTTGATACGACGTATGCACCTAGATGGTTATATGCCGTATGCCTCAAAGATAGCATAAACAAATCTTCTAGAATCAACTCCATACGACGTATGGTTGGATGGGTCATACGGCGTATGGTCTTCAACACTTGGAAAATAATATCATGACGAGAGCTCAGACGTCGTATGCAATAGGAGTGGCATACGGCGTATACATTTTCAACTTGGATAAATCTTTGACTAGACGACATACGTCATATGCCTAAGGAGTGGCATAGGGCGTATGCAAATACCTGGATATGCACTTCGTCCTACTTTGGCTGTTTTGGCTAGTTTTTCGGTCTTTTCCATGAGAATTCTCCTTTTGCTCAGATAAACACTAAAATACAAATTCATAACAATTAAGAATGATATCTTATCAAAACAAGCCAAAAAGAAGTAATTATTGTGGGAATTTGATAGCAAAAACATGTATAGTTAAGGAGCTATCACAAGCACATTGAGATAGACATCCACTTTGTTCGAGATTTTGTTGCTTCTAGGCAGGTTGGTATCTTACATGTTCCCTCACGGTTTTAGTATGCAGATATCTTCACCAAAGGTCTTCCCTGGGCACTATTTCTAGTGTTTCACTCCAGTTTAAACGTACAAAGACATCCCATTCTAACTGCGAGGGTGTATTAGTTGATATATTCTATGGCCCATTGTTTATAATCATGAGCTTAGCCCATTAGGTTTTTGTATTGCACATTATATATTCATTATGAATGCTAATGAATCATTACGCGCAATTATCAATTCTAATAGTAATGGTGGTTGCTATAAAATTAGTGGCGGATCAGTAGTGGCAATGGTTTAAGAAGGAGTGAGATACTTGTAAAGAGATATATTAATTTGAGGTTGTGTTGTGTGATAAAGATAGGAAATATGTGTGAGAAAGAGTGATTAATTTGGTAAATGTAGGTGCCGAATGAAGAAGATAAGAAGAGGAGGATGATGAGTGCTTGGTTAGTTGTGTGTGTTTTAGATTGTTCAGGCATAAGGTGAAAAAAAAGGACAAAAGGATGAAGAGTGTTGCGCTGAATAATGTGGTGTGTTGAATCCAAATGACGATATGACTTGCACATAACGCATGAACCGGTCAAAGTAACAGAAATATTGGTCAAATGATCAAAGTCATTACGGGTCAAACGTACACGAAGAGAATCCGAGAAAATACCGGGTGTTACAAAATATCAATAACTAAATCCGTTATACTCGACAAACCACGGTACCTGATTAACTCAGATAACAATAATCTTTGCTAGTTGATGGTTAGTGGGCCGTGTAGTCTTAAATGGACCGGCCAGCAATTAGGATAATAGGATCAAGATATGCTTCTCCCAACCAAGTGACCCATCCCAAATTTGCCATTTTAACTTTGCTATTTTACATGTCCAATTTGCCCTTTTCATTTTACAAGTAACTTTTGTTTTCAGTTTGATTTTTGTGTTTGTGGAGTACTTTGATGTGCATCGTACTATCGTTATTTAATTAAATGAAGGATATTAGTTGTTCTAAGCTCTAAACCTCATTATTTGAATTCTTTTCACTAGAGACTATTTTATCTTTCTAGATTTTATTCTTTACGACAACTTTTGATTAGTAAATTTGGTATGCTACTTTGGTGTAAGGTAAAAGAGAATTTTTTTACAACATTAAATTTTTGTTCTCATGACGAAACTAACTTGTTAATACTCCTATTGTATGTAACTAACTTGCTAATTTTCCTATTATAAGAACTAAAAACACAACTAATCAAGAGTTAATATTTTATAAATTAGTTTGTTCAATACCTTACACTCAAATACTCTGATCTTTCTAATAAACACGAAAAAACATGAAGACGCTAGAATATAGTTATAATAAAACTCCGACCACCATAACAACACTCAAGGTCGTCTCATTGATTTGGGTGGCCTGATGCGAAACTACGAATGAGGCCTCGTAAATCACGAAAAGCTTAACTATTATGGAAAATTCAAAATATAATATACTTAGACATGTATAAATACTAATGGACATACACTAAATCAGATGACTCCTCACATAATATTTAAAAAGGGCTATAAAAATATACTTTTGATTAGTATAATGGATATATACTAAATCGGAGGCGCCCTCACAAATGGTAACCCTGTGCGGCTGCCCCACTTGCAAATGCTAATCACTGCAATGACAACACTCACAACATAATATGAAGCACGTTCGATAAAGGTTGATGGTATATGGGATTCCGGTGAAGACACTAATTTTCGATGGTCCAGCGGAGAGGATTAAGCTTTGGTGTTAAAATGACCGACATACGACGGATAAGAAAACGAGGATTATTGGTGGTGCTAAATAAGATGAGTGTCTTTATTTTTTGACGTGTTTATGAGTAGTATAAGGGTGTTTGGGTATAAGTTACTGAGCTAGCTGATCAATAAAATACTAACTATCGATTAATTGGTTTTTAGTATATACGATAGAAAGATTAACAAGTTAGTTACATACAATAAGAAATTTAAAATTTGACGCATACTATAAAATTTTATGACAAATTGGATGCATTTTCAAATAATTCCCCTTTGCATACTCCATATTCTCTTTGATTCTTTTCATTCAAGGCATCTAAGATCATTTGCAGTCAGATTGTTTAGTTTTAACTCCTGAAAAAAATAAAAAAAATAAATAAAAAAGGTTGCAATTTCCTGAAAAGAACATGCATTCATCCGTAAAATACAAAGTGTATGTTTATGGACATTGCATTTGCCCAGAAATGTGTATATATAAGACCAGAGTAACAACAACATATGGTCCAAAGCTTAATTGTCTTTATGCCAATTTGCCAATGATCATTACAAGCCAAGGACTGAAGACAGTCTGATTTAAGAATGTTAATATACTTTAAAGAAAAAAATAATTGGGTGGTGATATCCCGACAGACACCCCTATAGGGGGTGTTTGCAATGATTGAGTGCATCGGACGGTTGTACTGTCTGCTTTACAGTTTATATATTTTGACTAATATAGGTAGGTCTCACTTTTTAGAGGTGTTAGGATAGTACGAACAAAAAATAATTGACTTCATGGGTTGCCATTTGCACTGGCTACTCTTGGCTGGAATCTTGGTCTTCATGACTGGTCAAACTTTGACAAAATGGCACCCTTTGTTTATTATATAAAACCTACTTGAACATAGAGAAAAACATTTGCTTCCGTTAAAAAATTACACAAAAACATTCAAAAATTAGTTGCATTTAGTATTATTCTTACATATAATATGCCTTTTCTTTCCAAGATCAAATAAATTATATTTAGGCTCGTGTAATTTCAATAATAATAAAATACAAACATACAGGCTTATTAGAATACTTATGTATACATATCATCTTGTTTCACATAAATTAATGTTTTCATACTAATTAAGGTTGTGTTTGTTTTTTTTTTTAAAGGTCAGAATACATCTGAAGTCTGATTCGGTCAGACATTTTTAGATTCAGACTGTTTTTTTTTTTCAGATCTGAAGTCTGAATACATCTGAATAGGGTCTAATTCGGTCAGACATTGAATATCATCTGATTACATCTGAAAAGTCTAAACTTTACACCTACTTCTTTTTAATCCTTATCTCCTCATCTTGGTATTGATTTTTTATTACTAATCACGAATGGAGGGCCTAAACTTTACACATATGATTTTTTCATGCAAATTTCAGTAACGAAAAAAAATGAAAAAAAGGTGAAAAACACGAAAAAAATAATTTTGTCGAAAGTATATCAAAGTGCCTATCTATAGAAAGATAATTAAATGCTCGTCGTAACGGTATATTTTTTTCGCCTAACAATTAACGGTTTGAAAGATATTAATATTTGAAAAAAAAATGATGAAGGTGGGTTTTTTAAATTGTCGGGATTAATATCATCCATTAGATCAAATAAAGATGAAGGGTGAAGATTAATCTTTTGGTATGTAAAAAAAGTTTGATCCTCAAGTGATCTTAAATCGTAAACTAATAACTTTGAAGATGCAGCATAATTCTTTGGTGTTACGTACATGGAAAACAAAACTTCAAATAATATAACCATAAACTTGGATGAATGAAATATAGTTTTTAAAAGGAGACAGCTGCCAAGTTTATTTCTACTTATGCAGCGACAGATTTATCTAAGATCTGAGATAAAGAAGGAATAATTTGATGGGCGGCTAGACAACGGCTTATGACGGCATATTAGGTCTTAGATCAAACTTACTCTAATACCATGTTGAACAATAAAAACCTCGTAGGTATTATATTAGGGCGAGGTTAAAATAAAAATGTTCTTATAATAAAAAAGGTAAAAAGGTTGTGATGCAGTAACTGTATAACTGTGATGCAGTAACGGAAATCTTGCGAAGGTGCATCAAAGTTATAAAATTATGCTACATCACAATTATAAAGTAACTATATCACGGTTATCACACTAAATCACAATTATAAAGTTACTGCACCACATAGTCTTTTTACTCTTTTTATCATAAGAGCCTTTTTGTTTTAACTCGTGCCATTATTTTATTATTAATAACTATTTATAATGACAAATTACATAAAAACCTTAATCATAAACCCTAAAGATCCAAGCCCGTACAATTGGGCTAGACTTTATTCTCTAATAGAAACATCACAATAATTAATTAAATAATTTACTAACGGGTGATTGACAATATTTCAACTAAGTCACAGAGGGCTGTTTCTTTTTTACTAAATGGGGAGAGAAGGTGGGTTCCACAAATTTAATATTGTTTTTTTCTCTTTTGGGCCAACAAATTTCCTTAATTCCTCTATATCCACAAGGCAAAAAAAAGAACCTCCTCCCCAATAAGAGGCTAAATCAGACGTGGACCCACATTGAGACCCACCTTCTCTCCCCATTTAGTAAAAAAGAAACAGCCCCTAAGTCACATAGGACAAGTGTGAGATTGTACATGGTATAAATAACTTTTTTTTTTTTTTAACTGCAACTAATTATTTGACAATAACAAAGCAATTTAACTTGTTTTGAGCATGACTTGAACCCATAAACATTCAGTTGAGAGGCATTCTCACACATAAGGTATCATTGAGATACAAGTCATTTGGTTGTTAACTTATTAGTTAGTCTCATAATGTTTCTTGAATTCGTTTACGGACGAACCTACTGTTAGTTTTGTGGACATTATTTTAGTAGTCGTATGTTAGGATCGAACTCGAGATCACGGGATTGCACACTTTACGTATGAAAATTAATGATTAATAATTTAATATAAAACGTTATATTTAATTATTAATTATCACAAAACGTATAACGAACGCTAGTATTTAACGGAAAGTGACTAACGATTGTTAAATACGGAAAAGAAGGGACTAGAATGAAATTAGATGTCAAGAATGTTACGGATCCACCTATTGTATGTAGGTCGATCGGTTTACATTGGGTTTACCCAATCCAAACATAACTTGGACTCTAAGTTTCTTCTAGTATATAAGCAAACCAAGGGGTTATTATTTTTTTATTTCTTGTGCACACAAACTAAACCCTAAAGTTTATTTTTCCCTTGTTTTTTCTCTTGATCGATCGACTAAAACCCTCAACAAGGGCCGATCGGTTTTGTTACATAAACAAAACGTTTGGTTTTAAGTTTCGTGATTTATTTACTTGCATAACTTTAATTTGTTTTAGTACGTGTGTACAAGAACGTGAATCAAACACACTATTGTTTGATTCTTGGATTGAATTGCAAAATCGGTAAATGGCAATTCGTGTAATCCTTATAAACCCTAATTAGGGTTCATCACTATTGTTGCTTGGATTGATTCTTGTTTTGCTAGAATCATTAATGTACGCATACGTTTAAATTCGGTTAATTAATTATGTGTTATTGTTCCTACGCTTCCACATGTGTTCTTTGATGCTTATTATATTTAATATAATTGTCATGATATTAATATTACAACAGTAACATCACGAGCCGTTATAACATGTAATTAATTACTGAAACACATAAAAAACGAATCTTAATTGTGTTTTACATGTTAGTCGATTTAGGGTTTATTCCAACTCGAACCCTAAAAAATTTTAGGCCGATTGCCTATTAATTTTTTTTAGGGTTTGTGTTTGGTAATTTAATTTGATTAGAAACCCTAGGTTTAACATGTTTATGTGTTAGTATGCGATCTTGTGGCAACTTGATAAACTGTTATGAAGAATCCATGCAAACATGCATGTTTGGCATGGATTTACTGATGTGATGATTTAAATTGTTTTTCACATGTAATTTAATTGTTAAATGTCGAATTGGGGAAGACTCCAATATATTAAGTAATCAATTATGTGCTATGTGGTGTATATTTAATTATGACTAACGCAATCGATACGTCGATGCATGTGGCTCACTTACCTTTGTAAGTGATAGTCTTAGTTAAATATATACAATATAAACCTAGAATTGATTATTAATAGGTTTTATCAAATAAAGTTTGCATGTGGCTATTTGTTTACATAAATTAAATGTTAAGTTATGTGCGTTATTTAGTTGTTTATTTTTATTATTACTTGTTTTTTGTTTAATTGTATGACACGTTGTAAGCAAAAAAAGGTAATTTTTGAATAGAAAATAAATGGACTAAATAATGGTGAAACTTGATGTGATAAATTATGAATCTTGCAAAGTCTTATGTGCCGATAGTGGTTCGCTTCGCACGGTAATTTGCTCCCAGTCGAGACTAGCAATGTTATAATTTATAACATGTTTTTTTAAGATTTAAAGTCATAAACTTTTAATTGAGTGATGAGTTTTTGTACCAATAGTACGAATGGCTCACCCAATTGTGACAAACTATAAGTAGGAACGGGGTTTTAATAAGCTTCGCGCTGACCTTTGTTTCTACGCTCCTTTGTGCGTCAAAATTGAGCTACCAAGTACGACTATTTTTATGTACAAAATCATCTTAAGGGTGAATTGACCTAAATTCCACGTGCCACTTTGTGGTAATTATCCGAATAACTTGGGTCTTTTAACTCATGCAGTAGTAGGATATAGTGGGCGATAATTGTAAGTAATTCTTTGATTGGTGAACGCAATACCTCAATTAAAACTTTGTTGATTTAATCTTAGCTTAAATTGGTAACTAAAAAAGGTTTTGAAAAACTTATGATACGAAGATGTATGCATGCTTCTTTGTACATATTTTGATTATAAACATCAAAAATGTTAATACAAATATCGTTTAAAAAACGTTATTTATATTTTACGATCTTTGCTATATTTTGTTAATGAGAAAATTATAAACTTTATTTTTAGCAAAACATAAATATAGTTAAGTCTTGTACATACATAGTAACAAGTCTTTCATAAACACAAAACATCATCTAACTAGTATATACATGTTACATGTTCACTTTCATATACATTTTACAAGTTTACTTTCATATACATTTTAATCTAAAAATGGAAATGTATTATGACATCATGGCATGCATCACTTTGAAATCTTTAGGAGATTTTGAAGATCATTTGAAGATATCATGAATATCTTGTTTAGATCCTTACTCAATGAATCTTTGGAAAGATATGGAAATATCTTTGTTAGATTTGGTTAAGATTTGTGAAGATATGCTGTCAGGTTCCCACGGAACCAAACAGGTACAAGGACAGATCCCTTTATTTGGATCCGTCCCATCCGTGGTTTGCCAAGGCAGTTTGCCTATAAATAGCAAGCCACACATTCATGTTTTCTCATCACTCATAAGCATAAACAGCATCATACATTCATTCATATCTAACTCATTCGTATTTCATATTTCATTGAGCTTCTTTGTAGCAAGAAGATCAAAGCATCACAAGCTTCAACAAAGCGTTGCAAGACTTGTTAGTTAGTCACTGTGTGAATTGTTGTTATTCACACATCATTGTTTGTACCAAACAATCATAAAACCTCTATAGTGATCGGTTAGTATTTTAGTCCTCAAAATAAATAGTGTGACGGGAGTGGTTGTACCCTTGTAAAAGAACTCGGTATTTAGCTTTGTAATAGAAAAAATGTAGGCGACGTATGTAAAGGTTTTCTCAGCCGAGAAGGGAGCTTGTTGATTAGTGAAGAAAAATTCTCGAGTTAGAGACTCGGGGAATGGAGTAGGGCAAGGAAAAGAGTCCTTGTAGACCGAACCACTATAAACAATAGTGTTGTGGTTTGATCTTTTCTTCCTTTACTTGCATATAATTTATTGTTTGTTATTTGCATTAGTTGAATTCACACTAAGTATTCAAAGCAAATAAATTTAAAAACGGTAAAACTATTCAACCCCCCTTCTAGTTTTCCATAATTGGCATCAAGAGCTACGTTACTCAAGATTTTTAAAATATATTGTATTTTAAAACTTGGAACGATCCATGGATTTTGAAAACTTCAAAGAAGGGCAATCTACGCAAAGACCACCACTATTTGAACCAAATGGTTTTATATATTGGAAAAACCGCTTTGAAACTTATGTGAAATCAAAAGACATAGATCTATGGTATATTATTATAGAAGGTGATCATAAAGCTATAATAAAAGATATCATAAGTGGTCGGGATGAGGATACTTCACTTGCTCGTCATAGTGATGAGCAAAAGAAGTTGATTGCTAAAAATAATGAGGCAAAAATGATGCTTTACAATGCTCTACCTAGAAAGGAGTATGAAAGAGTCTTTATGTGCAAAACCGCAAAAGAAATTTGGCAATCTTTAATAATTACTCATCAAGGAAATTCAGAAGTCAAGGATAACAAAATTGATCTTGTTCAACAATATGAACAATTTGTTATCCCTGAAGATGAGATCATTGATAGTGCATTTGCTAGGTTTAATATTATCATTACTTCTCTTAAAGCACTTGATGAATCTTTTTGTAGTAAGAACTTTGTAAGGAAATTCCTTAGAGCACTCCATCCGAAGTGGAGAGCAAAAGTGACGGCCATTGAAGAATCTAAAGATCTTTCAAGCATGTCACTTGACGAGCTAATTGGAAATCTCAAAGTTCATGAGATGGTAATGGAAAAAGATTCGGAGATAGTTAAGGGTAAAAAGGAAAAAGTCAAATCCATTTCCTTAAAAGCTAGAGTATACTCAAGTGATGATGAAAAATCTAGTTCGGGTAGTGAAGATGAAGAATATGCCATGGCCGTAAGAGATTTCAAGTAGTTTTTTAGAAGACGAGGAAAGTTCGTAAGACAACCTCGAGAAGACAAGAAATCCTTTCGGAAGGATCGTGATGACAAGAAAGGAAAAGGGGAAAGAAAAT
The DNA here is from genome assembly GCA_021014915.2 of Artemisia tridentata subsp. tridentata. Lineage (NCBI taxonomy): Eukaryota > Viridiplantae > Streptophyta > Magnoliopsida > Asterales > Asteraceae > Artemisia > Artemisia tridentata. The sequence continues at coordinate 201,883,130 of CP139506.1, forward strand.
GTTTTAGATGTGGAGATACAAGTCATCTAATAGGAGACTGTCCCAAGCCACCCAAGAACAAAACTCAAAGAGCTTTTGTAAGTGGTGCTTGGAGTGACAGTGAAGATGATGATGAAGAGCCTAAGAATGACGAAGTTGCTCTCTTGGCTCATGACTCAAACGTGGTACACTCTGACTCATCTTATTCTTCTATTGATGACGACACCTTGCAAAAGGAATATAACAAACTATGTGAACTTAGCTTAAAAATCATAAACAAAAACAAGTTTTTGAAAACTAAAAAGGAATTTTTAGAAAATGAAGTTTATGAGTTAAAAGAAAAAGCTAAACGATTAGAAAGGAGTAAAGCTATTGACGAGGTATGTGTATCATGTCAAGAGCTTAGACTTGAATTAGAGAAACTTAAAATCACACAGGACGCACTTATCAAACAAAACCCTAAATTCAAAAGATTTGGTAAAAATATTAGTTGTGTAGATGAAATAATGAAAATCCAAAAATTACCACATGATAAAACTGGACTAGGTTTTATGAAATTAGGAGATTTAAGTAGTCTAAAGAAATAAGCCGAAAAAGTACAAGAAACTGTTCCAACAATCTCAGAAACCCACGGATCAGACGGAACCAAATCCTTGGTTCCGCCAGTGGTAGAGAAAGGATCCGTGGGAATTATAGCAGAATGGAAAGCTTGCATATCGGCTCGTACAGAGTTCGTTAAAGTCACAAAGAAACCTAATACTAGTTCAACTGTAAATAAACAAAAACCAGTTGTTACTATAAGAGTAGGACTTGCTAAGAATGAGTTTAGAACTAAAACTACCCAACAAAGACCTAAGACGACTATTCTCAAACGCCCCTTTCCAAAAAGCAACTACAACACGCAACCTTATTATCAAAATGGTTGGAACCAAAACTTTCCTAGGCATTATCAAACTCTTAACTACATGCCATGGAACTCATATCCACCATTCCCATACATGAATCAAGTTAATGGGATGTTTAACCAAAATGGACCCATGAGATATTGAGGACCAAATGCTTGAGTTTTTCTATAACTTAGGTATGCTTGAAAGTCGGCTTAGAACCAGACGAGTGGATAAAAGATAGCGGTTGTTCAAGGCATATGACCGGAAACAAGAGCCTCTTCTCAACCTACCAAGAATATGACGGAGGTAATGTTACTTTTGGTAGCAAGTTAAAAAGCAAAATCGTCGGAAAAGGTACTATCTCTCATGACTCTCTTTCTATTGATGATGTTGCTCATATTGATAACCTAGGATTTAACTTGCTTAGCATTAGCCAACTATGCCGTAAAAAGTATGACGTCCTTTTTAGTGAAAACGGAAGTAAAATACTAAATGACGGTATAACCATAGGTAAAGGAGTTTTGAAAAATAACGTATATGTTATGAAAATAGATCAAACATCTAAAGATAAACTTCACCTCACCTCTCTAGATGATACCTCAACTCTTTGGCATAGACGGTTAGGCCACGCCAATATAAGACTCATCCAATCTCTATCATCTAAGGAACACGTTAGAAACTTACCCAAGTTGAAATATGACCAACACTTTTGTGATGCTTGCAAAATTGGGAAACAAGTTCATAATAGCCATAAGCCTAAAAATATGGTGTCTACATCGAGGAGTCTAGAACTTTTACATATGGATTTATTTGGTCCATCCGCTATACAAAGTAATGGAGGAAACTTCTACACTTTGGTCATAGTAGATGATTATTAAAGATACACTTGGACAGAATTTTTGAAAAGTAAAATATGAAGCTTTTGATAAATTTGAAATTCTTAGTAAGAAAATTCAAAATCAACTAGGAAGTAGCATTGTGTCAATTAGAACGGATCATGTTCGTGAATTTGATAATGAAACACAATTTGGAGCTTTTTGTTATGCTAATGGCATAATACATAGTTTTTCTGCTCCTCATACTCCTCAGTCAAACGGTGTAGTAGAACGTAAAAACCGAACTCTCCAAGAAATGAGTAGAAAATGCTTAATGAACAAAACATACAACAAAAATTTTGGTGTAACGCCGTTGACACATATACCTATATTTTAAATAGAGTTTTAATAAGACCATTTTTGAATAAAACTCCATATGAACTATATAGAGTCAAAAAGCCTACATTAGGCTACTTTAGAGTTTTTGAAAGCAAGTGCTTTATTCTAAACACTAAGGATTATCTCACCAAATTTGACCCAAAGTCTTATGAAGGTGTATTCCATGGATATTCTCAAAATACCAAAGCTTATATTGTTCTAAACAAAGAAACCTTAAGAGTTGAGGAATGGTTAAACGTAACATTTGACGAAAGACCACCTCCCTCTAAGACATCACCTTTGGTAGATGATGACTTAGTTGAAAGTCAACTTATTGAAGACCAAGAAAATCTAAATAATAACATGGAAGATGAACTATTAAATAGAGAAATTGTAAATGTCAAAGAATCTAAAAGTCATCCATTAGATAGTGTCATAGGAAATATTAATGAAAGAACCTTAAGATCGAAAGTCCAAAATCAAAGTAACTTCTTTTGTTTCATATCAACCATTGAACCCAAAAATATAAATGAGGCTATAAAAGATGAATTTTGGGTCATAGCAATGCAAGAAGAATTAAACCAATTTGTTACAAATGATGTTTGGACATTAGTTCCTCAACCAAAAAGTCAAACCATAATTGGAACAAAATGGGTCTTTCGAAATAAAATGGATGAAAATGGTGTAGTGTTTAGAAACAAAGCTAGGCTAGTAGCTCAAGGTTATAATCAACAAGAAGGCATTGACTACGATGAAACTTTTGCTCCGGTTGCTAGGCTCGAGTCAATTAGAATATTACTTGCATATGCATGTGCACATGACTTTAAACTTTTTCAAATGGATGACAAAAGTGAATTTCTAAATGGTTTCATAAATGAGGAAGTGTATGTCGCACAACCTCCCGGCTTTACCGATTTTGAAAAACCAAATCATGTCTACAAACTTAAAAAGGCTTTATACGGAGTTAAGCAAGCACCAAAAGCATGGTATGATCGACTTAAAACATTCTTAGTTGAACATAAATATACCATGGGACTAGTAGACAACACTCTCTTCACTAAGAAAAAGGGATCACATATTATCATTGTTCAAATATATGTGGATGACATCATATTCAGATCAACTTGTCAAGAGTTATGTGACGATTTCTCAAAAATCATGCATGACGAGTTTGAAATGAGTATGATGGGAGAACTAAACTTTTTCTTAGGTCTTCAAATAAAACAATTAGAAGATGGGATATTCTTTAACCAATCTAAATACATAAAAGATATGCTTAAGAAATTTGGTCTTGAAGACTCTAAACCTATGAAAACACCTACGTCCTCGGAAACTAAACTCACCAAGGATGAAGAAGGTGAATCCGTAGATAACACTAAACATAGAGGAATGATCGGTAGTCTACTCTATCTCACGGCTAGGAGACCCGATATTATGTTTAGTGTTTGTCTATGTGCTCGATTTCAAGAAGATCCTAAAAGATCCCATCTTGAAGCCATAAAATGAATATTTAGATACATTAAAGGTACTACACACTTAGGATTATGGTATCCCAAAGGAACGGGTGTTGAAACCATAGTGTATGCCGACTCGGATCATGCTGGTGACTATGTCGATAGAAAAAGTACAAGTGGTATTTGTACTTTTGTTGGGCTTTGTCTTACCTCATGGTTTTCAAAGAAACAAATAGCTCTAGCCATCTCAACAACCAAAGCCGAATACGTGTCAGCAATAAAAGCATGTCAACAAGCTCTTTGGATGAAGCAAGCTCTCGTCGACTATGGAATTCAACTTAACGACGTCCCTATTCTTTGTGACAACAAATGAGCTATCGATCTTTGTAAAAATCCTGTTCAACATGCTCGAACCAAACACATTGAAACCCGTCATCACTTTCTTCATGAACATATTCAAAAAGGAAACATCTCAATCGAGAAACTATCCTCAGAAGACAACATTGTTGATATCCAAAAAAAACCCCTTAAGCGAGAACCATTTAATCTTATTAGACTTAGATTAGGACTAATGGAACCAAATTTGTAGTTAAAATCTTAGCTTAAACCTTAGCTTAACCAAACACGACCAAACGGACCAAAATCCAAAACTGGTCCTAAGGAACCCTTCGACAATAAGGGCGGAACCAAATATTTGGTTCTGCCCCATCCGTGGGTTCCTGGGTTAGTTTTTGAATATATTAAACAAACACTCCTTTCTCATACCCAAAACATACAAATAACTCAAACTTGTCCCATAACACATCACTCTCAAAATTTAGGCATCTCCTTCAACCAATTTGTGCTCCAATCAACACTGTAAGTTTCCCAACTACATTTACACTCCTGATCTGAGTCTAGGGCTTTTATTTCTTACACAGAACCAAAACTTGGGGATTATCCATTTTTTAAATCGTGAAGTACATTTGTTAAATTACATAACTAATCATGTTTTCCTTAGTTAGGAATTGCATCTTGTAAGACATTATCATAATTTACAAAAAGCCCCATGTCAAATTTTTTGTAAAAAGCTTCTCACTATTAGGACAAATAATTTTTCACATTGTTCATACAAATAAAAACGTTATGTTTAAAACATCATTTGCATAATGTCTCTTGAATGCTAAAGGAAGTACATAACTAATATGTATTTTCGGGTACATTCAATCGAAGCTACATTGAATTAGGAGCGTTTGGGTTATCTATCGTTTTGTTAGAAAATTTGCTAAAAGAAATTATTTTTGTGCATTAAAAGGAGGCGAGATAACCACACCTCCACATTGTCCTCATATAGGCACACACTAGAACATTATATCTAAATTCTCATTAGTTTCGACTAAAGTATGCAATTTTTGTATCTAGGATCAATCATGCCTCCCGCAACCTTCTATGACCACAAAGATACTCTAAACTGCCTTCCCAAACATCACAAAACTAAGGGTCTTACTCCGGCTCAAGTGAAAATCTTTAAGGCTCTAGAAAAATGTTATGTTCATGAGGGTAGAACCATTGACCCATCCTTTCTAGAAGGAACAAATATTCGTCAAGAACTTGCAACCATTCACTTCGATGGTCTCTTAGACATCAACGAACAAATTTGTCCTAGATTTGTCTTAGAGTTTTATGCTAGTGTAGTCCTCACCACCAATGATTATGGTCTTATCTCAATCCAATTCAAAGTAAACCAAAATAACTTCAACATACCTCTAAATCAATTTGAGGAAGTCCTTGCAATTCCATGTGAAGGTACATGCCTTTTACTCGGATAAATGGTCCCTATTAACCCTTGACTGTATTGTTGATCGTATGCCTCCATACGACACTCCTTTAGTTCCAAAAGAAATAATCCGAGAACATCTTTTCCTTCCTAGAACTTCAAACACAAGAACAACCCGCCAAGGTAATGAAGTCAACCGAGACCCATTTGGCATGGAACTCAATGAACTTAGGCCTCAATTCAAAAAGTGGGAAGAAATCCTTAGGGCAAATGTCTTGTGTACCATAGGCAATCGTGAACACATCAATGCTTGTCTTTGTTACATGCTTTATAGCTTGTCTACCCACCAACCTTTTAACTTAGCCTACTATGTTGCCAAAAGGATGGCAGACATACCCATGTTAGGAACCACCGCTCTCCCATTCTCACCCGTCTCTTTAGAGCCTTTGCACCCATTCCACCCAATGCTAGAGGTTTTTGTCCTAACTACTCCCTTTGTTGGGATTCTTGATTTGATAAGACAAAATAAATAAAAGAATGAAACAAAAGGACTTAAACACAAAGCTGGAATTGTTCAAAAAGATGGAAGATTTTGAATATTCTAAAAGATCTCCTTATAAAGATAAAAGATTTAAAAGATAAATATTAGGAAGGTTGTAGTTTTCTAATTGTATTATGATTCCTTTGTAAACCCTAATCCTCTAGTATATAAAGAGGACATGGGGCGTTTAGTTTAGTGTGTGTCAAAGATGTAACACCAGGAAAGGTGTGTGTGTGTGTGTCTAGGCGTCAAGTCCATAATGGACGCCTAGGGTTAAAGTTGTTTGTCACCTCAAGGATCTTTGATCCCTGTTATTGTTGAGTAACCGTTCTAGAGTTGATCATCTAGAATTGTGGTGATTATGTGAATCATTATGAATGAAAAACCTTGTTGAAAACATTGATGTTCTTATTTATTATTCCCTTGTGCATATTCAATGTTATTGTTCCTAGATAATATGAGGTCTAATCAACCTCGAGCTTAAACGGTCCTAAGAGCTTATTGATGGCATCCATAAGTTCTATCAAGTGGTATCAGAGCTTGGGAGCTCGTGATATCTAGGATTCGACAAGGTTTATAGTCGAAGAAAACTGATTTGAAAAAGGTTTGATGATCGACTTTTAAAAAGGTTCAAGTTAATTGTATTTTTTTAGGGGTATCGATTGTCTTTCTGTGGCGACAAAATCTAACACGACAACATATTAATTCTTCTTTTAATCGTGTTGATTATTGCTGAATTACTTTTGTTTGTTTGTCGTCTATTGTATGATGAATCAATTCTGTTTAATATCTGATTAGGTGATTTGTTGTTTTACCTCGTACTAATTGTAAGATGATTGGTGAAGTTAAAGCATTATCTAGATTGGTATATTAATGAAGGATTGTCATCTTTTGCATAATAATTCCATAACCTCGTACTACAACGAATCTTTATCAATTGGTCGGTGGAAGATCATAATAAGTTGAGAGGTGAAGTTGTCATCTTGTGCATGTTAACGGGTCATGGGTCGGTGATTAGTTTATTTAGTCACTATATTATCTTCACATCGTGTTGTTGGTTCTTGTCGCTATTATTTTCACATCGTGGGTCGGTGGTAAGCAGCTAAGGGAATATTATTCATTAAAGAAGATGGTAAATTAGAGGTAACCCAACTCTTATACGCTATCAGAAAGGTTACTGGTGGATTTGTTGATTGGGTTTTGTGAAACGTATGGAGACAAAAAGTCGCTAAGTTACTACTGCTCGTGGTTTCATGATTACTACTGCTTTTTAAAACTTAATGCTGCCTATTTGAATCTTAGTGCTGCTACTTGGATTTTACTGCTGCTCGTTAACTATTACTGCTACTTCTGGTGCGTTAATACTGCTCTTTATTCAGTTAGTGTTGTTTACGTTTTGTGTTAATGCTGCTGCACTTCACGATTAATGCTGCTCATTGTGACTAAGTTATTAATGCTGCTACGTTCAAAAGTTTATGTTGTTGCCTTGTTAATGCTGCTGGTATACTCAGTTAGTGCTTCTTTGGATTTTAATGCTGCTAGTATTATTCGATGTCGGACAGAAGAAGTGTTAGTATTGACAGATATCGGATAATACATGGTTTTAGTCCTTGGTTGAGTAAGAAGTTCTATCACACAGAAGTTTGGATTTTGATGTTCTTAAACGTTCCAAGGCTCGTATTTTTGGATTTTATTGAAGAATTGGTTACGAAGAAAAATTGTTTATCTCTTATTTGAGATTGAAGTGAAGTTTCATGAAGGCGTTTACTTATTTCATCATTGATATTTCTTGCTATCAATTGGTGACTTGCTTGTTTATATATGGTTTATGATTGGGACTTGGTTTATCTAGTTTTCATAGGTCAAGGGGTGGATGGACGAAGACCTAGTTAACTATCACTTAAAGGAGATACATTGTAGTACTCAGTGTCACACGAAGAAAGTCGATGTGGATAAATTCAAGAGATTACTTAGAGATTTGTTTCAGCAACACCAAATTCTCTATATCGTTCTTCAATCAACAACAGTGCAAGCTTAAGTAACGAGTTTGGGATATTTTACTTTGGTTTCAAGTTTGGTATATCAAGTTTTCTTCATTAGTGATCATTACATAGAGCCTACAGATTCAAGGAATGGTTAACATATGGGTTTCAGGGGAAGCTTACTGTTAAGATGTTTAACCATTTATATGCTACATCGAGATCAAGGTTGCATACTTTAGTTCCCAATTTGATGAGGACAAAAAGGGGAAGAAATTTGCAACTTGTAGATCCTTGGTGGTATAGCATGGTACAAAGGAAGTCTAAATTAAGGGGAAGTATTTGTTTCATTCAGGGAGATGTTTACATCTCAACTTCTCTACTTCGTCTAGGGAAGTTCGTACATGACTTTGTTTGTTTTGTCATCATCAAATAGGGGAAGATTGTTGGGATTCTTGATTTGATGAGACAAAATAAATAAAAGAATGAAACAAAAGGACTTAAATGCAAAGCTGGAATTGTTCAAAAAGATGGAAGATTTTGAAGATTCTAGAAGATCTCCTTATAAAGATAAAAGATTTAAAAGATAAATATTAGGAAGGTTGTAGTTTCCTAATTGTATTATGATTCCTTTGTAAACCCTAATCCTCTAGTATATAAAGAGGACATGGGGCGTTTAGTTTAATGTGTGTCAAAGATGTAACACCAGGAAAGGGGTGTGTGTGTCTAGGCGTCAATGGACGCCTAGGGTTAGAGTTGTTTGTCACCTCAAGAATATTTGATCCCTGCTATTGTTGAGTAACTGTTGTAGAGTTGATCATCTAGAATTGTGGTGATTATGTGAATCATTATGAATGAAAAACCTTGTTAAAAACATTGATGTTCTTATTTATTATTCCGCTGTGCATATTCAATGTTATTGTTCCTAGATAATATGAGGTCTAATCAACCTCGAGCTTAAACGGTCCTAAGAGCTTATTGATGGTGTCCATCAGTTCTATCACCCATGTTGATCACATATTTGTGCCATTGAGTGATAAGAGAGTAGCAAAGACTAAAGGAAAACGTCCTCATCCACCTACTTCCTCCTCATCATCATCATCATCTATGAGCGAGGATGATGGACTTCCAAACTCTAGGCTACCACCACTTGACTACTTCCAATGACTCTCGGTCATTGAAAATCAATCGGAAGAATTCAAGCAAACAAGAGGAATGTTCAAGTGCATTGGAAGATTTCTAACAAAGATTAACAAGAAATTGGATAGGCGATGAGAGGCTTTATGAGTGTTTGGTACATTTGCTCCAAAACAATGATGTTTTATGTATTTGTCATATCTTAGGATGATAACTTAACTTTGAACAATTATGTGAACTAACCTTGTCTTGCAGGGAGATAACATCATGATGTTATCATTTTTCCAATTTTTTCACATTATTAGTGAAATCATTAGCCCCTGTTTGATCTATACCCTTACATGTGTTAATACCTGTTTTATTGTTATTTTCTAATCATAACTAATTAATTACACAAGTTTTAGGAAAATTTACGGGATTTGAAAGGGGTTTGGGGGTTCAAAAAAGGCCTCTGTTTACTTTTTTGGACTGGCGGATTGGACGGAACCAAAAATTTGGTTCCGTCCGTCCAAAATTTTGGTGCCGCCAAAATTTGCCTGACGGATCAGGCGAAACCAAATTTATGGTTCCGCTTGTGTTGTCGATTGGTTCCGCCAAACAACAGCTATAATTTTTAAAATTTTCATTTAATCCCGCACTCTAGATCATTCATTCTTGTTATTAGGATAATTTTACTGATATTCCCTCATATTAAGATCATCATAGCTAACTTAGACCAATAGGAAAACCATTTCCCACCAAAACTTGAAATTTCAAAAATCCACTCAAGTTACCTTTCTTCATAAAGCAAGGATCCCTAAAATTGGTTCCTTGCTATTCATGGATCACTGACATCAAAGATCTTCCACTCATTTCCATGCATTAACTGCATATCCTTCCTCTTTAACTCAACTCAACCTCATTAGATTGACTTTGATGATTCAACAACCTTCTCTTCCACTTCCAAATAATTAGAAACCACCATTTTTGTATGCTTTAACATAAAATCCAAACACACTCTTCCATGAATCTTGATTTCTATAAATTAGAACCTCTAGGATGATCATTTCTTACACCTTCACCACCATTTCTTGTGAATTTCTGCATATCTCAAGCATTTCTTCACAATGAAAAAGTCAACCAACTCTTCATCACCCTCAGGACCACCTAGAAGAACGGCTAGGATTAGTGTAAAACCGTGTTGCTTTGTCAACCTAAACTCATCATCATCAGACTCATCACCACTCAACATCTCATCTCCAATCCATGATGAAAACTTTCTCACTTTGTCTACTCCAACACCTTCACCTATCATCATAACAACTCCACCACCAACAAAGACACTAATGGCTACCACACCACCTCCCGCACCATCTCAAATACCCAAATCACCATCACCTCCAAGATCTCCAAAACTTCAACCATTAGAATTATTGGCCACACCACCGACCTCTCCACACCCGTTCTGGGAAACTTTAGAAGACCTACCTCTAAGATCAACAAATCCACCACCATTGCCATTTGATTATGAACCATCACAACAACAACCCTTACTCTTCCACCCTATTTATAGGGAAATCCATGGCCCATTCTACAGAGATCATGCTCCACCACCTCAACAACCTCAACCTCAAACCTTCTTACCAACCTCAACACTAAGGGACATTGACGAGTCCATGTGGATTGATCCTCCACAAACTCAAGGTCAAATAAATGAGGAACAAGACCACCTCTATGCCTTTTCCAACATGGTGGATTCTCACCTCCATGAAGCCATGCAACTACAAACCACCTTACTTTCATCCATCATAGCTCCACCAAATCCCAACCACCAATCAACCTATGTTCCACCACCACCACCACCAACAAAACGAATCTACTCTACCGCCAAACTTCCCTTGCCATGGTTGCTCCATGTGCGAAAGAACCGCTGATCTTACTCAAAGAACCAATATATTGGTTCATGAGCTCCAAAACGAGATGAGGTTCATTTTAAACCACATCCTCAAGCGTCTTAACGCTCTTTCTCATCCTCCTCAATAGATGCTCACATTAGGAGCTTCACATCTTAGGATTTTTTCTTTTCTAAGTTATTTTTTTATTTTAGGATTTTTATTCTAGGACTTTTCTTTCTAAATTATTTTTCTATTTATTTTTGCATCTCCATTATTGTCCAATTTTGTGAATTTTGTCACAAAATATTTTGCTAATGAATGATGTTTATTGATGTTTGTGTGTTGGTTGTGACTTCTTATTGTACATTATGTCCATGGTTGGTTTGAACTATTTATCACTAACCTTTATTTTGTAGCACTCATAAACCCATGCATCATGTACTTGGCACCCAAACTAGGGGGAGTATTGAACCAAGGGGGAGCTAATCAAGCACTCAAAATCCATGCATCATATACATGGCACCCTAACTAGAGGGAGTATTGACCAAGGGCTTGCACTACATTCCGCTACGCTTTTCTTCTTTTTGTTTCGACAAAAAGGGGGGAAAAAATTAAACTCAAAACTCAAACATTTTATACAATTTAAAATATCTAAATTGATTTTAAAATTGCATAAAACTAGTTTAATCTATATTTTTAAAGACTTGCACTTTATTTATCTCATTGCTTAAAAATAAATTTTATGTTGTGTCCTCAACAAAAAGGGGGAGATTGTTAATACAAATATCGTCTAAAAAATGTTATTTATATTTTACGATCTTTGCTATATTTTGTTAATGACAATTATAAACTTTATTTTTAGCAAAACATAAATATAGTTAAGTCTTTTACATATATAGTCATAAGTCTTTCATAAACACAAAACATCATCTAACTAGTATATACATGTTACATGTTCACTTTCATATACATTTTACAAGTTTACTTTCATATACATTTTAATCTAAAAATGGAAATGTATTATGACATCATGGCATGCATCACTTTGAAATCTTTAGGAGATTTTGAAGATCATTTGAAGATATCATGAATATCTTGTTTAGATTTGGTTAAGATTTGTGAAGATATGCTGTCAGGTTCCCACAGAACCAAACAGGTACAAGGACGGATCCCTTTATTTGGATCCGTCCCATCCGTGGTTTGCCAAGGCAGTTTGCCTATAAATAGCAAGCCACACATTCATGTTTTCTCATCACTCATAAGCATAAACAACATCATACATTCTTTCATTCATATCTAACTCATTCATATTTCATATTTCATTGAGCTTCTTTGTAGCAAGAAGATCAAAGCATCACAAGCTTCAACAAAGCGTTGCAAGACTTGTTAGTTAGTCACTGTGTGAATTGTTGTTATTCACACATCATTGTTTGTACCAAACAATCATAAAACCTCTGTAGTGATCGGTTAGTATTTTAGTCCTCAAAATACATAGTGTGACGGGAGTGGTTGTACCCTTGTAAAAGACACTACAAAAAAACAGGCTTTCAGATATTGAAAAATCAGTCTCCGATACACCATGATCAGTTATGAATGGTCTATCAAGGACTGATTTTGCTAGTGACAAATCAGTTAAAACAGCTTAGTTACGGAAAGTGACGTTATCAACTGAAATTCAGTCATTGTTGTATCGAACCAACGAGGACCAGAGATCAGTCTCCAAAATAAAAAAGTCAGTCCTTATTTCTATGGGTTGGTATCATGTTATTTCAGTCCCCAATGCATATTATCGGCGACTGAAAAGTCAGTCGCCAATACTATGTTAGATCAGTTACTAACACATGGATTTAGGGACTGAAAATTAGTCCATAAACATTGTTTATAGTCCCTAATACGTTTCGTTGTTTTGTAGATTACCGTACCAAATCAGTCTCTAATAATAAGATTTAAAAACTGATTAGTCTCCGATGAAAGGCTTTAAAGACTGATTGTTAGTCACAAAAAACAGATGAATTAGTCCTTAATTTGTTTTTCTAGTGACTGAAAATTAGTTTCAAAATATATGTTAATCGATACAAAATAACATTCAAATCAGTCTCCAATATGATGGCGCCGTTCCATTATATTTCTATTATAAACTAAAAGTTAGTGGCAAATACAATTTAATTCAGTCCCCATTCACATTGCATACATGACCCCTTACAATAGTATATAAAACTCCAAACTATAAACAATAATAATAACAATATTTCTTTAAAACATAATAATCACCAATCCAAATAACAAGAGTTTACAATTCAATATGTTTAAAAATAAAACCAAATTCAATAGAAATAAATTTGAACGTCCTATATATCACTATCGGTGAATGGATCATCGTTACCATCACCGTTACCATCACCTTCAGTAGTATTTGGTGAGTCTATAGTGCTCTCGAAGTCTGGAAATTTTTGGCTCAAGAATTTTGCCAATTTCTCATAATTACGTTTATACGGTTCAAGTTCACTAACCTTTGCTCTCAATTCATTAATCTCTGTCGAGTTTTGTTTAGGTGTTATGTCAGCTTGTTGAGATGATTCAGTTGCTTCTTTCATCCATTAACATTTTTTCCTCATCACTAGCCCAACACCCACCTCCTATACTGACTGTATTGTCTTCTTTCGGCCACAAACACTTTTTATGGCTTGTCTCTGAATAGTAACCTTTCCATCATTACTTACATTAAGCTTCACTTTACCTGCCGGCATAGTAATAGTTATTTTTAGTCAGTTATCTCTTCTTTGGGTTCTTTAATACTTAAGAAAACAAGATTTAAGCAAACGTGAAACTAGCATAAATACAGTAGTATTTGAGGCATTATATTATCAGTTGAAAACTGTAGAAGCAAGCATCTGGATATATTTGTGTTGTTTAGAGTTGTAATAACTAGTTGTTGGAGTGTTTCGAAAAATCTGGGTCGTCCTTCAGAAGTTCCCAGACACCCCAACGATTGTACTAAACATGACGTGTAATTATGTAATAAGTATATTATTGGTTTCAGACGTAACAAAACTATGATGTCATATAAGAGCTCAAGATGAGACTGGTTTAGGTTGTTGATAAAATGCTTTTCAAGGTTAATGCACAGAATCTCAGACTGACAACCCAAAAAGGAAAAGGTGGAAGAAAGATAGGTTCTAGGAAAACACCCCATTTCCTACCAATTAATTCATAGGTATTTGAAAGAAAATAAACTGAAGACTATGGAAAAGAACTACAATAAGTGATGACAGTACTTACATTTACCAGGTAAGGAAACCTGAAAAAGATAAGCACACTGGCTTTCACCTATATCAGCAAGACCAAGTGGTGGCCCGACTTTCGCATCCTTAGCTGTACCACTGAAACTAACTGGTGTCTTTGATAACACCGATGTAAATCCAGGTGCTTCACTCATATTTCCTGTAACATTAACACATCTAGATCACTATTGCTGCAATAATATTTAGACGAGTGTGATGAAAACACACGCCAATGACTGCTACATGTTACAAAAGCTATAAGATAATAAGGGATAGTAGAAAAAAGAAATCCAAACTCATTCAAACAAGATATATGAAATATTTAGAACATGTGAATCGAAACAAAACACATAGATACACTAACAAGAAACAAGGTAAGTACCTCACACAATCAGAGATTTTAGACCTTTATTAAATTAAATTAATTTGATGTCTGAAGTCAAGAAATAAAATATAACAGGACGGAAAATTAGCATGAATAATAGAGTCTAACAAACTCCCATAAATACGTGACATATGTCTGCTTTTTCATCAGCTCAATTTCATTTGACTTCTAGGGAATAACTATCCGGCTTAAGCCCTTAACCACAGTTTCCATACCAATAGGCTAATAGCAGAAAAAGGTATCTTCTATGCCTGTTATCAAGAAACAATATTGTGTTCCCTTATGCAGTATCCATAGAGTAGTCCTTAGATTATACTTGAAATTAATGGTATCTTAAACTTTCTAAGTATTCTTATGATTTATCCACTTTAAGGCTATTCGATGATCTTGTTTTCCAAGTAAAAAACTTTTCCTGAACACATCAACTGAACAAACCCACTAAACCCATCAACTGAACAAACCCATTGAACCAACCACACTGACACAACCCACTGAAGCAACCTCATGAAACAACTGACTGACTGAAGCCTCTTAGAACACATGAAAATATAGAGAGAAAACTGGTTCAAGAGAAGGGCTTACAAAAGCTTTAAACGTTGGCGGTGAGCATGGTTGCTGTATGTATCACATGGCTGCTCGCTCTTCACAAACGAAATGTAACTGCAACATACACTCATTCAATGCTGCACCACACGCCTGTGTAGAACCTGTGCCAAATGAATAACTAAAGGTTACAACAAATCAAAGGCTGAAGCAATTCCCATCTTTACATACACGTAAGGAGATAGATAACAACAGCGCTAGTTACCTTGAGGCATAGGTCGGCTGTGCGAACCGGTTGGTCGTTAGCGCACGTCAGTTGTTCTAACAGTAGTACAAACACCTATAACAAATAAATAAAGAAAGGTGACCGTAAATTTATCCATTTTATGTAAACTATGCCTTATCAAACTTTATTAAAACAAGATCTAAAAAATTCTATAAATAGATACATGTTCTTGGAAATTAAGCATTTAAAAAGAATATATACACGAGAATACCTTGTGGTGAGCATCAATTGTATCAAAAAGCATGTTTTAAACTCATATAGATTCGGGTTTACATGAACCCTAATTCCTAAAAATCACCCAAACACGAAATTGACAAATAAAGACCTCAAATTGATGATTAAATTAAATATATAACATGTTACAATACCTTATTTGTGGATATATGACATAAAATCAGGAGTGATGATTATGAATCGCCATGGTCTGGTGGCTGACTGGTGACGATGTGACTGGCGACTTTGGGTGGTGACTAGCAATGATCGATAACGGAGACGGTCAAGCGAATTTGGTTTGTTTGAAGACCAATAGAGAGAACGTGAGAGGAAATGAAGATGATAAGTTTGTGGATGTGAGATGTGAGGTTGCTAATAGTTGGATACTTGGATGGATGGAGGGATAATTTGACTTTTGGGGAAAACTTAGAGCGGGACAACTGAAAATGAGAGAGGGAAATTCTATTTTCTTTTGAGGTATTATAGAATCTAATTTATATATTTTATAAACCAACTAGTTTTAGAACTCATAAATGCACGGGATTTAGCCAGATATTATAACAGGTAATAATTTTTTAATAATTTTATTTTGAAGTTAAATATTATGACAATTCATAAGTAACTTATTTTAAGATTAAATATAATACAATTATAACTCGTACGTCTATTAGTAGCCGATTTGAACAGGGTGTTAATGGTTTACTAATCTACACTCATTAAGTCTCAGCTAATCATTGAGATTCATTTGCGATACAAACTAATCCTAGTTGTCATCTAGCTATTTATTAATTTTGTGTTTACAACTAGCTACTTTAACCTAATAGTCTAACAAGCGTTTATCCAATTAGTGACATTTGTGTATCCCTAATCACTCGTACGTGAGGCGTCTAAAAATATGAATATCAATGTAAAATTACTTAACATCCAAAGCTCATCCTATGGATAAAATCAAGTCATACACATAGATGAAAGTAAATATGGATAAACTCAACAATTACGTATGGTATGTATTGAGGGTTTGGGTTGGTTGACCGTTCGGTTTCCCACGTTCAGTAAAGACCCCAAAATGTGACAAGAGTCACGAGTTGGGGTAACGCTCACGAGTCGACTCAATTGGTTCGTGTCAATTACCCTAGAGGATAATAGACTTGAATGTGGAGTTCCCAAGGCAGGATATGTTGCTTGGGATTAGCTTGATCCATTTCGAGAAAATGGTATAATATTTATAAGGAGACCTATAGGGGTGTGAGAACCCGTAAAGGCAATATGATGGTCCACGTGGTGTGTAAAGTAGAGTGCGTTGATTGGCTATATGCCTATATGCAACTTTCTTGTTATTATCTTGAATGGAAGTGGTGTGTATAGTATAGTGGATTGACGATTGCTATAGGCACCACGACTTATTATATATGGTAAGAACGTAATAGTCGTTTCTTTAAAAGGGATGTCGCGCTCGATGAAGCAACTGATTGATGTCATTATCCCGATTACACGTCTTAAATTGTCAACACTCAAAATGAAAGCCATCGATGAATACTAAAGATGTTATGAACGTCTGAAACTTGAATTCTGCTCGAGTTCCCACGTCACGGAGGTATAAACCGAGGTTTCGTGTGTGAACCCCTAAGTGTTACACATAAATAGCAATCCGTAAATAGGTTTATATACAAACTTACAATTACTAACAACGATACAAATATATGTAGGTCTTAAAAACAAGTGTAGTACATTACAATATATAGAACCGTATATTCTGTCGGTAATCCATTTTCGTCCGTTTTTGTCAGTTTTTATCTGTTTTTATCCGTTTTTATACGTTTTCGTCCAGTTTTTTTACGTTTTCGTCCGTTTTTTTATGTTTTCGTCTGTTTTTTTTACGTTTTTATACGTTTTCATCCATTTTAGTCCGGTTATTTTTACGTTTTTATATGTTTTCATCCGTTTTCGTCCGTTTGTATACGATTTCATCCTTATTTTTATGTTTTCATCAGTTTTTGTCTGTTATATTTTAACGTTTTTATACGTTTTCATCCGTTTTAGTCTATTTTTTTACGTTTACGTCCATTTTTATACGTTTTCGTCCATTTTTTACGTTTTCGTCCGTTTTGATACGTTTTCGTCTGATTTTAAACGTTTTCGTCCGTTTTTATAAGTTTTCGTCCGTTTTTAAACGTTTTAGTCCGTTTTAATCTATTTTTATACATTTTAGTCTTAGCTATGATGTCCATGTATTAGGGGCTGAGTTGTGATTCAAATTCAGTCACTAACAAATTTCCCTCCAAACTTTTTTTATTGTGCAAACATATTTGTAACTGAATTTTAGTCTTAGGTATGATGTCCATATAATAGGGAAGCAGCTGTGACTGAAATTCAGTCACTAAAAAATTTCCCTCCAAACCTTTTTATTGTGTAGACATATTTGTAACTGAAACTTAGTCTTTGCTATGATCTCCGTGTATTAGGGACCGAACTGTGACTATAATTCAGTCACTAACAAATTTTCCGCCAAAATTTTTTATTGCGCAAATATATTTGTAACTGAAATTTAGTCTTAGATATGATGTACATGTACTAGGGACTGAATTGTCAACCTTATTCAGTCACTAACAAATTTACCTCCAAATTTTTTTCCCGTACAAGCATATTAGTAACTAAAATTTAGTCTCAGATATGGGGTCACTGAATCGAGGACTGAGTTTTAGTCGCCGCAATCAGTCAATAAAAGGTCAGTCCTTAAAAGTATCAGTAACTGATGTTTCAGTTACCGATGCTATGTATCAGCGACTGATATATCAGTCCCTAGAAATTTAGTCTCTGAAAGCCTTTTTTTTGTAGTGAGAACTCGGTATTTAGCTTTGTACCGGAAAAAGTGTAAACGCCGTTTGTAAAGGTTTTCTCCGCCGAGAAGGGAGCTGGTTGATTAGTGAAGAAAAAATCTCGAGTTAGAGACTCGGGGAGTGGAGTAGGGCAAGGAAAAGAGTCCTTGTGTAGACCGAACCACTATAAACAATCGTGTTGTGGTTTGATCGTTTCTTCCTTTACTTGCATATTATTTTATTGTTTGTTATTGCATTAATTGAATTCACACTAAGTATTCAAAGCAAATAAATTTATAAATGGTAAAACTATTCAACCCCCCTTCTAGTTTTCCACAAAAAACTAGTACCCTTAAAATTAAGTTAATGTCATCTAATTAAAAGAACACTTAAAGTTGTAATTTATGTCATGTGAGAGCTTGGACTAGATTACAATGGAAAGGTAAATTTCATACTTTCATTACTAGCAGATCAACTGATGTAATGAAACTATGTTAATTTACAGTTTTTTAATTAGACGACTTAATTAAGTTGTAAGTGAGAGCTTGGACTCAAGGCATAAGATGGGGATAAAACATGCTTATATTGGAAATTGTTTGCCAATATAAATCCCATAATGATCTAGGAATTGGAAATTGTTTGCCAATTAATGTTCGACAGATTACCTTATTTTATACTTTCGTTACTAGCAGATCAACTGATGTAATGAAACTATGTTAATTTGGATCCTAGTTTTCAAGAAAACACTATGGTTATATGAATATTTATTGGGTATTTTATTTTCTAGAAAAATTGTATTATCGAAAATACTAATATTTGAACTTTCTTTATCTGTAGAAATGGCTCAAAGCAATAACACTACTATGAGTTCTGCGTTTAAATCATTTTTTGAACGAGAAAAATTGACTGGCTCTCAGAATTTCAATGATTGGTTTCGATCACTCAGGATTGTCCTGCGAGTGACAGATCAACTTGAATTCTTATACAAGCCTTGTTCTACTGAACCTACTGCTGAAACTTCAACTGATGAGGAAAAAGCATTGTGGAAAGCTGAGTTTTAGACACATAATGATGTGGCCTGTTTGATGTTGGGAGCGATGACACCTGCTTTACAAAAGCAGTTTGAGAATTACTTCCCTATGGACATGCTAAACGAACTCAGAAAAATGTTTGAGAAACCACAAACCATTGAGGTCTATGATTTGATGGAATCTCTACACGGTTGTAAGCAGGCAGATCGTGAACCTGTAAGTGCTCATGTGTTGAAAATGAAAGGTTACATGGATCAACTACAAGCACTTGGCAAGGTCTATGAACAAGACATTGCTGTTAACTTAATCAATAGATCCCTGACTAAGGAATTTAGTGGTTTTGTGCGTAATTTCAATATGCACTGCGTGGGGAAGACAGTTTCTGATTTACACGCACTGCTTATTGATTACGAGAAAGGTTTACCACCAAAGGCTTCTACACCCCAGGTACTTGCTATTCAAGGGGGTAGAATTAACAAGCCAAATGCGAACAAGAAGGGTAAGGGAAAGGGAAAGGCTGATAAGGGTAAGCAAGTTATGACTTATCAACCTCAACCTAAGAAAAACCCTCCTAAGAAGAAGGATCAGGCTTGCCACTACTGTCATGTAGTTGGTCATTGGAAGAGGAATTGTCCTCTTTATATCCAAGAGTTGCGAGAAAGTAAGAACAAGAAGACTGGGCACTTGGGCGCCAGCACTTCAGGTAACTTACTTATGATTGAATTATTTACTCTAAATCATAAAATTAATTCCTGGGTATATGATACTGGATGCGGTATTCACATTTGTAATACGCTGCAGGGGTTTAGAGTGGAAAGGAAGCTTGCCTATGGGGAGCAATATCTGCATGTGGGAAATGGAGCACCTGCAGCTGTTGAAGCCATAGGAGTGTTTAATTTAGTTTTGCCTTCGGGCTTAGTACTGTCATTAAACAATTGTTATTATGCACCTTCTATTATTAGAGGTGTTATTTCCTTTTCATGTTTGTTAGATTTGGGTTTTATTCACACTATCAATAGTAATGGAATTTCTGTTTCTTTAAATGGTATTTTTTATTTTAATGTTATTGCTGTGAATGGTGTGTTTGAAATTGACATGAATGATTATGTATCCAATAATAATAATTCAATGTATAGCATAAGTAAGAGAATTAAGTCAGACTTGAATTCTTCTTACATTTGGCACTGTAGACTTGCTCATATAGGCAAGACTCGCATGAAAAAGCTACAACATGATGGGCTTTTGAAAAGTATCAATGATGAATCATATGATAAATGTGAGTCTTGTGTATCTGGGAAGATGACTAAGAAACCTTTTCATAGTAATACGGAAAAGGCTTCTGATCTACTTGGTTTAATACATACTGATGTGTGTGGACCACTTATACATGTGTCAAGGAAAGGTGCTAGCTACTTCTTAACCTTTACAGATGATTTCAGCAGATATGGTTATGTTTACTTGCTTAAACATAAACATGAGGTGTTTGAAACATTTAAGGTTTTTAAAGTAGAAGTAGAATTGCAACTAGGAAAGAAGATTAAAGCTCTTCGATCCGATAGAGGTGGTGAATACCTAAGCCAAGAGTTTAAAGATTACTTAGCTGAGAATGGAATTGTCCAGAATCTCACATCTCCACATACTCCAAACAAAATGGTGTATCTGAGAGAAGAAATCGTACATTGTTAGACATGGTACGATCAATGTTTAATCTTACAACTCTTCCTTTATCTTTTTGGGATTATGCCTTAGAATCTGCAGTTCGTATTTTAAATATGGTTCCCACTAAGAAGGTTGATAAGACACCATATGAAATATAGAATGGAAAAGCTCCAAACTTGTCTTATTTAAAGGTCTGGGGTTGCGAGGCGTATATCAGACGTGACTCAGCAGATAAACTCCAACAGAGATCTTTAAAGTGTATCTTTGTAGGATACCCAAAGGAAACGATGAGTTACTACTTTTACTACCCACCTGAAAAAAAAAAGTAATTGTTGCTAGATATGGAGACTTTCTTGAAAAGGAACTTATATCTCAAGAATTCAGTGGGAGTGTTTATGATCTGGAAGATGATCATGTAGATACATTACCTTCTGAAAATACTAGCGTACTTCCTGTGGAACCTGAAAATCTGGGTCCTCCACCTGAAGTTGAAATTGTTCCCATTCGCAAGTCTTCAAGACATGTGAAAGCTCCTGAACGTCTATGTCTTAACGTAGAAGTTGAGGAAACTATATTAGGGGATCTTGATGAACCTACTAATTATAGGGCTGCCCTTGAAAGTCCTGAAAAGGATAAATGGGTAGTTACAATAAATGGGGAAATGCAATCCATGAAAGATAACAATGTCTGGATTGAAGTAGACCTTCCTCCCAATGCCAAGGTAGTTGGAAGTAAGTGGCTCTTCAAGGAGAAAACTGACATGGATGGCAAGGTACACACCTATAAGGCCCGTTTGGTAGCTAAAGGCTTTACTCAAACATATGGTGTTGACTACGAGGAGACCTTTTCTCCTGTAGCTGACATTAGGGCTATTAGGATTCTCATAGCTATAGCAGCATACTATGACTATGAGATTTGGCAAATGGATGTCAAAACCGCCTTCTTAAATGGTCGCCTAGATGAAGATATCTATATGGCACAGCCTGAGGGGTTTGTGAATCTAAATTTTCCAAACCGTGTATGCAAACTTCAAAGATCCATTTATGGATTGAAGCAAGCATCAAGGCAATGGAATAAAAGATTTGATGACGAAATCAAAAGGTTTGGATTTACTCAGAATCTTGATGAGCCATGTGTATATCACAAAGCTAGTGGGAGTAATGTAATTTTCCTTATCCTATATGTTGATGACATATTGATCTTGGGAAAAGACATTCCAAGTTTGCAAAAGGTTAAGGCATATCTTGGAAAGTGCTTTTCTATGAAGGATTTAGGGGAAGCTACATATATTCTGGGAATCAAGATCTATAGAGATAGATCAAGGCGGTTAATTGGATTAAGTCAAAGTCCTTACATTGACAAAATATTCAAGAGATTCAATATGCAAAATTCCAAGAAAGGATATTTGCCAATAGAAGTGAAACTTGGCTTGAGTAGTGAGTTATGTGCTTCAACACTTGCAGAGGTGGCACGCGAGAGCAAAGTTCCTTATGCTTTGGCTGTAGGATCTATTATGTATGCGGTGAGATGCACAAGGCCAGATGTGGCGTTTGCTCAAAATATCACCAGTCAATTTCAACAGAATCCATGTGAAAAACATTGGATTGCTGTTAAACATATTCTTAAGTATCTTAGGCATACGAAAGATATGTTTCTTGTGTATGGTGGAAATCCAGCTACAGAACTTGATGTAACAGGTTACTGTGATGCGTCCTGGCAATGTGACAAAGATGATGCGAAGTCTCAGACTGGTTATGTCTTTGTTATCAATAGAGGAGCAGTAGACTGGAGGAGCAAGAAGCAGAGTACAATTGCGATGTCTGCGACAGAGGCTGAATACATAGCTGCTTCAGAAGCTGCAATGGAGGTTTTTTGGATTAGGAAAGTCATTTCAGGGCTTGGTGTTATGCCTTCAATTGAATTACCTATTAATATGTATTTCGACAATTCTGCTGCAATCATATTTGCCAATGAACCTGGAGTCATGAAGGGCACCAGACATTTTCTATGGAAGTATCACTATGTTCGACAGCAAGTCAGCATAGGAGAAATTAATCTCTTGAAAGTTCACACAGATGATAACTTAGCTGATCCATTCACTAAGGCTTTAGCTAAAGAAAAGCTTACTGAACTTGCCAATGGCATTTGACTTAGATTAGCTAGTAGTTTCATGCATGACTGTGTTTAGTATTTGATTAAAGGATATTGTAAACATTTATTATTTTTAATGAAATAAAGTATTGGTTATGTTTATGTTCATTATTTAATATTGTTGTCCTATATTTGTATGTTTAATCCGTGCATAAATTAGTTATTCTAAATCGTCCGTTGTCAGTTAATGATATGTGAATATCATTAAATTAAGACAAATCTGAGTTTTAGTATAATATACTTAAAGTATATTGATGCGTTGACATGCCAAATTCACATGATATTCAATGAATTGAATATAGGACTTGTTGGTCACCCTTTTTAGATCATTTCACACTTATGTAATATGTTAGAAAGAGAAAGATGATGTTTAGAGAGAGAAAGAACAAGTAAGAAAATAAGAGAGAATTTCTCTTTCCATTCATAATTCACACCTCTCAAATGAGAGGTTTACATATATATAGTCTTCCATGATATGAGAATAGGGAAGTGTGCCGTCTTTACATATTTCACTAATTCAACATTAACGTAAATACTAAAACTAAACTAGACGACACACTTCTACTATCATGTAGACTATATTTTTCCGATTCTAACGAGCTATTACATGACCATATTATAAGACTCATTGACTCGATAATGATCGTCACTTTAAGCATTCCCAATAATCTCCCCCTAAGGGACGATCATTGAGATCTCTCTTTGATTACATTTATGATCATCACTTTTGCGTTTCCAACAATCTCCCCCTAAAGGGTGATCATTTATCTTCTTTGATGCTTGTTGTCTTGAACTTTGAATCTTTATGTAATAGCTTTGCTAGATTCTTTGTTCCAATCATGCTTTGTGATCTGTGTTCTTCGTTCTTGTTTTTGTGATCATTTGACGTCTTCTTTGCTTCTTCGGCTTCGACGTCTTTATATCTTTGTTCTTTGTTCTTGTTGTGAGTGATATGGTAATGTCTTGATCTGCCCTCCACCAACGTACTTTAATCACGATGTCTTTACGTCTTTTCCACCATGCCCATACTTCTTTTGACTTTTGATCTTCATACTTCAAGTAGTTCTCACTTCATAAGCTTCAATCTTTGACTTGTGAAAGTTTGTTATGCTTGATCTTTGACTTTTCTTTGACTTCTTTGAACTTTTGTTATCTCTTAGTCTTTGTGAAAACTTTACTTCGGGATATGAGCATGATGGAAATGGTGGTGGTGGAACTCCTAGTCTCCATGATTACCTGCAATGTAAACAGTTAGCAACAAATCATCCGGCACTTACAGATTCGGACTTGAGATCGTCAACAGCATAGTGTGAAGACTTTCTCTAATCCTAGCCAAGGCCGTTCCTGAACTGGATGCCCCCGAAGGAGCTAACTCAGATACACCGAAGTGTATCAACGATTCAGGTGAGCCGCAGAAGTATACCGAAGTATCACTTCATGACTGTAGACCGTTTGGAGTTACCATGAACACTAAACGTAATCCACAAGGGATTACCGAAGTGACCTGCTGTCAGGGCTGTTTGATGTTGACCCTGGTAGGACTTCCATTCAATCACTGAGAATCACAATTTGTGAATTCCATCATGAATGTTCTCAGCAGATTACTAAGACCTGCGTAGGACTCTTATAATTTACAACTGGTGTTCTTTTTGTTGAACAACCAGTGTAGAAATGTTGAGTGTTCCTATGAGATCATTTTATGTATCTCGCGGCTCTAGACTCGATTAAGTGCTTATTGGTTTTTAGTCGTCGGAGGCATGGAGCAGAGTGCCTCCTTTTCAATATCAACACATCTCGCAATGAGAGGTCGATAGATAATGAAGGGTTCTCCAAGAGAAATGAAACAAGCGTCTTTTGAGAGACACCTGAGTGGTAAGAAGGTTTAGTGCAGTGCGTCACTGGGTCCATGACGGCTTAATCTTCAATATTAGTGTCACCTTAATGACAACTAGTAGCATATGAGTTAAACCCGATTTCTGCCCTAAGGTTGAATAAATGGAGGGCTATTTCTTTTCACCCTTTTCTTTACTTTTCTTTTTCATTCTTCAACCCCTTCTTTCCCCTTTCAATTCTTTACTCCTTTTTTCATCATACCCAGGACTTTTCTAGTACTAAACTATTGGTATTGTCCTTGAGTAGATCCCTCCGGCTCTGGCGGATCATAGGACGGTTTCCTAACCTTAGTCACCTTATATCTCCATGACTATCCTATGTTTTCCATTAAAACCAATTCTTTTTGAAAATCGCTCAAAGTGTTTATGAGTGTAAAACTTATATTGTTTACACTTTGAGAGTTTTGTATTTTTCAGAAATACTCCCCTTTAACATGTGCTCATAAGTGTTTAAATTAAATTTGCACATGTTGGGTAGAGTCAGCACACTTTTAGAATTGATTGATTTTCAATGAATACGACCTTTGCGAGACACGTTTACATCACTAGTTAAACTAGATTGAAATTATTACCCGTCCCGGCCATATTCAAAGAATAATCTCCCGAAATCGGTACATTCTACTCAGACAAGTCCTTTGCGAGACACGTTTACATCACTGGATAAACCAGCTTGAAATTATTACCCGTCCAGGACATGTCTTTTCGATTACTGACATTTGATATTCGTCAATTCGAGGGTACAATCTGAGTCGAGCTCATGCGAGATTTCAACTTTTCAATTACCATATTTTAATCACATATTTATTCTCCCCCTCAAAAATAGTATATCCATGTTGTTTTTGATAAACTTTTCATTAAAATATGCTTTTTAAGGTTTACGGGAAGAATTTCAAAAACTTTTGTAGTTATGAACAAATATTTTTGTTTCAAGTACTCCCACTTGACAAGGGAATACTTGCTCTTTTGAGCAGAATTTTGAAAAACTTAGAAAATTCTGGTTAATTCTGCTCAAAAGTAAGAAGCTTTCGCTCCTTATAAGAGGCTTGAGGCTCTGAAGCGTACCTCAGGGTCCTTTCTTTAAAAGAACGGGTTGTGCACTGTTATCTGTGCACAAACCATTAAGCGCGATTTTGATGGAACATTTTTTGTTTTGGAAATACTCCCCCTCAAAACTCGCATTTGTTTTGAGAATTTTAAACTTTTTAAAGTTTGAGGGAAGGAGTCTTCTTGAAGCAAAATTCTGAAAGATTTAGAAATTTCAGTTTGAAAAATTCTTGAATAAATTTTGCTTCAAGGTATTTAAAACATTATACACTAAAATACTCCCCTTCAAAACTAGCATACGTTTTGACATTTTTAAATTTTGGAGCGAATTGGGGAGTAAAGATTTGAAAATCTTGAGCAAAATTTTGAAAAGTTTTGAAAAAAAAACCTTGTGAAAAATTTTGAATAAATTTTCCTCAAGATTAAGAAGTTTTTGATAAAATTTGCGTAAGAACTTCTTTTCTGTTAGGATTGTTGCACCAAAACGTACAACAGGGTCCTTTCTTTGACTTGAGCTTAAAGATTTTGAAAGTTTTTCTAAAATATCTCAAGCCAGAGAAGAATTTGCTTATTGTTTTTAGGATAAGTGCACGCATGGTTTTAATGAATGGTTTAGCAAGACACTTTCCTTTCTTTGAAACCCGAGTTGTACACTGTAATGTGTGTACAAGTCGTCATGTTGAAGTCCGAGTCCTTAGCTGAAGTACTAAGAAGTCATTTAAAGTTTAGATTAGACAACGACCTTAGGAACCCATTTAAGCACGGCGCTAACTGGTTTACTAAATTTTGAAATCCATTTGTAAGTTGTGTCAATCTGATTAAAAGATGTTGAATTCCAACGAGGACTGAAAACCGGTGTTTCATTTTGAAATAACACTCGTGGAATCAATGGAGATTTAAAATGCTTTTTCCGTTGAAAATTGTTTGAGAAACCCGGTGTTTCTCTTGGAGTTTTAAAATCTGAAGAAGAAGATTTCCATCTCGAGTTGAACTTCATGGGTTCTCTTTGAAGATTTGTTTTTGTGATAAATGGAAACCTTCCGGTATTTGGAATGTTCAAAGCAGAGTCATTCTTATGTTGAAGCGAAAGCAATTCTGATATTGAATATTTGAAAGGTTTTGAACGACTTTGCTTTGGTCTCCACACTTGCTTTACCGGTGTAAAACGAAAGTGTGGAGTTTGAAAAACTTGATTATTTCCATTTGAAGCATTTGGGGGTTTTAAACAACATTGTTTTCGTCTCCACACTTGCTTTACCGGCGTAAAACGAGAGTTTGGAGTTTGAAAAACTTGAGTATTTTCTTTTGAAGCATTTGGATTTGAAAACTTTTGAGAAATAAGTGTTTCAGAAAAACTTGGTTTCTTCGAAGACTTCCTTCCTTTTTGCAAAGAATAAGTTGTAAACTAGGGAACCTTTTTCGAAAACGGTTTTGAAGATTCACCCGTGTAAAACTTGTTCGAAACACTCACTTCTGGTGTTGAAAAATTTGATATATGAGCTTCTCAAATCACTTTATTCTTTTTGAAGAGAAAGATGATCTTGGGATGCCAATTTTGATTCTAAAGAGGCAATTTGTTTCAAAAGTTGAACTTTTTCGGCTTTAGAATCATCCGTTTTACGAGCCAATTTCCGTTCGAACTCAACATTTTCTGTTGATGCAAATAATGTTCTAAAAACGTTATTTCTATCTTATGATAACTTCATGTTTTGAGGATGACAAAATGTGAAATCACGTTACGTTAAAATTAACGTAAACAAGTTTTTAATCGAAAGATCTCGTTTCTACACAAATCACTCTAGAACAAATTTACAACTTCACTAATGATCAAAGAAGTAAATTTGGATTTAAGACTTCACATTTTTATGTGACAAAATATTTTCTTCAAAAATATACTTTAAAAATTATTTTTGAATAATTAAGAAATGTTTTAATGTAAAAATAAGTTTAAAATACACAACAGCTATTTTCCCCCCCAAAATCAGCTCCAAACTTCCCCAAATAAGTTTTCACTAGAAAAGACAAAAAAATGGAGCGTCTTTGTCTGACACGGCTCCACGGTTCCACTAAATTTAGTGGAGCCGTCGATGATTTAGTGGAGCCGTCCCTCTGTAACGGCCAGATTTTTTCTGCCTATAAATACCAGCCCACTTCATAGATTTTCTTCACCCTTTTTCACACAGAAACTTCTGAGTTTAAATCTCTCACACCATTTTCCTTTCTTGATCATTTAGTTTAGTTTTTCTTTTGTTCAAGAGTGATCCAATCATCCAACTTAGAGATCCTCTTCATTCCTCTTCAATAGCAAGAGAAGAACACAAAGTATCCAAAAGGATACAAGGTGTTATCATTCCTATTCAAGTGCAAGAGAAGAACTCAAAGTATTCAAGAAGATACAAGAGTTATAGTTGTTAGGTTTATTGTAACATTTGTTACAACCTTGTTGTATCATAGCATACATCAAGATAATTTTTCATTTATGAGAGAGTGAGTCAAGATCAGTGTGATCTTATAGAGATAGTGAATATCTCTTGAAGCCATTGGGCTTGTGTGATTGATCAAGAAGATCAAGGGTCAATAGGATAGAGTTAGTCAAGTGAGTGTTGATCATTGTGATCGTGCCGAGATCTTGGAGATCTCTTGAAGCCATTGGGCTTGAGTGATTGGTCAAGTGGACCGTGGTAGATTGGTGCTAGCTAAGATTAGCACTCGACATCTAGCTTAGTGTCGGAAATAGGATAAGCGACGTGTACGGTTTTCTCCGCCTGAAGGGAGGTTGTTGACATAGTGCTTGAAACTCTCGAGTGTGGTACTCGGGGAGTGAAGTAGGGCGAAGAAGAGCTTCGTTGCCGAACCACTATAAATCCCTTTGTCTCGGTTTGATCTTTCCATCTCTACTCTTTACTTTTATTACTTATTATTAGTTAGTTTAGTGTGTAGTTCATATTGGTGTTGTTTGATTGCACATAAGAATCGAATCAAAGTTTCCAATAGCAAAGTTTTAAAAGAACTTAAAAACCGGTAAAACTATTCAACCCCCCCCCCCTTCTAGTTTTCCACAATTGGTATCAGAAGCCACGTCAGTCAAGATTTTAAAGTATATTGTATTTTAAAACTTGAATTGATCAATGGATTTCGAAAAATATCTAGAAGGGCAATCTATGCAAAGACCACCACTTTTCGAAACCGATTGTTTTATCTATTGGAAAACAAGATTCGAAACGTATGTGAAATCAAAAGACATTGATCTTTGGCATGTTATTACCGAGGGTGACTTTCAACCGATTCAAATGAATCCGGTAACTAAAAAGGATGAAATAGTTTCTTATGATAAACAAAGTGATGAACTTAAAAGGAAATTAGCCAAGAATAATGAGGCTAAAATGATGATTTACAATGCTTTGCCCAAAAAGGAATTTGAAAGAATCTTCATGTGTAATACGGCAAAAGATATTTGGAAAACTTTGTTAGTCACTCACCAAGGTAATAACCAAGTCAAAGAGAACAAGATAGATCTTCTTGTTCAACAATATGAACAATTTTCCATTTCGGAAGATGAGTCAATAGATAATGCTTTTGCTAGATTTAATACTATTATCACTAGTCTTAAAGCTCTTGATGTAGGCTACTCTAGCAAGAATTATGTTAGGAAGTTTCTTAGGGCTCTACATCCTAAGTGGAGAGCAAAGGTCACCGCCATAGAAGAGTCAAAGGACTTGGCGACACTATCACTCGATGAACTAATAGGAAACTTGAAGGTTCATGAGATGATAATCAAGAAAGACTCCGATATAGTTAAAGGCAAAAGCGAGAGAGTTAGATCTCTAGCATTGAAAGCCAAGAAGGAGTCTAGTGATGAGGAATGTTCGAGTTCCGATAGTGAAGATGAAGAATATGCGTTAGCGGTTAGGGACTTTAAAAAGTTCTTTAGGAGAAGAGGTAGGTTCGTTAGACAACCTCGTGATGAAAAGAAGACATCACAAAAGAACCGAGTTGAAAAGAAAGGGACAAGTGATAGGAAATGCTTTAGATGTGGAGATCCTAATCACTTCATAGGAGAGTGTCCCAAACCACCGAAATCCAACAACCAACGAGCTTTCATAGGAGGCTCGTGGAGTGATAGCGGTGAAGATGAAGAGAAGAAGCCCAAGGACGAAACATGCCTAATGGCTCAAGCTTCTCATGAGATATGCTTGGGAATCGACTTGGAGCCTGACGAATGGGTCAAGGATAGTGGATGCACTAATCATATGACGGGTAACCGAAGTCTTTTCTCATCATACAAAGCATACAACGGAGGTAATGTCACTTTCGGTAGCAAACTTAAGGGCAACATTATAGGCAAAGGTACGATCACTCAAAACTCCCTCACTATTAGAAATGTTGAGCATGTAGATAACTTAGGATTTAACTTGCTTAGCATTAGTCAAATGGTAGATAATAAGTGTAAAGTTATATTCTCCGAAGAGGGTAGTGAGATTATTAAGGATGGTAAAACCATAGGCAAGGGAGTTAGGAGAAATGGCCTATTTGTTATGAAAATAGGAAATAAGCCTCAGGATAGGATATGCTTAGCAACCATAGATGACAATTCCACTCTATGGCATAGGAGATTAGGTCACGCCAATATGCGATTAATACAATCATTGGCATCTAAGGAACTAGTTAGAAACCTACCTAAGATTAAGTTTGATCAACACTTTTGTGACGCTTGTAAAGTTGGAAAACAAGCTCATTCTAGTCACAAAGCTAAGAATATGGTCTCGACCTCTAGATGCCTAGAACTCCTTCATATGGACTTATTTGGTCCATCCGCCGTACGGAGCTACGGAGGAAACTACTACACCTTAGTGATAGTTGATGATTACTCTAGGTATACTTGGACTAGATTTCTTAAGAATAAGACACAAGCTTTTGAGGAATTTGAAATCTTTAGTAAGAAAGTCCAAAATCAACAAGGATGTACAATTGTTTCTATTAGAACGGATCATGGTCGGGAATTTGATAATGAAGTGCAATTTGGAGCATATTGTGATGCTAATGGTATTACACACAATTTCTTGGCTCCACGCACTCCACAATCAAATGGGGTAGTTGAGCGAAAAAATCGTACTGTACAAGAGATGAGTAGAACGATGTTGAATGAACAATCAATTCCGCAAAAGTTTTGGTGTAATGCGGTGGACACCTCAACTTACATACTTAATAGGATTCTAATTAGACCTATGTTAGGAAAAACACCATATGAAATCATGAAAGGTAGAAAACCTTCTCTTGATTACTTTAGAGTGTTTGGAAGTAAGTGCTTCATACTAAACACTAAAGACTGCCTCACCAAGTTTGACCCAAAGTCTTACGAAGGTGTTTTCCTAGGATACTCCCAAAGTAGCAAGGCCTATGTAGTCCTAAACAAGGAAACAATGAAAGTCGAAGAGTCACTCAATGTGACATTCGATGAAAGTCCTCCACCAACTAAGACATCACCCTTGGTGGATGATGACTTAGATGAGGATGAAGCCATTAAGGTTAATGGCAAGAAACCCTTAGAAGATGACATTGAGGATGAAATAGTTGAAGTTGATGAAGTTGTCAACATTAAGGAATCCAAGAACCATCCCATCGAAAATGTCATAGGAAACCTTAACCAAAGAACCCTTAGGTCACAAGCACAAAACAAAAGTAATTTCTTTTGTTTCATATCAACCGTAGAACCTAAGAATGTCGGTGAAGCGATTAAGGATGAAAGTTGGGTAGTCGCCATGCAAGAGGAACTTAATCAATTCACCGCAAACCAAGTTTGGAATTTAGTACCTCCTCCTAAGAATCAAACCATCATAGGAACTAAGTGGGTGTTTAGGAATAAACTCGACGAAAATGGCGTCGTAACTAGGAATAAGGCAAGGTTGGTAGCACAAGGCTATAACCAATAAGAAGGAATAGACTACGATGAAACCTATGCACCCGTAGCTAGATTATAGTCTATTAGGATACTCATTGCCTATGCTTGTACCTTAGACTTTAAGTTATACCAAATGGATGTGAAAAGTGCATTCCTAAATGGTTATATCAACGAGGAGGTATATGTTGCACAACCTCCAGGATTCATTGATTTCGAGAAACCGAATCATGTTTATAAACTCAAGAAAGCACTCTATGGTCTCAAACAAGCTCCTAAAGCTTGGTACGATAGACTAAAGGTATTCTTGATCGAACATGAATATACCATGGAAGTGGTAGATAACTCACTTTTCACAATGAAACGTAATTCACATCTCATTATTGTTCAAATATATGTCGACGACATCATATTTGGCTCAACTTGTCCAGAACTGTGCGATGATTTCTCTAAGATCATGCGTGACGAGTTTGAGATGAGCATGATGGGCGAATTAAATTTCTTCCTTGGTTTACAAATTAAACAAACGGAAAATGGTATCTTCTTTAACCAATCTAAATATAGTACGGAGATGCTTAAGAAGTTTAGTTTAGAAGAGTCTAAGCCCATGAAAACTCCCATGTCCACGGAAATAAAACTCACGAAATATGAAGAAGTTGAGTCTGTGGATAGCACTAAGTATAGAGGTATGATAGGAAGTTTGCTATACCTCACGGCAAGTAGGCCCGACATCAAGTTTAGTGTCTGCCTTTGTGCTCGATTCCAAGAGGATCCCAAAACCACTCACCTTGAAGCGGTTAAGCGTATCTTCTGATACATTAAATGCACTATACACTTGGGATTATTCTATCCCAAGGGGACCGGTGTAGAAACTGTTGTCTATGCCGACTCTGATCATGCGGGAGATTATGTGGATCAAAAAGTACGAGCGGCGTTTGTACCTTCGTGGGTTGTTGCTTAACTTCTTGGTTCTCCAAGAAACAAACAGCTCTGCTCATCTCCACAACCGAAGCCGAGTACGTAAGCGCCGGAAAGGCATGTCAACAAGCACTATGGATGAAACAAGCCCTTAATGACTATGACATCCATTTAGATGACGTCCCCATTATGTGTGATAATAAAGGTGCTATTGACTTGAGCAAAAATCCCGTTCAACACTCCCGTACTAAACACATTGAAATTCGTCACCACTTCCTTCGCGATAATGTTCAGAAAGGAAATATTTCTATTGAGAAAGTTCTTCTCAAGACAATATCGCCGACATCCTAACCAAACCTCTCAAACGAGAATCCTTCAATTACCTTCGTCTAGGTCTAGGAATGATGGAACATATTCCATAAATCTCATGGCTCTTTGAAGTCATCTCGTCTAGACTAGGTTCCCCTCGTCAAAAGAATTTATTAGGTATAAATTCTTTCCTCGTGTCAAAAAGTCTCACTAAATCAGCGAGACTTATTCGTCAAAAATCAAAATAGGACGAAATTTCATCCCATCAGATCACGGCTCCACTAAAGGTGGCACGGCACCGTTAAATTTAACGGTACCGTGGAACCGTGTGTCTGATACATCCCATTTTTTTAGTCTCCTTTTTCCCACATTACCAAATTCAAACCTTCCCAACTTCTGCAACTACTGTCAAAACCAAACCTCACACTCCAAAATTCAATTACACCCCTTCAAGATCATATTCAAGACATTGATTTTCAAAATTATCAATCACTTCCACTCTTTCAACAAGAATTGTAAGTTATCTTACTTTAATTTTCTTCAATTTTGAGTCTAGGGTTTGTTCATACATGAAAATTGAATTGGGGCTTTTCAATTTTTAAGTCTTTATACTAAGATTAGACAACATGTGATTCCCTTTACATAGGATTTTCATAAACAAAATTGAATCACATATTCATGTCTAGGAAACTTGCAATTAGAAGTCATCAACACTCAAATTTTTCAAAACCCTTAGCACTAAAACATTGAAGTTGCCAAACACCCCAATTCCATTGTTTTTGAAAAAAAATTCACGAAATTAGGTTCATGAAAAACTTTTCATGCATTGTTGATGCAAACTAAAAACGTTTTTCTCATGCATACATGATCTCGCGAATATTAATCGAATTACATAATCAATATGTACTTTTCGACATATTTGCTTGAACAAAAGTAAATTAAGAGTGTTTGGGTAATCTCATTAAATTTAATTCTAGAGTTGAGATTACCGCACCTCCACATAGTTTGCATATAGGCACACACTAGGCTCGTGTCATAAATGCAACCACTCACTATTCTAATTTTTCCTAAAATCTTCTTTATAGGAAACAAAAATGTCTCATGAGTATGATTTTGATCATCTTCTAACCGATACCTATAGACCCCAAATCTCTTGTGAACCCACAACACCCGGAAACCACATTCGTGCCTATGTCAATCTTGAAACCCTTCGGTTTCATGAAGGCATATTCGTTTATCCATCCCTAATTTATCATCGGGATATCAACACTTCCTTTAGAGCTATAGGATTTGATTGCTTACTCCACATTAACGAGCACATTTGTCCTCGTTTTATGTTGGAATTCTTTCGACAAGTTGAACTCATACGTAACGAGGATCACTCTTTGTCACTTTGGTTTTGGGTCTGAAATTTCAAATTTGTCCTAACCCTTGAGCAATTTGCTCAAATTCTCCGAATTCCCAATCATGGGCAATGTGCCTATACTGAAGATTGGTGTCTTGAGTCCCTCTTCAACTTTCGTGAAGAGGATAGTCCATATTGTTCCTACATACCCTCTCCAACCGAACTCACCAAACTCATTCGTACTCATAAGTACTCCTCCTCTTACCCAAATCCAACGAAAATTCGTCTGGATGAGGTTCGTCATGAACTACTTTCTTGGGCAGTCATCATGCGAGAAAATGTTCTAAGTCTAACAGGAAATCGTGAGCAACTTTTGGCGTGTTGTGCTCATATGATTTATTGTCTCCTCACCCAACAACCTTACAATCTCGCCTTCTTCTTCGCTAAGCGAATTGTACATCTCAAGGGTAACAAAAATAAATTGATACCCTATGGGATGTTCCTAACCCGTCTCTATCACCACTTCATGAACTCTCATCCTTACCTTTGTAATCCTCAATATTCACTCTTCAAACCCGTC
Source organism: Artemisia tridentata subsp. tridentata (assembly GCA_021014915.2). Lineage (NCBI taxonomy): Eukaryota > Viridiplantae > Streptophyta > Magnoliopsida > Asterales > Asteraceae > Artemisia > Artemisia tridentata. Next base: position 201,918,279 of record CP139506.1, read on the forward strand.
ATGAAACCCCTAAATGAGTCATATGTCTCATCCATTCTCATTTCGAATCCTCCACCCACTATGCACCCTTTGATGATCCAAATCATGAGAATGAGATGCATGCTCAAGACGAGAGTGTGATGAAAACGGGAGAAAGCTCAAGTCATAAGTAGTTAGGAAGAGATTAGTATTACTATTAGGATTTATCTATAATAGATTAATACTATTGCATGCTTAAAGCTTAATCTATCACCTTGCATGGATATCTTATGGGATATTTGGATGATAGCTTATTTTGTCCATTTTGTTTGCATGCTTATGATTATCTTGGCAAATCACATGATGATCTTTATATGCTAGAAGTAGCTTGATATGGGACATATTAGGAAAATAAATCTCTAGTGATTTGAGGCACTATCATTTCCAGGAACTAGTTCCCCTAGAAAACATCCCTCTAGCTGCCCAAAACTAACCTACACATGAAAATCCGTGAAAACAGTGTCACGGTACCACTAAACAGACCACGGTATCTTTAAATTTAATGGCACCATGTGATGTTTAAGGAACCGTGTACCTATTTTACGAATTTTCACTGTCCCTCCTAAATCCCTGCAACATAACCTCAAACCTGCAAGTTTTCCAACCTCACATACACCCTAAGATTCCCTTGCTACACCATAGGACACTCCCATCCACTTTAATTCAAAATTCACCCATCTTGCCTATATAAGGCCTCATCCTTGCAAGATTATCTTGCACATCATCTTCAACCTCACATCATATACACACACACAATGTCCTCCACACAAGGATCCACTTCTCACATCTCAAAGAAACCTAGAATAACCATAAGACCACCAACAAGACCTCTTTTGTGGATCTTACAAAAGATGATGAAGCAATGACACCACCTTCCCAAGCTACTCCCAATTCACCTTCACCACCTAATGCACCTTCCAAAACATCCTCTACCTACACAACATCTTTATCATCTCCTTCCCTCAACACCATACCATCCTCAATGGATTACACACTCTCACCAATAACTCCATTGGACTATGTCATGCCAACTACATCACCAACAAACTCACCACCACCACCCTCACCTATCATGGCTCAACCCATCCAACCTCATCCCTTTGATATACATAGTACTAATTGCCTATGTTTCCTCCACAACCGCAACCTCATCTTCTTTTTGAGAGATGAAATCCACTTCATGTTCTCCTATGTGGAACATCTTTTAACACCACCACAACCCCCCATGATGTCACCATCTCCACCACCTCATAGCCCACAAAACTAAACATTATCTTGTTTAGCTTTTCACCAATAAACCTTTAGGACACTTCTTGGAAATGAAGCTTGCCTCTAGTCATTAGGACTTTATGCTTCTTGTTGTCCATTTTCTTTATGCTTATTATGTAGTCATACTTATGTATGACCCTTGCTTGTCTTTAAATGAATGTTTTCTTTTATTATGTTTGGGGCTTGACTCTTTAGTCATTTTTGTGGTTGGATATTTGTCATGTGTGCTACATGTTAGATTTTGTATACTTGTTATCTAACCTTGTTTTGTAGCAAGAACCATTGCTCGATTCCTTGGTATCCTCCAAACGAGGGGGAGTATACATCAAGGGGGAGCCTTAGCAACCTTTTTGCTTCGACAAAAAGGGGGAGAAATTGGAGTAAACTCATTACAAACTTGGTTAAAATTAATTTTAACATAAAATGAGTTTATGTTTTGTCATCATCAAAAAGGGGGAGATTGTTGATGCAAATAATGTTCTAAAAACGTTATTTCTATCTTTCGATAACTTCATGTTTTGAGGATGACAAAATGTGAAATCACGTTACGTTAAAATTAACGTAAACAAGTTTTTAATCGGAAGATCCCGTTTCTACACAAATCACTCTAGAACAAATTTACAACTTCACTAATGATCAAAGAAGTAAATTTGGATTTAAGACTTCACATTTTTATGTGACAAAACATTTTCTTCAAAAATATACTTTACAAATTATTTTTGAATAATTAAGAAATGTTTTAATGGAAAAATAAGTTTAAAATACACAACAACTATTTTCCCCCCCAAAATCAGCTCCAAACTTCCCCAAATAAGTTTTCACCAGAAAAGACAAAAAAATGGAGCGTCTTTGTCTGACACGGCTCCACGGTTCCACTAAATTTAGTGGAGCCGTCCCTCTGTAACGGCCAGATTTTTTCTGCCTATAAATACCAGCCCACTTCACAGATTTTCTTCACCCTTTTTCACACAGAAACTTCTGAGTTTAAATCTCTCACACCATTTTCCTTTCTTGATCATTTAGTTTAGTTTTTCTTTTGTTCAAGAGTGATCCAATCATCCAACTTAGAGATCCTCTTCATTCCTCTTCAATAGCAAGAGAAGAACACAAAGTATCCAAGAAGATACAAGGTGTTATCATTCCTCTTCAAGTGCAAGAGAAGAACTCAAAGTATTCAAGAAGATACAAGAGTTATAGTTGTTAGGTTTATTTAACATTTGTTACAACCTTGTTGTATCATAACATACATCAAGATAATTTTTCTTTTGTGAGAGAGTGAGTCAAGATCATTGTGATCTTATAGAGATAGTGAATATCTCTTGAAGCCATTGGGCTTGTGTGATTGATCAAGAAGATCAAGGGTCAATAGGATAGAGTTAGTCAAGTGAGTGTTGATCATTGTGATCGTGTCGAGATCTTGGGGATCTCTTGAATCCATTGGGCTTGAGTGATTGGTCAAGTGGACCGTGGTAGATTGGTGCTAGCTAAGATTAGCACTCGACATCTAGCTTAGTGTCGGAAATAGGATAAGCAACGTGTACAGTTTTCTCCGCCTGAAGGGAGGTTGTTGACATATTGCTTGAAACTCTCGAGTGTGGCACTCGGGTAGTGGAGTTGGGCGAAGAAGAGCTTTGTAGCCGAACCACTATAAATCCCTTTGTATCAGTTTGATCTTTCCATCTCTACTCTTTACTTTTATTACTTATTATTAGTTAGTTTAGTGTGTAGTTCATATTGGTGTTGTTTGATTGCACATAAGAATCGAATCAAAGTTTCCAATAGCAAAGTTTTAAAAGAACTTTTTAAAAGAACTTAAAAACCGGTAAAACTATTCAACCCCCACCCCCACCCCCTTCTAGTTTTCCACATTTTCTTTTTCAAGTCTTTCAAAATAATTTTTGAATTTTTTTGTTTTGTTGAAAAAATCAGTTTTGGCATCCTCAAAATCGTTTGTTTGTTTAGCTAAAAGCGTTTCTATCTCAACCACTTTTGTTTGAAGCACATGATTTTCATTTTCAATTTCATTTTCGAAAAGATAAATTTTCTTCCCCGTTTCCTTTTCAAAATATGGAGTATTAGAATCGACCAGGGGATTTGGAAAGGAAACTTTTTTGATTTGAGACTCAACCTTTTTCATTTTTATTGATTCAATCTTTTGCAAAACATTTTCAAACTTTTTATCAGCGAATTCAAATAATTGAGACTTCAAATCTTTAGTCTCTTTTTGTTTCATGTTTGAGTTTTGTGTCTGAACTCGTGAACTTTTGATTGAATCAAACAAATTTTGGTAAATCAGTTTCAAATGCTCAATTTCTTTATCGTATTTTGAAATTTGACACTTCATTGACACGTTTTTATCATCAAGTTGTTCAAGTTTTGACATCCAACGGTTTTCAAAAGACTGCTTTTCCAGATTGTGTTGTAACGCTAGCTCAAAGTCAATGCTTTGTGCTTGACATCTTTGAAAATTTTGCTCAAGAGAGAATATTTGACGTTTCAGTTTCTCTTGGATGTCGCTTGACTCTTTTAAAATTCTCTCATTTTCGTGTCTCAACATCCCATTTTCCACTTCAAAGCTGTATTCACGATTAGTTTGTGTTTCAAAAGCATTTATACGTTTACTATAATTCTCGAGCTTTTCAGTTAACGACGTATTTTGTGCTTTTAGTTCACGATTAAGCTCATTACATCGAACAACTTCGTTTTGAATATTTTTGATTAATAAAGCATTTGAAGCATATTCTTGATCATGATTCACATTGTCATGTTCAACTGTACCTCCATTAGGATCCATATGTGGAGTTTCAGGAGTAATATTTCTATCATCCTGATTCACCACATAAGTGTCGTTAATGTACTCAGGTTGTCCATGACTTTGTGTCTCAAAAGCAAACACATTATCAAATATATTGATATCATCAGTTGATTGATGCACCTTAACCAATGTATTTGTACAATGTGAAGGTTCGACATTAGCAGCTGCAGTCTTCAAATCATCCTTACAGTTGAGTTTCCCGTCAGTATCCGAATCATTCCCTCGACTATTTTTTTCATTATGTTGTTCTGATAATGCATTATGACCCATGAAACCCAAATTATCATCTGATGTCCCTTCCTCATTGGCCGTTCCCGCTTGTATCTGCATCTTCATTTCAATTCTTTCCCGTTCTTTTTCTTTTAACCCTCTTCCATGCAATACTTTTTCATTTGACTCTTTCTTCTTTTCCAGCATCTCCCTCAGATGAAGTGATCTTGCAGTAAGCACCACTTCCAGTATGTTCATTTGTTTAAGCAACTGATCTCTAAAAAATTCAACTTCAGTACTAGTGATGCATTCTCTCCATATTTTGCTTGCTGACACATAATCCGAAGAATTTTTGAGCACTCGAAAATCTAAGTAGAGACACCATTTTACCTGTGTCTTGAGCACTCTATATCCTACTAAGCAGTCACTTCCCTATTCAATTTGTTTCTCTATTTGAAATATGTTGTGCAAGAGTTTCCCTTTGAAGGTTAAAAAATCCATTTCAGATCCGAAGAGTGTTTCAAAAGCTCGATGAAACGATGTACCCCATAATGGTAACCTTGCTTCTGAGAGTGCCACACATTGAAGCTTAACTGGTTCAAAATGTGATAAACAATTTTCCTTTGAATGCATAGCTTTTTGCACAACTTTAGGCATCTTTCTCTCTTGTGAACTTGATTCCATTTAATTTCGGTGTGTGATAAAGTTGATCTTGGATCGTTTCAACGATATAGGAGTTGTGTTTTTTGTTGGTTAAGGCTCAAAATTTATGTTCGTGCTAATTCTTTAGATACCACCTGTTTCGGTAAATTAGGGTTCAAAAACTAGGGTTTTGTATGTTAGATATTCGGCGAAACCCTAAGAAACTCAGAAGAATTTCACTCCTTGATGCTCGGTAAATACCCTAGAAATTCGGAAACATAACTCCTTACTCGAAGTTTTCCTTGCTCGAAGGATCTTACTTGAAGGATTTCAAAGTTGAAGGATTTCAAAGTTGAAGGATTCTAACTCAGAGAAAAGCTTCTTACTCGGAAAACAATTCCTTATTCGGAAAACAATCCCTTACACGGCAAGCAATTCCTTACTTGGAATATTATCTCACTCGAAGTTCTATCCCTTACTCGGAATTCTATCCCTTACTCGGAATTTTATTCCTTACTCGGAATTTTATTCCTTACTCGAAAATCTTTCCCTAACTTGGAAGATGCTTCTCTTACTCGGAAAATTACAACCTTACTCGAAGTTTTTCCTAACTCGGAAATTAGCTTACTCGAAAATCTTTCCTTGCTCGGAAATATTATCCTTACTCGAAAAAATGATCCTTACTCGGAAAATTAAGGAACTAACTCGGAGAACTGTTTCCTTGCTCGGAAAATTAGAGAACTAACTCGGAATTTTACTTCTAACTCGAAGGATTCAATCCTTACTCACAAATATACTTCTTGCTCGAAGATTTTAAGTTACCAACTCAGAAATACCTTCTTACTCGAAGGATTAAAGGACTAACTCGACAAATATTTCCTTGTTCGGAAAAAGTAAAGAACTAACTCGAAAAAATGTTTCCTTGCTCGGAAAATTAACTTCCTTACTCGAAGTTTACCCTTCTAACTCGAAGGTTTTAATGTTCTAACTCAAAAAATTACTTCTTGCTCAAAGACTTTAGGAACCAGACTTAACATGTATTACCAGACCTAATACAAAAACAGACCTAACTCTGACATATTACCAGACCTAATTTTGTCTTCTCTTGAACCGTGTGATAATTCCCAACAATCCTCCCCTAAATCCTCCCCTAACTTGATCTTCATGCTCCATGAACTTCAAGTTCTTCTGATTTAGCTTTCTAAGGATTGAATCTTGAACACTTTGAATTATCTTTAGGTCTTGAACCTTTCTAGTAGCTTGAATCTTGATAAGCTCTTCTGATATGGTCTTTGCAGCAATATTGACTATATGTACATCAAATTCTTTTAAGTTTCAAGACTATTCTCATCACTTCCAGATGTGTTACCATCTGTGAGAGGTGAATCATTGAAAATGTAATGGATTTTAAATCTCTTTACCAATAGCCATTACCATTGGAGTAGCCAATGTTTTGGTGTGCCGGACCATGGTACATTAATAACCATATGATTTTTAGCAAAACATCAGCTTATCAACGGATTTGTTAAGTCTTTACCAAAAGCCGTTTGCTTCTGGACTAGCCAATTCTTTGATGGAAAAGCACCTCATCATGGTGAATTGATTACCATTTATGGTTTTCCACAGCCTTTACCACAAGCCATAACCTTGTGGGCTAGCCAACTCTTCACTTATCTTAGATATGGTGAGTTGAATACCATACAATTTTTGGCAAATTGTCAGCCATAAACGGATTTGAGCTATCTTTACCTGTAGCCGTTTGCTCAGGATTAGCCAGTCCTTGTGTTGATAAGACAAGGTGGACTGATAACCTTTTGTTGTGTTAGTGCAAGGCACCTCCACCAAGTGAGAAGTTCCAATAATCTCACTTAACAACTTAAAAGCATACTTAATCCAGCATTGTCTATAAAAGAAATAAAAGACACACATTTTTTTTTAACACTAACAGAACTAAAAACAAAACTACAAGACTTAAAGATAACCTAAATGCTGGCAAGTACTCATACTTTACATACTTTACAGTTTGACCTCCCCTTAAGTCAAACTAGGGGTTCATCATACCAATGTTAACTACCAGATAATTGAACCTAGGGCCATCAAATGCTTTAGTTAACAGGTCAGCAACATTAAAATCTGTATGTATTTTCTCCACTCTAATCAACTTCTTTTCAAAGCAATCTCTAATAAAGTGATGCCTGATTTCTATATGCTTAGTTTTAGAGTGATATACTGGGTTCTTAACAATACAGATAGTACTCTCATTATCTATGTGGATAACAGTATTCATAAAATTCAAACCATAGTCCAGCATCTGATTCTGAATCCACAAGACTTGTCCACAGCAGTTAGCAGCTGCAACATACTCAGCTTCAGTGGTTGAATTGGCCACAATTGTCTGCTTCTTGCATTGCCAAGATATCAATCTCCTTCCAAGGAATTGACAACCTCCTGTTGTGGATTTCCTATCAAGGCTTGCACCAGCATAGTCACTGTCTGAATAAGCTGTCCGATCAAAAGATGACTCCTTAGGGTACCAAAGGCCCAAATTTGGTTTGCCCTTTAAGTACCTAAAGATTCTCTTCACAGCATGAAAATGTGAAGTCTTTGGTTGTACTTGAAAACGTGAACAAACACAAACTGCATACATAATGTCAGGTCTAGAAGCAGTAAGATACATGAGGGAACCTATCATGGATCTGTAAAGATGCACATCCACATCAGCAGCATCTTCATCCTTTGTCAAAGGCACCTTGTTTTCCATGGGAGTGACTGCAGTCTTCACATTTGTGAACTCAAACTTTCTCAAAATTTCTTGCAACATACTTGTCTTGAGAAATATAAAGTCCATCATCCTTTTGTTTTACTTGCAGTCCTAAGAAAAATGTAAGTTCTCCCATTGAGCTCATCTCAAACCTGCCTTTCATTAAACCTTCAAATTCATCACACCAAGACTTTCTTGTTGATCCAAAAATGATATCATCCACATAAATTTGGACAAGAATGATATCCTTCTGGTCTCTCTTAATGAATAAAGTCTTGTCAATTACACCCCTGATGTACCCATGTTCTTCTAGAAACTTTGAAAGAGTTGCATACCAAGCTCTAGGAGCTTGATGAAGACCATACAAAGCTTTAATAACCTTGTACACTTGATTGGGGTTAGCAGGATCCTCAAAACTAGGAGGCTGATGTACAAACACATCATCTTCAATAGTGCCAAATAGAAAGGCACTTTTGACATCCATCTGATATACCTTGAATCCCATGTATGATGCATAGGCCAAAAATAACCTGATAGCCTCAATTCTTACTACAGGAGCAAAAACCTCATCATAATCTATGCCCTCCTCCTGTTTGTATCCTTGTGCTACTAGTCTTGCTTTGTTCCTTACAACTACCCCTCGTTCATCCCTTTTATTCCTGAAGACCCACTTAGTACCAATAACTTTAGCTCCATAAGGTAGATCTACAAGAACCCATACTTTCTGTAGCTTGAACTGCAGCAACTCTTCTTGCATGGCTTCTACCCAACTTTCCTCCCCCAAAGCTTCAGAAACAGTAGTGGGTTCACTTTGAGAAAGGAAGCAAGCAAATAAACAATGTTGCTGGTCCTTATGATTGACCCTTTGTTGTTGTTTGATCAGGCTGATGAGTGCAAGTGAGTCAGACTGATTTTGCACTCTACTTCTGGTTTGAACAGCAGACTTTGGATCACCAATTATTTGGCTCTTGGGATGAATGGTGTGGATCCTAAGAGTGGGAGTTGGACTTACCTCCACTTCTGTGGGTAAGTTGTTGAAGTCAGTTATGACACCTCCTTCATCATAGGAAGCTCCTTCAAAGATACCTTCGTTTGGATTTGAGAATATTTCAAGTTCTGGCATTTCTGAATCAATATAAACAGCACTTGAAGAAAGGTCTGGTTGAGCAACACTACCAGACTTAAAATTGGAAGTACTGGTAATGTTAGGGGTTGCTTCTTTGCCAGTATCTTGAGACTTGAATTCAGAATCCTTTTCTTGAGAAGAAGAATTCTTGATTTCTGCTTCAGCTGCAGCAGACTTGATCTCTGTAGAAGGAATCACAATAAGCTCAGCCATATCATCAGTGTTCCCTGTTTTAGAAGGATCTTTGGTACCTGCATTGTTAGTAACTTCTTTGGTACTGCATTAGGGTTAACTTGATTCTCCTTGGAGACAGGAATATAATTCATAGAATCAGTTAAATAATCAATATCAAACATCCATCTATGACCAATTCCCTTTACATTGGGTTTTTCTTCAAGAAAGTTTACATGCAGATTTTCTTCTACTTTCTTGGACACTAAGTTGTAAACCCTAAAGGCCTTACTATTTAATGCATACCCAACTAGAAACCCTTCATCAGACTTTCCTTCAAACTTTCCAAGAACACTTGAAGTATCAAGAATGGTTACATGACACCCAAAAGGCCTTATATAGCTAACAACTGGTTTATGGCCAAACATAAGCTCATAAGGGGTTTTGTTTTGAGGCTTGGTCACTCTAACCCTATTAAAAATGTAACAGGCATTGTTGACTGCTTCAGCCCAGAATGTTGTGGGTAAAAGTGAATCTGCTAGCATAGTCCTAGCTGCCTCAATAAGTGTCCTGTTCATTCTCTCAGCAACTCCATTTTGCTGAGGAGTTCTTGCATTACTGAACTGTTGCTTAATTCCTTTATTACCACAGAAGTCTAGCATGCTCTTGTTTTTAAACTCAGTGCCATTGTCACTCCTAATGATTTTAACTCTTTTATCAAGAAGGTTTTCAATCTGCCTAATGAAAGTTTGAATCAAAGGTGTAGCTTCATCCTTCCTAGACATAAAGAACACCCAACAATATCTAGTACAATCATCTGTAATGACAAGGCAATAGCATGCATAATTTATACTATGGACAGATGTAGGGCCAAAAAGATCCATATGTAAGGTATGTAAGGGCTCAGTGATTAATCTTTCTAATTTAACCTTACAGGATGCCCTATGTTGTTTTCCCTTGTTACAAGCCACACATGTATGATCATTTTTAAACAATTTTGAAGGCAAACCTCTCACAAGGTTATTCTTCACAAGTTTATTCATATTTTTGAAATTCACATGGCCTAACCTTCTGTGCCACAACTTAGATTCATCCAAAGTAGCTTTTGCAATCAAACAGGTAGCACCTTTTGCAGGATTAGATGCTTTCATATCAAAACTGTACATTTTGTGTTGTCTGGGAACTTTAAGAAGAATCTGATGTTCTTCAGGCATCTTAAAGTCCGGAGTCAACACAAGACAATCAGTTTCAGTAAAAAGCACCTTATGCTGAGTATCACAAATTTGTGATATTGAGAAAAGGTTGAACTGCCCAAGTTCTTTCACAAAGGATACATTGTCAAATTCTATGTTGCCCACAATTATTCTTCCTTTACCAGTTATCTGTCCCTTGCTTCCTCCAAAAGTAACAGAACCTCCTTTGAATTCTTGAAAATCATTCAGATAGTTCTTGTTACCAGACATGTGCCCAGAGCATCCACTGTCAAAGATTCCTCTATCTCCCATATAGCAAAGTGGATGATCCTGCACAAAAAGAAGAGAAATTAGTTTCTCTTAGGAACCCAGGCCTGAGTGGGCTTGGGACCGCCTTGTGGATCAACATACTTAAATTTCTTATTTGAACCTAATCCACTGTTGTATTGGGATTTATATTTGTTTGAATCCCAAGACAAACATGCTGAGGTCTTAACAGCAGAACCCCCATTTCCCTTTACAGCACTGGTTTTTAAAGGTTTTGCTGTTTGCTTCACAACTGGTCTCCTCACAGGTGAATGAGGTTTGTAAATGTTGATCCCAGTTGAGCTTCACGATCTTATTAATTACTTTAGATATAAACCTAAAGCAATCGGTATAGAAACTGATCTTGAGTTGTATATCAAATATTATGCGGAACTTAATATTTGATCTTAAGAAGAATTAAGCACAAACGAATTATCAAACAACACTTCAATATATTAATACGATTGCTCGATAGCAATAGGGTTACAAGAAACCTTGAAGTGTAAAACAATAATGATACGTATATCTAACCTAACCCTAGATCCTCCTTTTATAGCGTAAGGAGTCCTAGTCGGTTTACAAGACTTTCTATACAAGAAAAATATTCTTACGTATCTTTTCCAAACTTATCTTAACATACTATACATATCTAATAAGCAGCAGAGTAACTAGTCTAGCAGCAGAGTCTTCGTGGGCTAGCAGCAGAGTTACACTTTGCTTATTATACCAATCAGCAGAGTTACAAAACAGCTGAGTTACAAACTATTACTTAATGCAGCAGAGTAACACTTAGTGTATTTCACGACCAGCAGCATCTTTAGACCCAACAATCCTCCCCTAAACTTGATATTTTTCTCCAAAAATCATCAAGTTTCCTTTAAACCCAGCTAATCACCAGGAGGATGCTTCCAAACACTTTACTGTTTTGAAGTCTTTGATTCAAGAATCTTCTCATATTTCCTTATCAGTTTATAAGCCTGATCATCTGAAAAGAAACTCTTTTGCAATGTCAACATTCCAGGCTTTAACATCTGAGTAATAACTACTGTGTTGTTATTCAAAGGGTATTCCTTCTCCACAAGCATGTAGACCTTAACACCCTTACAAACCAATTCATGTACTCCACAAGATTGATACAAATACCACTTATCAACTCTGGAGTTCAACAAATCCTTCCATTCAAGATCTCTCTCATCAGGCTCAAACATGTTCTTCAAAAAATAATAGTGAATTCTTTCATATATCACCTCCGGTCTCTGATCACTATATTTTTCTTTATACAATCTCCACATCTGTATCACATCATCTCTATCCATAAAATGTAGCATCTGAGAAAATCTAACAAATCCATAATAAAGATGATTAGACCTCATAACCTCCCAGTAAGCTTCACTTCCATCCCTGACTGTATGTGAATAAGATATGATTGAATACTTGGTATCTAAAGGAACTTCATTTACTATCTCTGGTTCCTTTTGTGGTACATGAGCTGTGAGATCCATTGTTCTTTTCATATCATCAGCAGTCACCTCTTCAAGATGATGCTCATCACTTTCTTCTTTTTCTGAGTCACTCATCACCAATGACTGAGTTCTTCTCTTCTTCCTAGCCACCTGCTTTATTCTTCTACCATATCTCTTTATACCAACAGTAGGTTCAGGCTTTTCCTCTTCAACTACATTCTCTTTCTCTTTCTCAACATCTGATACTTTGGCCATTTTAACAGTTGACTCAGGATTCATATAAGCATTTGATGCTACTTTGATTCTTGTCAACTCTTTGATCTCAGCATCAGTTAAAGGTTTAAATTTCCTCTCCATCTCTTTCTTAGCAGCCTCAAACTTCTGCTTGACTTCTTCATTAGAGTATGGCTTCAACTCCTTCAATTTCCAACCCTTCATATTCCTCAGATATTGCTCATGAAGAGTTCTCTGTTGCCTTGCAGTTGGTGGTCTATTCACCTTTTTATTCTTTCTTGCAACCAGAAGCCTTTTCTTATTCTCCACAATGGCTTGATGAAACCAGTCATTAATACCTTCATCTGTAAAAACATCTTCCATCTCTACTTTCACTCTCTCCCATGCCATAGCAGCTTTACATCTTGCCTGCTCATTTTCCCATGCAGCCACTTTTGCTTCAACTTCAGATTGTTTCTCAGATTGTTGCTTTTGTTTCTCCATTGCTTTATCATACTCAGCTTTTTCTTCATCAGCAACCCTCTGAGCTTCTTCTGCATCCCACCTTTCTTGCAAATGTCTAGGCCATTCCTCAATTGGAAATTCATTAGGATCAGGATAAGGTTCAAGTTCTTCCACCATTTTCTTCTTACCCTTACCCTTGTAGGTAGGTGGTTGAACAGGTTTTCTTGTTGGCACAGGCTCTTGTATGACAACTCCTTTGGCTTTAGGTCTTGAGACAGTCACTTGTTTTGGTTTTGGTAAAGGTTGAGCAGCTGGTTGTGATTGTGGTTCAGGTGTTGGGATAACTTTTTGTGATTTTGGTGAATTTGGTTTAAGATTTAGCAGCATTTGAGCTATGGGTATTGTGTCTTCATCTGTTTCAGCAGCAGAACCCATTTCTGAAGCAACAGCAGAATGTCCTGCACCAGCAGCAGAATCATTCTTTGCCTTCTTGTCACCAACATCAGCAGCAGGTTTACTTCCAACATCTTTTTCAACATTATCCATACCAGAACCAACATTCTCAACTATATGATCCTCATTTTTTGCAACACCAGCAACAATCTTATCAAATTCCATCTCAGCCTCCCCTTGAGCCATATTATCCTCTGCTTCATTCCTCCCCTGTTTGGGAGCATCCTCTCCCAAACTTGGTTTGGAAAACTTCAACTATGAAGATCTTGATCTCAGCAACCCCTCAAGATGTTGAACCCTAAACTTAAGCCTTCTGATTTCAGCACCCTGAGAAGCTTTCACTGTCTTTAGTTCCTTTCTAAGACCAATGACCTCCTTTGACAATTGTGTACAGGTATCCGTCAATTCTTTTAATTGTTTCATGATATCCTCACAACTTCGGTCTGTGTAACCTGACCCGAGCGGTTGATCACTAGATTTGGCATTGTGTACAGGTGTTTTAACCGTCAAATCCTCTGTTTCAAGTTCAATGCTAGCCTCAACACTTCGACCTGTGTTACCTGGTCTGAGAGGTGTATCATAGGCATTGACATTTTGTACTGTATCAGCCATCAATGCAGTAGTAGTTTCAGGTCTGTCCTCATCACTTCGGGATGTGTTAACTTCCCTGAGAGGTGAATCTTTTGACAAAAACTCAGTCTCAACCCTAGGTTGAACATCTGAGCCCCCCATATTAACCATTTGGCTAGGGTTACCATCAGTTGTATTAGGTTCTTGAGAACCTTCTACAATAGATGTTGCCATGGTCGAGGTCTTAGGTATGTTAGCATTGTCCTGTTCAACTACTAAGTTGGAAACAGTAGTGCCAGCCTCTTCCATCATGGTACCTACATCACCTGTGCCAGCCTCATCTGCATCCATACTGACATTGGTCTGAGGTGTCACAATGTCCTCTTGTTGTGAAGCCCTAGGTGATTGATTATTTTGGGGTTCAGTGAATGATGATACATTCAAACTTGTAGATGAAGATGTGTGATGGGAAGCTGTGGGAGTTCCAGCCTCTTCATCCTCATTAATAGCAGCCACAATATCCAACATGTATTGAGATAGGGGAGTGATAGCACTAGAAAAACCTTTTCCATTCTTCTTCAGAAAAGCAAACATCTTGATTGCCATTCTGCTACTAGGCTCAATATTTGTATGTTCCAAAGGTTCTTTAAGTTGATGGTTTATGATGAGCTGTAAAAACCTTGGATACAAATAAAATTGCTTTTTAACATACTTCTTCATACCCTCAAAAATCATGGATGAAAAATCAAATGGTTGTCCTGTGGCCAAACAAACTAAGGTCATGGCTTGAGGAGCACTAAATTCATTCCATCCACCTACTTTGGGAAACAAACAGTGTTGAAGAGTATGCAACAGAAACTTCCAATGTGGGCAAAGAAGACTTTTATAAAAAGTTCCAGTAGTCTCAGGCCTCTCATACCCAATTTTCTCAAGCTCAGTTAAAATAACCTCAGTGGTAAGATTAGGAGGTGTTGGAACACCTGATAGACGAAGGTTTCTCTTAATAGTTGTTTCACTAACGACAATAGTCTCTCCATCTACACTACCTATTAACCTTTCCTCCCCGTCGAGTGTATCAAGCTTAACAGTTGACCAAAACTGGTGCATATGAGATTTAATAATGGGTGGATCAACTGTTAAAGCATACCTTAATCGAGATGCACTAAGAAAATCCATAACTTCATGAAATCCTTCAGCAGCTGAAACCTTACTAAGAAACGCAATCTGATTGTGCTCATCAGGAAACTTTCGTCGAGCCATAATGAGTTTGGGGGTTTTGAATATAAGGTGGTGAATTAATGGTTTTGGGTGAGAATTAGATGTAGTTTTGAGCAATTAAAAAGTAATGAGATCAAATTTGTGTGTGAGACCATTTTGATCGAATTAGGTTTTAAGACGCGCCAAAATTTCCAATTTAACCCCTTTACTTTCAAACTCAGCAGCAGAGTTATGAAAGGTTTGACTAAAAGTCAACTTTCCCAAAATCTCCAAAGTGAATCCCTTAAATACAATACCAACTCCTCATTTAAGTCTATAAATCTCTCAATCTCTTAGCAAATCCCCAATTTCACAAACCCTAACCATGAGTACATCAAAAACTCCAATAATCGAAATTTCCTCTGATTCCGATACTTCACAAGGATGGGCAAATTATTTTCCCCCAAGTTCATCGTCTGCACAACGAAAAGGGAAAGCGATTGTTGAAGACGAAGTGTCTGACCCGCTTCCATCGACTCCATCTTCCTTTGAAGACTCTAGCGATGATGAAGAAACAGCAGCATGGCCAAAATCCATGACATATTATCAAGGTTCTTGGGAAATCGATCCCCCTAACCATCCCTTAACTGTCGAGCTTCAGAGACAAATGGAGAAAGCTGATGTCGCCTTTGCGAAGAGTGTCGATCCGCCTCGTCCAAAGCCAAGTACAGTGGAGCAGGAAGTCCCTATTCCAAAGAAGAAGCAGGAGAAGAAACAATTTCCATCATCAAGTCAACAGCAAAGTCCACCTCCAAGACCAGTGATACTTGCACTTCCCTGTCCTAGAGTGTCAGAAGCCATGGGTACTAGAGGACCTCGCAGCAAAGTGATGCCTGACTTTGTTGGGAAGGGAAAGGAAAAAGCTTGATTTGGGATAGGTTTGTTTAGGTTGTGAAATCTTGGGCCTTGATTTCAGTTGAACTTCTTTTGAACAATGATGTAAGGAAACTTTATGTTGTACTATGCTTTTGCGATCAATAAACTTTATCATTTCTTGCTTTACTTGATTGTGCATTCATGTATATCTGCAAAAGATTAGTAGAAAACCACAAACACAAGCAAGAATATTCCACAATAGCAGCAGAGTAGCATAGCAGCAAACAATTTAAGAAACAGCAAATTTTGACTAAACACCAGACTTTGATTAAACAACAGCACAAATCCTTACAAAATTTTACAAAAACATACAGAGATAAGATGTTTAAAGATTAAAGATTGATCATACCAATACTAGCAACTAAAAATTGAAATCTACTTATATCAAAACTTTTTGTAAGTAGATCAGCAACATTATTGTCAGTATGTATTTTAACCACTTGAATTAACTTTTTCTCATAACAATCTCTAATAAAATGATGTCTTATCTCTATGTGTTTTGTTTTAGAATGAAAAACAGGATTTTTAATAATACACATTGTGCTGTTGTTGTCAATATAAATTTTGGTGTTCATGAAATTGTACCCATAATCCAGCAGTTGGTTCTGAATCCAGAGCACTTGTCCACAGCAGCTAGAAGCAGCAACATATTCTGCTTCAGTTGTTGAGTTAGCCACCACAGTCTGTTTCTTGCATTGCCATGAGATTAGCCTATGACCAAAGTATTGACAGCCTCCAGTGGTTGACTTTCTATCCAAACTAGCTCTAGCATAGTCACTGTCTGAGTATGCTATCAAGTCAAAGGGTGAATTATTAGGATACCAAAGGCCCAATTTAGGTTGACCCTTTAGGTACCTAAAAATTCGTTTGACCACTTCCAAGTGTGAAACTTTTGGGGACACTTGAAATCTAGCACAAGCACACACAGAAAACATGATATCTGGCCTTGAAGCAGTCAGATACATCAATGAACCAATCATTGATCTATAAAGATGTACATCAACCTCTACCCCATCTTCATCCTTGAGCAAAGGTTTTTTTTTATCCATTGGTGTCTTAGCTGCTTTCACATCATTGAAACCAAATTTCTTCAACATATCAGCCACATACTTGTCTTGGCTAATAAAAATCCCATCTGATTTCTGCTTAACTTGAAGCCCCAAAAAGAAAGTGAGTTCTCCCATAGAACTCATTTCAAACCTGTTGTGCATAAGCTTTTCAAATCCTTCACATAACACCTTATTTGTAGACCCAAAAATGATATCATCTACATAAACCTGAACAAGTAGGATATTCTTTTTGTCTTTCTTAATGAACAATGTTTTATCAATGGTTCCTCTGCAAAAACCATTGTTCAACAAATACTTGGATAAGGTGTCATACCAAGCTCTAGGAGCTTGATGTAGTCCATACAGTGCTTTCTTCACTTTGTAGACCCTATCAGGATACTTAGGATCTTCAAACCTAGGTGGTTGCATCACATATACCTCTTCAGGAATCTTTCCATACAAGAAAGCACTTTTGACATCCATTTGATACACAGGAAAATTCTTGTATGAGGCATATGCCAGGAATAGTCTAATAGCCTCAATTCTTGCAACTGGGCAAATACCTCATCATAATTTATTCCTTCTTCCTGTGTGTATCCCTGAGCCACTAATCTAGCCTTGTTTCTGATAACAATTCCTCTCTCATCTCTTTTGCATCTGAACACCCATTTAGTACCAATTGCTCTTTTTCCATTAGTCAAATCCACCAATGTCCAGAATTCTTGAAGCTTGAACTGCAGCAACTCCTCTTGAATAGCTTCAACCCAACTTTCATCTTTCATAGCCTTGTGAATGGTTTTGGGTTCTTCTTGAGATAAGAAACAGGCAAACATGCAATTTTGTAAATCCTTGTGGCTTTTCCTCCTTTTAAGTGTTTGAGCAAACAATCCCTGATCAAGCAAATCACTCAATCCTTTTGATTTACTTCTGGTCTGTACAGCAGAGTGAACATCACCAATTATCTGCTCCTTTGGATGATTCTTGTGGATTCTGGTTGTTGGAGTGGGACTAACAGGTATATCAGTCTCCAAATTGGATAAATCAGCTTCAGCACCAAAAACATCAACAATTTCATCATCAGTATCCACATACACTTCTTCTAATTCGGGCATCTCTTCAGAAGAATCATCATAAGAATCACCATCTTTATCAGCAGTAGAGTCCTTGGGCACAGCAGCAGAGTTACCAAGCTTAACAGCAGAGTGTTTTAGCCTAACAACAGAGTGTTTTGGCCTATCAGCAGAGTGTTTTGGCCTGGCAGCAGAGTTGAGAGAACTGCTGCTATGTTTATTCCCTTGTTGCCCATCAATTTCTGACTCTTCATTCCTTTCCTTATCATCATTCTTGTCATCATTAGAAGGCTCATCATCACCTTCTGCATTAAACTTTGGTACTTCCTTATGAACAGCATCATCATCTGAACTCTTTCTCTCTTTATCTGTTGGAGAGAAGTACTGATCAAACTTCCACTTTTCAATCAAAACAAACTCCTCTGCAGATCCATCCATCTTTGCTTGTGTACCTGCATTGGGGTTAGTTTGTGTACCTGCAGACATGTTAGTAGTACCTGCAATGACTGGTTGATAATTTATACTTTTGGTTAGAGAATCAATATCAAACATCCATTCAGGACCATTTCCATCAACATTAGGTGTGGTTTCTCTAATTTTAACATGTAAATTTTCCACCACATGCCCAGTCCTTTGATTGAAGACTCTAAAAGCCTTACTTTCAGTGGAGTATCCAACAAAGTAACCTATGTCTGCTTTCTCACTAAACTTTCCTAAGTGGTCATAGGAGTTTAAAATAGTGACAGGACACCCAAATGGTCTAAAGAAATCTATCAGTGGTTTCCTACCATGCAATAACTCATAAGGGGTCTTGTTGTGAGGTTTAACTATCTTACTTCTATTTTGCACATAGCAAGCAGTGTTGATGCTTCAGCCCAAAAGATAGTGGGTAACTTAGACTCTGACAACATTGTCCTAGCAGCCTCAATTAATGTTCTATTTCTCCTCTCAGCAACACCATTTTGCTGAGGAGTCCTAGCCACACTAAATTGTCTAGTTATACCCTTTTCCTCACAGAACTGATTCATTACTTGATTCTTAAATTCAGTTCCATTGTCACATCTGATGATCTTAACCTTGTGATTAAATAGGTTTTCTATCCTTGTAATAAAATCCTTAAGAATGCCAGGTGTCTCATCCTTAGTAGCTAAGAAGAATACCCAAGTAAATCTACTAAAATCATCAGTGACCACTAAGCCATACATCTTTTTGTTCAAACTTTTCACATAAGTAGGTCCAAATAGGTCCATGTGTAACATAAACAAGGGTTCAGTAATAGAATTCACCAATTTGGACTTACAAGATGCTCTATGTTGCTTTCCCATCTGACAAGCAACACATACTTCAGGATTCTCAAAAACCTTTGAAGGTAATCCTCTGACCAAGTTCCCTTTCACTAACTTGTTGATTGCCTTGTAGTTCAAATGGCCAAGCCTTCTATGCCATAGTTTGGATTCATCAATAGTGGCTTTGGCAAACAGACAAGTTAAATCTCTTTTGGGAATAATGTTCTTTATGTCCACACTGTATATGTTGTCATTTCTAGGGACTTTAAGAAGTACTAATTTATCATCAGGTATCTTATAGTCGGGAGATAAGACAAGACATTCAGTGTCTGTAAAAAGAACAAAATTCTTTCTGTCACACATTTGTGAGACACTAAAAAGATTGAACTTTAGTCCATTCACCAAATACACTTTTTCAAAATCCAATTTTCCAGTTCTGATGATGCCTTTTCCAACAATTTTACCTCCTTTAGGATCATTCCCAAAGGCAACATATCCACCATCCAAAGTTTCAAAGTTTTCCAAATTGCTTTGGTCTCCAGTCATATGTGAAGAGCATCCACTATCAAAAATGCATTTATCTTTTAGCTCCTTTTGTAGATTGCCCTGCACAAAAAGTAAGAGAATTAGTTTCTCTTTGGGACCCAAGCCATTACTGACTTGGATCTGCCTTGTGCATCAAAGTAGTCAAATTTCTTCAACTGCATTGGTGCACTGCTGTGTCTGAGAACATGATCTATAACTTTAACTTTAGGTTTCCAGACCCAGCAAGCTGAGGCCTTAACAGCATAAAAATGGTTGCCCACAACAGTATCAGTAACAACTTTAGGCAAAACAGCAGAGTCTGCCTTAGCAGCAGAATCAACTATGTCCTTCTTTATGGGCCCTTTTGGTGCAATAGGTGAGATAACTCTAGAAACACCATCTCTCATCAAAACTTCCTTGGGAACCATGTTTCTTTTGGGGTGAGGGTGAGTCTTTCTAGCAAAGTTTCTATGGTTCACCCTTGTGTATTGGTTCCACACTGGTTTTTGATAGTAGTAGCACTCATCTTGCAGATGATCAAAACTACCACAACTATAACATGCCTTTTTAAGTAATTGAAAATCAGTACCTAATCTTTGTGAAACTAGGTTGTTCCAATTTCTCTGGTTTCCTCTAGGCAAGTTATTGGTTTTCTTAGGATATACTCTAGGTGTGTTTTCATACTCAGCCATCTTCCTAGAGATACCTTTACCTAGCTTAGGCTTAACAAACTCAATCTTTTTAGCCTTAGGTGCTTTTGATTCAACAACAGCAGGAATTTCTTCCTTTTTGTTCTTAGGGTTTGAATCAGATTCTACAACTTCATCATTACTGTCAGACTCCCAATCTTTAATAAGGGGTGCATCAGACCACTTTTTCTCAACCTTAGGTGACTCTATTTTGGTTTCACTAGTTTCACCTACAGGTTTAGCCTCAGACTCAGGTATGAAAGACAATGTCCTAGTAGGAGAGGCATTGGCACTAAGTTTCTTAGGGTGAGCAACAGCATTATATCCTAGACCACTGCCTGAGTCTGCAAAGTGTCTTCCTATTGGTTTACTGAGAATATCAGTGGCAAATTGTTGTTTTTCCACCCTAACAATATGTTTTTCAGTCTCACTTATAGCTGAATCTTTAGCCTGTTCAGCCTCTTCTACTTTCCACATAAGAACCTTAATCTCACAATCTTTCTTAATAGGCTCAATTTCTAGACTAGTGATCTTATCAAGATATTCAATTTCAGCCTTTTTATAGAATTCGAGCTTCTCTTCTAAATTCTTTAAACCATATTCATAACTAAGATTGTCTAACTTAAGTGTTTCATTCTCCATTTTAAGGTTTCCATTGCTAGACTTAAGTATTTCAATTGTATCAGAACATGATTTAAAAGAACAAGATGATTCATTGGATACCTCAGAGTCTGATCCAGAGGAAGAGTAGGCCATGAGAGCAAAATGTTGTACTTGAGATTCCTCTTCAGCTATCAATGCACAATTTGGACCATCTTCAGCATGATCACTCCAGTCATACTCTCCTAACCCATCACATGACACCATAGCAGTAGTAGGATTTGGCTCTTCATCAGTAGACTTCTTGACATTCTCATTGTTTCTTTTTGGTGCTCTGCACTCTCTTGCAAAGTGTCCCTTCTTATGACAGTTAAAACATTCAGCCTTTGATTTGTCAAATCCCACATTTTTGTTCCTTCTGAACTTCATCTCTTTACCAGTTCTTTTAAGAAACCTTCTTGCCCTCATAGTAAGCATTGCAAACTGCCATTGCATATCAATCTCTTCAACATCATCAGGATCAAGTTCATCCAGATCTTGAGGCATAACTGAAGTACTTGTAGTAAGTTCAGCCAAATAAGCACAAATAGCAGCATCACTGATGGTGTTGGTGTTGGTAGAGTCAGCAGCAGAGACATGTAAACCAGCAGCAGGAACAAAAGTACCAGCAGCAGAGTGCTGTTCTTGATGACTACCAGAATTCTTGTTGCTTGAGGAAACAAAAGCAAGATTGTTTGTGGTAGAAGATGAACTTGACAATCCCTTGACTTCAGATTCATAAACTTTCAGGTTGTTATACAGATCATCCAATGTCATCTTCTCAAAATCTTCCTTGTGCCTCCAAATCACTGTGTGAGTGTTCCATTCAGAAGATAGACTTCTCAGAAATTTTAGATTGATATCTTCTTGAGATACATCAATCTTCAAAAGAGCCATCTGACTGGTCAGCTTATGAAGTCGATCATAAGTTCCCTCAATATTCTCAGAACTCAAAGCAGTGAAAGTTTCAAACTGGTGCTTCAGTAGATTCTTTCTTGATTTCTTAGTAGCTTCATTCCCACCAAAGCGAAGTTCAATAGCTTCCCATAAATCCTTAGCAGACTCAATATGATTAAAACTTAGTTGATAATCATTAGATATTCCCATCATGAGAATACTGTGAGCCTTGACCTCCAATCTTCTTTGTGCTTTCTCCTCACTTGTCTTGAGAGTCAAGACTGATCCAGTAGCAGTCTTGGCTGGCTGACTGTCGCCATGTAGAACAACTTCCCATAGTGAGTAATCAACCATTCTCATGTATTGTTGAATTCTCATCTTCCAGATCTCGTATTCTCCAGTCTTGAGCATGGGGACTCTTGATGCCGTAACCATGTGTGTAGAATCGGATTCCATTGCTTACTTTGATGATTAACAGATCTTGTATTCAGTAATCCTTCTTGGTACCAGTTTCTAGATCACAAGCTCTGATACCACTTGTTGATCCCAATTGAGCTTCACGATCTTATTAATTACTTTAGATATAAACCTAAAGCAATCGGTATAGAAACTGATCTTGAGTTGTATATCAAATATTATGCGGAACTTAATATTTGATCTTAAGAAGAATTAAGCACAAACGAATTATCAAACAACACTTCAATATATTAATACGATTGCTCGATAGCAATAGGGTTACAAGAAACCTTGAAGTGTAAAACAATAATGATACGTATATCTAACCTAAACCTAGATCCTCCTTTTATAGCGTAAGGAGTCCTAGTCGGTTTACAAGACTTTCTATACAAGAAAAATATTCTCACGTATCTTTTCCAAACTTATCTTAACAAACTATACATATCTAATAAGCAGCAGAGTAACTAGTCTAGCAGAAGAGTCTTCGTGGGCTAGCAGCAGAGTTACACTTTGCTTATTATACCAATCAGCAGAGTTACAAAATAGCAGAGTTACTTAACTGATCAGCAGAGTAACACTTAGTGTATTTCACGACCAGCAGCATCTTTAGACCCAACAGTAAAAATGATTTCTTTGATTGTTTGCATTCACCTGAGGCTTATAAAATGATTTTCTGGGTCTCACATAACCAGTATTCACATTAGATCTCACAGAATTAACATAACCAGTATTCACATTAGAGTTCCTAAAGCCAGACCTAAAATTTTGTCTACCAGTATTAACATAAGAGTTAGGTCGGGTAGAGTAAAACTGTTGGGCTGGTCTGGGATTAAACTGGTTGGCATGATTAATCCTATTAGCATTATTCCAGACTGGTTTATTTGAAACATGACCAATATTATCATTCATTCTCTTTTGCTCAGCCTCTCTCTTCATTCTCTTTTCATGGAAGTCACAATCTCTTATTAAATGACTCAAACTTCCACACACAAAACATCTTTTAAGAGCATAAGTGTAACTACTCCTAGATTCTCTGTGAACACTATTGCTTCTGGGTGACTCATTCATTTTAACAGATTCCCTAGGAGTTTTTATGTGCTGGGCACAACTAGGTTTGACTGTCTCAGGCTTTGGTTTAGTCACTACAGGTTTAGTTATAACAGGTTCACACTTCTTAACAAACTTAGGTTCAGGACTCTCATTTACTTCACCTTTTGACTCAGACTTAGAGTGATCAGAGGCATCACCAATAGATCCTTCAGAGTCATTAGATTGACAAGAAGAATACTTACTAGTTTTGTCCTCTGAGGTGGTTGACTCAGGCACTTGAGGACCTTTCTTTCCATACACAAAAAGTGAATCATCTAACTCTTCTTTTTCAAGAGGAGTATAGTCATCACTCAGTGGTGGTGGTACTCCCTTAAAGTCACCAGTCTTAACAAACCTATTATACAATGGTTTGCCCGCATAATCATCTTCTCTAGACTTAAGGATTGCCTTTTTCTCATCTTCCTCATATCCTAAGCCACATTTTTTATTGGACTTTATTTGAGAATCCCAACATTTGAACAGGTTATTATTTGAATTGTTCCACTAATCTACCCGTTTTCTCAACTCATCCCTCTCCTTTTGAATTCTAAGGCCCATTTGTCTATACCTTTTAAGCTTTTCATCTTGTTCATATATTTTATTAGCTTGAAAGTATAGTTTTTCATTTAAAGCTGTATGTTGGTTTTGAAGGGTGACCTTTTGTGCCTCTAGTGTTTTTACAGCATTTTTATGTGCTAAAAGATTTACTTCTAGGTCACCTATTTGTCCTAACTGCTCATCACATAAAGCCTTAATATGATTATATGAATCAGTGCATAATTTAGAGCATAATGATACCTCATTACCAATGGCCATGAGAGCATGATCAGACTCCTCATTCATTCTTGGATGCTCACCCCAGTTGACTCCTCCAGCTTCCAGTGTCAGTAAGCTCATCTGATTCTTTTCCAGCTTCCCTTCTTCATCTCTTTTCCCATCAGCAGGCTTCTTCTCTGGACAGTCTCTTGAAAAATGTCCATGCTTGTGACAATTGTAGCATTCAACTGTCCTCTTTGTGTATCCCACTGGTGATTTGTTGTTGAAGTTGATGGTCCTTCCATATTGCTTCTGAAACCGTTTGACCCTTAAAGCAACCATGGCAATGTGCCATTTTATGTCCATCTCCTCAACTTCAGCATCATTAATCTGTTCTAAATCTTCACTAATAAAGCTTTCATCTTCCGTTTGGTTGGCAAAGAAAGAATGGATCACCTCATCAGTAAAATTTGAAGCAGATCTTTCACTTGAAGGAGTTTCATAGATACCAGACCTAACACTACCAGGTTTAACCTTGTCAGTGCTGCTTTTGTTCTGTGACACAAAAGCAATGTTTGATGAACTGGTAGATGCCTGAGTGTTGTTACCGATGTCCCTTTCAAACATCCTAAGATTATTGTATAGGTCATCAGGTGTCATTGAATCAACTTCCTCCTTTATCCTCATCGCCACAGATACATTACCCCATTCTGATGGTAAAGATCTAAGGAACTTGTGGTTTGCATCCTCATTCGAAACTGCTGCACCATGAACTTCCAGCTGTGTTAACAGATGTTGAAATTGTCATAGCCCTTCTCCAATCCTTCAGTCTTTGAAACACTGAATGTCTCAAATTGTTGTTTAAGAACAACCTTTTGCATCTTCTTGGAGTTTGCATTGCCTCCAAATCGTTTCTTGATAGCCTCCCACATCTCTTTAGCATCAACCATGCCATGGAACCTTTGTAGATGCTCCTTAGGAATAGCCATAAGAAGCAAGGTTCTTGCCTTCTTTTCCTTCTCCACAGCCCTAATCTCCTCAGCAGACACTGGTGGCATTATTCTTAGCTGCCCATCAGTCCCTTGTGTGACTCTTTTCCTAGAGTTTCCTCTTTGGATAACCTTCCATACATCACTGTCAATATACTCCAGATAATGTTCCATTTCCATGGCCCATATATCATATTCTTTTCTTTTCAGTAATGGAAGTTTTATGTTTGAGATTGTGGTTGTGGAAGGGATGGGTTGTTGTTGTGTTTGGGAGTTATTGGATTCAGGTTTTCCTTCATCTTCATGGTTTGAACTCTCATCCTCACTGTTATAGATTGAAAAAGTTTCAGTGTTGATAGGCTTTTCGGTCTCAGACATTGTGTAGGGTGAATTGAGTGAGAATAGGTTTTTGAGGTTAAGTGTTCTTCGAACTCAGAGTCTCTCGCCTTGCTCTGATACCACTTGTTGGTCCACGGTTTATATGTGGATCTCTAAGTAGCCTTGAATACTTAGTAGATGGTTGGGATAAATCCAAACCAGTCTAAGTGAGAAACTCTTAACGATTGTTAATGTTAATGCGGAAACTTAACAAGAACAATGAAGAACACAGAGTTAACACTAACTTCGTATAATTCTATTAATCACAATTTTGAAACTCGTATAACTCTCTTGTTAAACTAACAATCTTAGTGATCCTTTTATACACCAAGGAAACCCTAATACTAACCGACTAAGAAGATATTCACGAATCTTCTATAAAGATACTTACACGTTTGTATCTTTTCCTAACATATCTCTAACAAACTTTCCTTATATCACGACCAGACTAAACATAATAAGTCAACCAGACTTAATACAGACTACCAGACTTAACATGTATTACCAGACCTAATACAAAAACAGACCTAACTCTGACATATTACCAGACCTAAGTTTGTCTTCTCTTGAACCGTGTGATAATTCCCAACAGGACTAGAATGAAATTTGATGTCAAGAATGTTCCAGATCCACCTATTGTATGTAGGCCGATCAGTTTGTATTGGGTTTACCCAATCCAAACATAACTTGGACACTAAGTTTCTTCTAGTATATAAGCAAACCAAGGGTTATTGTTTTTGCATCTCTTGTGCACACAAACTAAACCCTAAAGTTTTCTTTTCCCTTGTTCTTTCTCTTGATTGATCGACTAAAACCCTAAACAATGGCTGATCGGTTTTGTTACTTAAACAAAACGTTTGGTTTTAAGTTTTGTGATTTCTTTACTTGCATAACTTTAATTTGATTTAGTATGTGTGTACAAGAACATGAATCAAACACACTATTATTTGATTCTTGGATTGAATTGGAAAATCCGTAAGGGGCAATTCGTGTAATCCTTATAAACCCTAATTAGGGTTCATCACAATTGTTGCTTGGATTGATTCTTGTTTTGCTAGAATCATTAAGGTACGCATACGTTTAAATTCGGTTAATTAATTATGTGTTATTGTTCCTACACTTCCGCATATGTTCATTGTAACACCCCCAAAATCAGGTCCAGCGGAAGCATACATGTCACTGGGTGCTACTTAATTGGTATCACAACACAAGTACAAAGAACGGTTTTACCTCAACCGTTTAAAAGAAATTCCATATTCAAAAGTATTTTGTTTACAGCATTCCAAAAACTGTGCGGAAATATAAGCCCATAAAAGAAATAAAGTGGTCCCAAATACATCAGAATATTCTATGATCATGTCATGCCATGCCAAAAGCCTCCACAACTAGGCTATCACCTTAAACCTGAAAATACATGCTAAAAGTGTCAACACGAGGTTGGTGAGTTCATAGGTTTATGATAAAGCAGTAAAAATAATGTGAGTTCAATAAAAGTTTTGTGACCATTGTGTCGCTCACAATGTCATGAAAATAAAGTTTACCCTTAGGTAAATTAATAAAGTGGACCACAAGGTTTTCGAGTGTGAATAATTGTTCACGTACAAATCAAGTTTACTATTAGTGACCGCTGCTTCACTCACAGCATCATGAAAAAAACATTAGTAGAGTAGACCATAAGTATTAAGCAATAGAGTTGGACCATAAGCAAGGTATGTGACCATTACAACGAATATAATGGCACATCAAAGTAAGAGTCTATTACGCTAGCACTAAGTTCATGCAACAGAAGCTCGACAGTTCAGTGCGATACAATGTAGCACATAAGTGACAATCAGGGGCCCATAGCGAGTGTTTAACCCAATACACTCGTAGTCCGACCTGGTATACGCTCGCATTGACCCGTCTGGCCAACCGAACGGGGGAGTCACCCTAATAGATCTATTTATATCAATCGCGCTTCCCAGCGGGAATTAACGGTTCATGAAGGTGGGCATAATAGTGGGTTCAGAGGCTTAGGCTAACTACGCAATTGCTTTGAGAAAATAAAACATTATTGTGGTCCAGAAAACGTTTTGCATGTTTCTCACCCCATAGTTGTAAAACAAGTATAAGTAAAGTGGGGCTATAAACTCACATATAGGTTTTCAAGCACTTGTGTCAATGAGTAAAAAATCAAGTATGTAATGAGTACATAATATTGCATTCAAGAAATCCAACAAGTATTAAAGCAAAGCAGAAAATGCTTCCGATTAATTAGATCATGTATGAGTATAATTTAATTAAGGAGTTTGAGTCAAATGAATGAGTAAAGTGTGCATGTATTATGTCCCCAAAAGTATTTCAAAACAAGAAAAAGTAGGGGCCAAGAACTCACTTTAGCCAAAGCAATGCGAATATCACGAATGACACAACTGGCATCTAGATGCAAAACACAAAGGTACCCAGGAGATATAGGCACAACGGTACGGGATCGGCACAACCTAATATGTATATAGCTATCTCATAATACGTCTCGTAAAGTAAATGAGTTTTCAAAAAACAAATGTCTTAGTTTTCGTGGATTACTCGTATCAAAGCTTGTAAAAAGTTCAGTATCAACGTTTCATGTGGTGGTAAGAAAACATAGTCTCAAAATGTAACTCACGCCAAAGTATATATGACAACCCGCTAATTTACAGGTCAATACTATTCAACAAACTCGAATTTAATTTCTTGACATTTATTTGAAAACAATTTACATATAATCTTTTACCTGAACCGACGTGAAAACCTAGAATATATTTCAAGTACACTAGGACTTAAGTTATATTTAGTCCACAACGGTCCAGTATCTTTCTCCTGCTCAAATTCACAATTTTAAACTCTAAAACAATTTCCTTTTCTTAAATTACTTACGGTTGTCAATTCAACAAACACTATTCGTAATTCAAAATTTAACACCCGATATACCCAATTTCTCCCAACGATTATTTCTAATGTATTTCTATACCTCTAAAAAGATTATAAAAGTTCCAAAAATATTTCCTTACACCTAAAATAATTTCTTTGTATCCGACGTTTATTTACGTACAACTTTCGTTAATCACCAAACCAACAACCGATACCTATTTTTAACACCCAATACATACAACATATACACTCTTGTATCAAAACAACACATCTAACCCTATTTTACACACTATGCCCCCCCCCCCTCCTTGTCTCATAAATAATTGCTAGAAAAATTTTCACATGGCATTTATTAGTCAACATACCTCCAATATTTCAAAGCATGGTAAGCCAAGACTTTGGTGTCTTGACTAAGAAAATCTTGTCTCCCCCCCCCCCAACCCCCCATACCATTCGGCCATACCTCCCTCACCTAGCCAAAATTATGACTTTGACTCACTATTAAACATTTGAAAGTTCAAGTATAAATAGATCCACATTATCCTCATTTTTCACCTAGCTAGTTCAAGAGAAAAATAAAAATATCCTTTCCATATATATATACAAGTCGACACCTATGAGGAGCAAGAAGCAAAAATCTTGATTTTTGGTTAAATTCAAGCATATTTAGGGCACCCTAACATGGGTTTAGATCATTAATTTTGGAGTTAATCAAGTGTTTTACATCTCTCATCTCACTAAATCACTTTTGTAAGTAATCTTACACTACAAAAACTTCATGTTTTTCTTTATGTCATAATGCTAGTTAAGTATATACTTAGTTATCACTTGGTACATGTTGATAAAGTTTTACATCCACAATGATCCTTTAACAAAAGATTATGTTTTGGACAAGCTTTGATTACAAGAAAACTAATTAGTAAAACTCTTCACAAGAAATTGGTAATAAACCTTATAAACATGAATGTTCGTAAACTTGTATATTTAAACATTCTTGAGGATTATTTACATGGACCTTTGAATATTGTTAAGATTATAGCTAGATCACTATTGTTATGTTGAGAAGTTGATGAATGAACTAGGACTAGATTTGAAGTGGTTGTCAAGAGGTTATAATAGCTAGAAGGATTGGAAAACAGTTTGGCATTAATAAATGTGATTCTGTCCCATTTTGGTTAATACAGAAAAATCAGTAGTGTGGTGATAAATTTAGGCTAGAAATAGAGAAAATAGACCCAATAACGAAAACGTAGCCGCTTGAATGAGTTAAAACGGGCTTATAACGAAAAAGATACGATAGTTTCAATTTTTACGACGAAAACTACATTTCTGAAAAATAGATGAAGCTGCTAAGAATTTTGGAAGATAAAAACTGATGATAAATGGTAACTAGACTAGCCGAGACCTTGAAAAGTCGATAGTATACTTAAATACCTTCGCGGGGATAGGTAAAACTTAAGAAACGGAGCTACGACGCAAAAGTTATGGCCAAAAGAAAGTTTACGTCAACATATGCGTTGACAGCTTATTTTTCTCTATTAGAAAAGCTGATAAAATGTGTAAAATGGAATTTTGGACCCTTTAGAGTATATTTTGGCTAAAATAGCATAAACGAAAATGGTAGAACATTATATATACTTATTAGGTGCGTTATAGATTTTTGAAATAGCCATTAGCTTGACGACTAAAATTTGATCGTGAGATAAACAAGTTACGTTTTCTAAAGTGGCAATTTTCTAAATTAAGGATCAAAGTAACGCAACTATATTTTGACGATAAATATTACAACAACATGTACAAGTGATAAAGTAAAGTATGAACTTGCGTGCATGGCCTTGTTTTCGAACCTAAGACATATGCATTATTTAGGTCGCGGTTAGGGTATCGGACCTATATTTCCATTTGCCAAAGTTATCAATCGGGATTTACTTTTGCTAAGGTGAGTTTCATAGCCCCGATTTTACATTGTTTATACACGATTTCTAAACCCTCGGGGTGGGAATACAATGCTTTTTTTTTTACATACGGACACAAGTACTAAAACTGTTACTTTGCCTAAGTTACCACATTGCCATTAAAGTCCCCTACGAATCATGAACCGTTAATTACTTGTAAGCGCAGATGTTATGAATAGATCTATTTGGGTTGACACCCCGTCCGGGTTGGTCGGGCCAACCTGTCAAACGGACGCATATCATTCGGATTATTTTCGAGTGTCTGGCAAACACTTAATTGGGGCATTTATTATTGTGCTTAATTGCATACCAATTCATCGAGCTTCGGGGTCATGAGCTTAGAGCATTGTACATATATATTATTGGCTATGACGTTATATTTATTATGAATGTCATGCTATTGAAAATCTTGTGGTCCGCACTTTACTTATTTACTTAAACCTATGAACTCACCAACAATTATGTTGACCCTTTTTAGCGTGTATTCTCATGTAATTAGGTGATGATGCACCTCTTGTATGAAGAACTTTTGAGTCACGTTTTGGAAGCACATCATGATGAAGATTTTCTTGCATT
Organism: Artemisia tridentata subsp. tridentata; assembly: GCA_021014915.2. Lineage (NCBI taxonomy): Eukaryota > Viridiplantae > Streptophyta > Magnoliopsida > Asterales > Asteraceae > Artemisia > Artemisia tridentata. Next base: position 201,949,330 of record CP139506.1, read on the forward strand.
ATTTAGCGCTTGGTTATATATCAAAAATCTTACATTTTGATGGTAAACTCTGATGATTTTGTTATGTTTAAATCAAACGCTTGTTTTAAAATGACTCACTTAGATGTCGTTCTTTATTCCTTGTACTTTGTTGACCATGAGCATCACGCCCCCGGAATTCCATTCCGCTGCAAATACAGATTTTGGGGGTGTGACAAATTGGTACCAGAGCCAAGGTTATAGAGAACTAGGATGCATCATTGACCCTAGACTATAACCACTAGGTCCCGACACTTCACAATATCATGATGTGCATACGATTTCTATACATGTTTTATTTACTTGTTTTATATGAGTACTTATACTTATATATATTCATATTGACCTGGTCTACAGCGATATTTCTTCACCCAACCACCCTATCATCATTTCATCAGACTCGGATATCAAGGATGCTTTTTCATCCACTAATACACCTACATCACTACTCTCACCTTCCTATACCTCGACATTTCCATACCACTTACCATCGTTGAATGATGACTCTCACCTATTTGAGATATTAGCACCACCTGAGCCAAACTTAGAAGAGATTACCAGGTATGACACTAAGACTTTTGAGACTGCCCCTACCTTCCCACTATCACCATTGTCATTCCCCTTTTCTATTCCTACATATCGGAAATTAGATGACACCCTGTGGATAGTACCAAGATCACCGATTCAACAGGAACATCAGCAGATTCCTCAAGAATGGTTTGGGTTCTATACTATCTCGGATATGATCGATGCGCAACTCCAGGTCCCACATCAGAACTCATCACAACACTATGATGCCACAACCCAGGATCTAATCAGAGGAGCACCAGGGAGCCTCTAGATTAGACTTATATCTTTACTAGCTTTTACTATTATCCTAGCCACGGGATGTGTGGCATAGTTCAAAGAAACTTGTAGCATTTTGGTTGTTGTACAACAAAATTACCAAGTATTGACTCTACTATATGGATATGGTTGTGCTATGTCTGATATCGGTCTATGTAGGCCAAAATTTTCATTTTATATATTCACGTGTGTTATGATTATATTTATGAGATTTTCGTGGTTGCATCTTGTTATGATTTCACTTCATACATGTCATGGTTGTGTATATGTGAATGTGATGATCCTTACTACTTATAAAATTCTCATGGTCTCTTATGATTTTGAAGGGGTTATGTCTAAACAAGCCACTGTTGAACAAATCATTTCCAAGAGCATAGCCGCAACCCTCGCCAAAAACCTTACTCACGAGGGATTTATGGATTGCAATCCCCACACCTTTAGTGGAACGGAAGGATCGAGGGGATTTTGCAAATGGTTCGAAGAAGTAGAAACAATATTTCGAGGTTGTAACTGCCACGAGGAAGACAAAGTTAAGTTCGCCACTTGCACTTTTTGGGATCGTGCTCAGGAATGGTGGACTAAACATGTGCAGATAGTAGGGGTCGATGCTACTTACTCAATCTATTGGGAGAAACTAAAAAGGATGATGATTTTAGAATATTGTTCTAGGAGCGAATTACAATCAATGGAACAGGAAATCCTAGACTTTACGATGATAGGAGACGATCTTGCCAAATACACTGGTCGTTTTTACGAATTAGCACGGCTATGCCCTGTAATGGATGAACCGGAATGCAAGAAACTTGAGAGGTATATCGGGGGACTCTCCCCAGAAATTCGTCTGTTGGTCGCCTCGTTAGAACCCGATACCATGCCTAAAGCTATCCGTATGGTGATCGAGGCAAAGGAACACATAGCTCACACCAAGACCGTAGGAAACAATAATGGCAACAAACGAAAATGGAACAACAACAACAACAACAACAACAACAACAACAACAACAACAACAACAACAACAACACAACAGGGTGAAAGTGTTGCACAACAACCACATGAGGGACAGGAAGTGGTGAAAGCCTATGCTGCAGGACCACGCACCAAGAAAAGAAATGCTGGGAATTTACCCTACTGCAACACATGCAATCTCCATCACCTAGGTCATTGCAGCGAACCGTGTGTGTTGTGCAAGAAGTGTGGTCACCAGACCAAGGACTGTAGGAATCTCGCAAATTAGAGGATCCCGGGGAGCTGCTTCGAATGTGGAAACATAGGACACTTCAGGAAGGACTGCCCAGAGCCGAAGAACAAAAATACCAAAATCTAAGCCCTCTAGGGTTGTAATTTCCTATTGTACTTCACCTTAGGAAGTTAGCGTAACCTAGTTGTAACCAGAACCTTTTTATCTAATGTAACCTCTATCTTTCATTATGTCCGCGATACTCACAACCTTAGTCTATTACATTTTCTATTCCATTTATCTTATTCCTTACCTTTTCGCAACAACATACCGCTATCCTATTAGGGGTTAGGAAAATTTCGTCTTTGACTAAAGACTATTACCATTCCGTAAGATTCTCCCACATCCTATAACCTATTCAACAGGATTTTATCCCAAACTATTTTACTACCACATTATAGAACCATTTCACATAATTTTACTCAAAGCTATTTTACTACCACCTTAGGGAATTATTTCACAAGATTTTAAAACACGTTATATTACCATCACCTCATAAATTGATTTACTAGCATTCTACCAACTATTTACTCCCATACGAACCAATTTTTCTTGTTAAAACAAAATTTAGACTACCATTTTACCAAACAACACGTTGAACACCATCTAAAACTTTTGAAGAACATAGTACTATTTCGACTAAACCGAGCATCGCATCATCAGTCCTCAATTATACATAGCCTGATCACCTATGTATAATTCAGGAAGGATTATGCCATGAAGGAAACAATCACCTTTTCAAAATGCCTACTAACAATCTTCATTCAAAACATCCAAAAAGCAAAGCTTTGTAAACAAGTAAATTTTTCATAAACATCCCTTTTGACAAACCCTCTCTAGGTACCTACACCACTGGTTACTCACTTAACCGTTAAGTTGGATTTTTACCATTGACCTTTCTAGGAAAGACTTTCCATTTACAAGGAGTATTCCATGACATAAGAAAACAACGAAAGGATTTCGGGACTACAAACAAGGACTGGAAACATACGGTAAGTTGATTCATGACACAACAGAAATCGTAAGACCTCACGAGGCAATCCAAATCACTATCTTTGGCATAGTCACCAAATCCTATCATTTCAGAAGTAATAGTTAGACCAAGTAAGACAACAAACCTAAGACATGATCCATTTTAGAAATGACCAAGTAAGTTGAATACTCATACCTGTAAGTCTTGCCTAATATTAACCAATAGGCATTATCCGACACTAGAAACAAAATGTTAGACATCTAAGCATTCAAGCAGACATACCTACCCGACTATTTCATCCTTGTTAATGCTTTCAATTCAAACGAGTTTTCTTTAAAGTGCGTTTATACAAATCATATACCTTGTAGGAAAATATTTTTCTAAAGTACCTATTTTGATGAATAAATCCCTTTTGGTCAGCCTTTAATAAAACTAACGTACGTTAAGAAAGGTATAACATCAATCTTTATTAAACGGTTCCATTCACATCATGCCGAAAACCCGCCTATAAAACTTTGGGTCACATTTGAAAAGAGTCCAATCTTGCATAACCACTGAAATTATTCAAACTTGCAAATTCATCTATTTATTCAAAGAAATATTTCAAACAAAACACTCCGTATCGAGAGGAGTTTCAAACTTGAAATTTTATTTATTCAAACTTGCGAATTCATTTATTCAGAAAAAGGTTTCAAACAAAACAATCCATATCGAGAAAAGGATTTCATTTATTCAAACTTGAAAATTTTAAACTTGCGAATTCATTTATTCAGAAAAAGATTTCAAACAAAACACTCCATATCGAGAGAGAAACTTCATTTATTCAACCTTGAAAAGTTATATATTCAAACTTGCAAATTCATTTATTCAAACTTGCGAAAAAAAAAAAAAAAAAAAAAAAAAAAAAAAAAAAAAAAAAAAAAAAAAGTTTCAAAAAAAACACTCTATATCGAGAGAGAAACTTCATTTATTCAAACCTGAAAATTCATTTATTCAAACTTGCGAATTCATTTATTCAGAAAAAAGGTTTCAAACAAAACAATCCATATCGAGAGAGAGATTTCTTTTATTCAAACTTGAAAAATTTAAACTTGCGAATTCATTTATTCAGAAAAAGATTTCAAACAAAACACTCCATATTGAGAGAGAAACTTCATTTATTCAAACTTGAAAAGTTATATATTCAAACTTGTAAATTCAGAAAAGGATTTCAAACCAAACACTCCATATTGAGTCAATTTTTGAAAATCAACCACCGTACTAAACCACTTCATGCATTTAAGATCTTGTGATTGACAAACAGTAGCATGGAAAATTCGGTGAAGGAAATCTAGGGAGATACTATTGAACAGTAAGAATCTTAGTAATGAAGACCAAACACCTTAGGCGAAGAGAGACTCATATCGTAGCATCAGTTAGAGCAAAACACGAGGAAGCAAAATGGTTACCATAGCTTTATCCTTCCGATAACGCCCTTTCTGACAAACTTATCATTGTAGAATTAGTCACGAGACATGTTGTACCAAATTTCAAACACTCCTAATAAAAGGTAGTCTATACACCTCAAACTTCTGGCAATCCCTTCAAGCTTATTTTTACTCACTTAGATATAAGCGTGATCTTCCATCCTCAGACCAATGAATGTAGTAAGAGAACTATCTAAACGCTATAGGACATGCTCAGTGCCGTTTGATCAACTTTGAATTGTTTAGAGTAATCTTTTGAAATTGACAGATTTCACCTTCAACGATAGTCATCACTCGAGTATAAAGACTGCACCCTTTAAGGCACTCTATGGTCAAAGTACCAATCACCTATTGACAGGCCAAAATCGGAAAAGCCCAACTCACTAGTCTAGGACTTATTCGTGAAACAACAAAGGAAAATCGTACGAATCAAGAATCAGTTACAATCGAAAAGAGAAAGATAGAAAGGTTATGTCGGTACATGACGTAAATCATTGGAAATTAGGTCTCCCTAAGTCGTGAACCATTGGGATTTTAGAGTTGGAGAATGAATTATGTTGAAAGTCTTGCCTTGGAAAGGCGTGATACAATTTGGTAAACGCAGGAAATTGAATCCTAGGCATGTTGGGCCATTTAAGATTCTAACTAGAATCGGCCGAGTAGCTTATAGACATGAACTTCCACCAGAGCTCAGTAGTGTGCACAATACAATTCAAATTTCAACCTTAGGAAGTGTTTATCCGACGAATCCCTCATCATTCCATTAGTAGAAATTCAACTCGATGACAAACTTAAACTTTATCGAAGGGCCAGTAGGAATTAGGGATCAAAATGTCAAGCAGTTAAAGCATAGTAGAATTCCTATCGTCAAAGTTCGCTGGAATTCTCAACGAGGTCCCGAGTTCACTTGGGAACGAGAAGACCTGATCCGTCGAAAGTATCCACATCTCCTCACCGACAACAATCCAATGACCAACACTGACTGAATCTCGAGGACAAGATTCATTTTTATGGGTGGTAGACTATGACAACCCGCTAATTTACATGTCAATACTATTCAACAAACTCGAATTTAATTTCTTGACATTTATTTGACAACAATTTACATATCATCTTTTACTTGAACCGACGTGAAAACCTAGAATATATTTCAAGTACAATAGGACTTAAGTTATATTTAATCCACAACGCTCCAGTATCTTGCTCCTGCTCAAATTCACAATTTTAAACTCTAAAACAATTTCCTTTTCTTAAATTACTTACGGTTGTCAATTCAACAAACACTATTCGTAATTCAAAATTTAACACCCGATATACCCAATTCTCCCAACGATTATTTCTAATGTATTTTTATACCTCCAAAAAGATTACAAAAGTTTCAAAAATATTTCCTTACACCTAAAATAATTTCTTTGTAACCTACGTTTATTTACGTACAACTTTCGTTAATCACCAAACCAACAACCAATACCTATTTTTAACACCCAATACATACAACATATACACTTTTGTATCAAAACAACACATCTAACCCTATTTTACACACTATGCCGCCCCCCCCCCCTTGTCTCATAAATAATTGCTAGACAAATTTTCACATGGCATTTATTAGTCACCATACCTCCAATATTTCAAAGCATGGGAAGTAAAGACTTTGGTGTCTTGACTAAGAAAATCTTGTCTCCCCCCCCCCCCCTCCATACCATTCGGCCATACCTCCCTCACCTAGCCAAAATTATGACTTTGACTCACTATTAAACATTTGAAAGTTCAAGTATAAATAGATCCACATTATCCTCATTTTTCACCTAGCTAGTTCAAGAGAAAAATAAAAATATCCTTTCCATATATATATACAAGTCGACACCTAGGAGGAGCAAGAAGCAAAAATCTTGATTTTTGGTTACATTCAAGCATATTTAGGGCACCCAAACAAGGGTTGGATCATTAATCTTGGAGTTAATCAAGTGTTTTACAACTCTCATCTCACTAAATCACTTTTGTAAGTAATCTTACACTACAAAAACTTCATGTTTTTCTTTATGTCATAATGCTAGTTAAGTATATACTTAGTTATCACTTGGTACATGTTGATAAAGTTTTACATCCACAATTATCCTTTAACAAAAGATTATGTTTTGAACAAGCTTTGATTACAAGAAAACTAGTTAGTAAAACTCTTCACAAGAAAGTGGTAATAAACCTTATAAACATGAATGTTAGTAAACTTGTATATTTAAACATTCTTGAGGATTATTTACATGGACCTTTGAATATTGTTAAGATTATAGCTAGATCACTATTGTTATGTTGAGAAGTTTATGGATGAACTAGGACTAGATTTGAAGTGGTTGTCAAGAGGTTATAATAGCTAGAAGGATTGGAAAATAGTTTGGCATTAATAAATGTGATTCTGTCCCATTTTTTGTTAATACAGAAAAATCAGTAGTGTGGTGATAATTTTAGGCTAGAAATATAGAAAATAGACCTAATAACGAAAACGTAACCGCTTGAATGAGTTAAAACGGGCTTATAACGAAAAAGATACGCTAGTTTCAATTTTTACGACGAAAACTACATTTCTAAAAAATAGATGAAGCTGTTAAGAATTTTGGAAGATAAAAACTGATGATAAATGGTAATTAGACTAGCCGAGACCTTGAAAAGCCGATAGTATACTTAAATACCTTCGCGGGGATAGGTAAAACTTAAGAAACGGAGCTACGACGCAAAAGTTATGGCCAAAAGAAAGTTTACGTCAACATATGCGTTGACAGCTTATTTTTCTCTATTAGAAAAGCTGATAAAATGTGTAAAATGGAATTTTGGACCCTTTAGAGTATATTTTGGCTAAAATAGCTTAAACGGAAATGGTAGAACATTATATATACTTATTAGGTGCGTTATAGATTTTTGAAATAGCCATTAGCTTGACGACTAAAATTTGATCGTGAGATAAACAAGTTACGTTTTCTAAAGTGGCAATTTTCTAAATAAAGGATCAAAGTAACGCAACTATATTTTGACGATAAATATTACAACAACATGTACAAGTGATAAAGTAAAGTATGAACTTGCGTGCATGGCCTTGTTTTCGAACCTAAGACATATGCATTATTTAGGTCGCGGTTAGGGTATCGGACCTATATTTCCATTTGCCAAAGTTATCAATCGGGATTTACTTTTGCTAAGGTGAGTTTCATAGCCCCGATTTTACATTGTTTATACACGATTTCTAAACCCTCGGGGTGGGAATACAATGCTTTTTTTTTTTTTACATACGGACACAAGTACTAAAACTGTTACTTTGCCTAAGTTACCACATTGCCATTAAAGTCCCCTACGAATCATGAACCGTTAATTACTTGTAAGCGCGGATGTTATAATAGATCTATTTAGGTTGACACCCTGTCCGGGTTGGTCGCGCCAACCTGTCAAACGGACGCATATCATTCGGATTATTTCCGAGTGTCTGGCAAACACTTAATTGGGGCATTTATTATTGTGCTTAATTGCATACCAATTCATCGAGCTTCGGGGTCATGAGCTTAGAGCATTGTACATATATATTATTGGCTATGACGTTATATTTATTTTGAATGTCATGCTATTAAAAATCTTGTGGTCCGCACTTTACTTATTTACTTAAACCTATGAACTCACCAACAATTATGTTGACCCTTTTAGCATGTATTCTCTGGTAATTAGGTGATGATGCACCTCTTGTATGAAGCACTTTTGAGTCACGTTTTGGAAGCACATCATGATTAAGATTTTCTTGCATTATTTAGCGTTTGGTTATATATCAAAAATCTTACATTTTGATGGTAAACTCTGATGATTTCGTTATGTTTAAATCAAACGCTTGTTTTAAAGACGACTCACTTAGAGGTCGTTCTTTATTCCTTGTACTTTGTTGACCATGCGCATCACGCCCCCGGAATTCCATTCCGCTGCAAATACAGATTTTGGGGGTGTGACAGTATAATATATATCCCAATATATTATAAAGAAAGTAATAAAAGAACAGTCAATAAACACTAACGAGGACTCAAGTATACACACGTCAAAGAGGAATAGATAAAGACATAGTCGAGAAAAGTACCAACGAGGACTTGACTCGAGGAAGAATGACAAGCAGAAATCAAGAAATGAATGATAAGGAAAAATATGTCAAGAAAGTAATTCAATTGGTATGTTTCGGTATTTACCCAATAATCTCAAATAATTTGGAAATGTGCTTTAAGTTTCATATGAAAATTCAAATTAGTGTATCTCATAATAAGGTTTTACAAGTTAATAAAACTATGAGTTTCGATTATTGTCGGGTTTTATAAAGATACAAGGTTTTTGAAATAAAAATACAAGTTTAGAAAGTTTTATAAATTTCAGCATGATGCGTCTGTTTATACAACGTTTACAAGTCATCGTGACTTTAATAAAACTCAATTTCTCAAACAATATTTCCCGACAAGTCTATAATGAGAACAATTGATAATAATAGTTAATCTCACTGTTTAGAATATATATTAGTTATCGAGTTTTACAGTTTGTTATTAGTTGAATAAGTTTTAGTTTAGCACCTTAGATCCGGTATGAGTCTAATGAGTCCAATAATTTGTCCAAATGATTCGATACAAGTCCAATGATTTGTCCAAATGATTCGAGTCATAATCTATTATATTTTGTCCGTTAAGTATACATTTAGTACGTATTCCAGTATCAATCCCAAGAGTAACCGAAACGTTACCAATAATTACATGTTAGTCAAGTATTTCAATAACCGAAAAAATATATATTAAATACATGTTATATATTCTTGACAAAATATATAATGCACATTTAGGAAGTTTTAATCAAACGCACCCTTAGTTTTACTTGGGCTCGGCCCTATCAAAATACCAAATGCACCCTAGCATAATGGGCTTTATGGCCCAATATATAAGTCCAACCATACAAACACAAACATAAAATCCGAAACACAAATATATACTTATACATTTACAGAAATGAAACCACTCAAATCAAGTACAAACGGCATTCACGACAGGTTATAACCGAATCAAGACATGACATGGACTCACACATGCAAATATGACAACGTAGGTCACAAAAACGAAACGCAACACATCACAAGTTGCAATCGAAACAAACATAATGAGCACCACCCTTGTGGTTCTCGTTAGCCAACAAACAAAACAAACTACTCTCGTGGTTGTGATAACCGAAAGCAGCCACGTCCCTAAGTGGGTTTGAGCCGAGACACAAAACAAAGCACTCTCGTGGTTTTTGGATCAATTCAAAACTCAAACATAATCAACAACAACATCAATGTATATACGCATAACAAACTAAAATTTGTAGCAACAGAAATTAGATCCATGACCCTAGACGGGTTCACTACAAACCAAAACCAATTAACATCAACAACCAGAATATAACGAATAGAGATTAAATCGTGTTCAACCCATGGTCAAATCGGGTTGACCCGACCCGACCCACGTACGATCTGAGACAAACAAAACACCCTTTTAAATCTATTCCAACCACACGAAATTTATCAAACTATGTTTAATCTTGTTTTTATCCACGAAATTAATAGATCGATTTTCATTTAGGTTTTTAGTCAAAGAAAATAATACTAAAAGATGTGTGTGTCGACTTACCACTAAAAAAAACGAGAAAGGAAGAGAGGTGACGAGGTATGGAGGCGGTGATACCATCAGACACGAACCCAAAAATATAAAACAACGAACAAAACTTTACGATTTGAACCCGATCTACCTCGTCTTGGCAGTGGCGGCATGAGATGATGGTGGCCGGAATCTGGCCGGAGCACCGGTGACGGCGCCGGATTTCTTAGAGAGAGAGAGTATGTAAAAGTGTGTGTGATATAATGGGAGGAAACCCTAATTTGGGCCCTTTTATAGTGTCAAAGAAACCCTAGGGGCCAAATCTGCCATTAATTAAAGTTTAGGGGTGGCGGTGTTAATTTGTTCCGGGGACCAAACTTGTAATTTGTGCAATCGCTTATGATTTTAAGGTGTGGGGCCCATTTGAGTTAGCAAACGATTGATTGGAAGCTCAAAATTTATACCGTTGCGTTCAAAATAATTTTTCCACGAAAAACGAATATTTACACAACTATTTTCTCATAAATAGTATAAAAATCACATTAAAATGTTTGTCGAGTTACGGTTGTGCCGGTACGCGTTGTGTGCAATTTTCACGTTTCGCGAGATAACTTCTCGTATTCGATTCAAATAAGTTCGGGAAAGTCCGAAAGTGAAACTTAAGAAATAATAAATATAATTTATTTCAGTCTGGAAAATTACAGGTGGTTACAGTCTACCCTCCTTAAAAGGAATCGCGTCCCACGATTCAGTTCATGTTATCCGATAGTGTGTTGTCTCAGAAGAGGTGATGATACGTATAACAGATTTGGGCCTCACTAGGTTGTTTAAGGGTGTCTCTCCGTTTGTGGGTGGGCATTTAGGTTGTCTGTCATTGTTAAGTCCTCTATTTGATGTTTTTGGTAAGGTACATTGATTCCTGTAGTGAGTTTAATAGGATAAGGGTTCTAGTCTCAACCTCACGATGTTTCGCAGCCTTGTTAGTGCGGCTCCTCTAAATTTTCTTAGTCTTAATCCCATATATGGTTCCATATCTTAGTGACATAAAATTCTAACCTGATAGATATAAAGTGGTTAAATTGACCTGATTATTGGTCCTCAAGATTTGCCCCGAAATTGTGTGTTTTCCTTCGCAGAGGAATGGGTCAAAGTTTGTTTGAAAATTTTATTTGAGTGAGTGTCTATACGAATTTGACCCAAAATAGGCAGTTAAATGTCCATTTGTTTTGAAATTAATAGTTATGTAAACCGGTGTAACTCCTAAAGATTTATAATTTAGTAAAATAGGTTTTGAAATATGGTGTAAATGAAACAATTTCGCGAGGGTTAACGTTTAGTCACTTTGCAAAAGTCCTGATAAAGTTTGACCAGAAGAATTTTAACCCATCAATTTGAGCAATTTAGAAAATAGTTTTATGATTTGATATAAACACATTTTGAAGGGAAGGTCCTTACGATAGGAATAACATAGAAGAAGGTGTAGTCGGGTGTGTACGTCTACGTAAGTTTTAATTATTTAAGGACAGAGTTTAGTTGTCATGGCTGAGTGGGGTTCGATGCTTAATACCAGGCGGATTTCATAAACATAAGTATTCAATTTACTTTAACAGTACCAAGAGATAGTGACATAAATGCTTTCCAGGTGGGTGGATAGTTCACCGGGTGATTACAAAATAGTTATAAAAAAAAAAAAAAAAAAAAAAAAAAAAAAAAAAAAAAAAAAAAAAAGGTTGTACGACAGTTTATAGAGTAATAGGAAGACAATTTATTATTTGCAATTAGTAGCAAAATTGTAGTTTAGTTTTGTGATTTAGTAGCAAGGCAGTTCATAGGGGAGTAAAATAGTTTATAAGGTGTAGTAAGACTTGTAGGGTAATTGTAATATTGTTTACAAAATATTAGTGAAACTGTTTGTTATTTTATAGAATTGTAGTAAGGTAATGAATCGGTTTATTAGAAATGATTCATAAAACAGTTTATAGGACAGTAGGAAAACATTTCATTGAATAATAGCAGGGCCAAAATCTTGATTCCATGAAATAGCAGTAAAACATTTTGTAGGATGACCGCAAACGGTCAGTAGAAAAATCAAGGGCAGTTTGTAAATTAATGGCAAAACAATTTATTATCCTATAAGAGGTTAGCAAAGATAACTGTATTCCCGAGGGACGAGAGAAAAATTAGGTGATTGTCCCAAGGAACGCGGTTCATGTTACTCCTTAAGGTCTTAAAATTTCTGTTGGGCGCGGAATCTCTCTGCTAAATGGAGAGTTTAGCGAGTTCAGAGTACAACTCTAAGGGAGGATGTTGATTGCCACTAGCAATCAGTCGGTTGAATCAGTAATGTACGTAGTACTTAAAGCGGAAGGTACAACATTGATTGAACAATTTCTATTGAAAAACATCGATTGAGCACAAGGCTTAAGGTAGGGGTGACTGTAACAAGACCACAACAAAACAAGGCCGAATAACAAATCTGAATCCGGAATGAGGTCCAAAATCACAAAATCCAGCGATCCAAATTCAAACATAGCCAAAACCAAATCTGACGTAGCCAAAACCAAATCCAAACGTAGCCAAATTCAAATTCAAACGTAGCTAGAATCAAATCCAAACGTAGCTAAAATCAAATTCAAACGCTCCAATAAGCTCAAATGCGCTTATTACAATTTCAAGGAGTTACAAATAAGCAACTCAGATTCAAATGGTGCCAATCGGGTCTAACCCGCCCCGATGCAAATTACGGTCAGACGGCGACAATCAGAAATTCCATATAAATGGAGAAGTATAGCGGTGCCAGGTGTATTACGGTTCATGAGGTGTTGTGATGCCAGTGTGTTGTGTGTAGATGTGAATGTTCATGTTATGCAATGATTATGTACACTCACAGAAATTCTGAAACTTTCAGAAATCAAGTAGAAAATCAATCTGGACATAATTCTAGTATAACTACTCTCAGTATCGCAAAATTCATCTCTGAGTCGGACATAGGTGATCAGGCTATGTCCCACTGTCCCTGGTCGAATATAGGTGATCAATCTATATTCCACCGAGGTTCAATAAATTTTGAAATACTGATGCGTGGTTTTGCGACCTTACAACAGGTTTTACCTCTCAAGGGATCTTGAGAAGTTTGCAATCCCCACCAGGCAGTGTACCTGACCGATGTAGTATAGTGAAGTGGCAAGTACCGGGGGATTGATCGTTCAACTCAAAGAATAGTGTTCGTTAGGATTGAAATTTATCTACTAGGTCTAGAGGTGAGGGATGATTCTTTTTGTATTTTTATATTTTATGAAAAGCAAGTAAAAATCTCTGGTTTTGGAAGAAGGGGCGGAATTAGTTGCTAATCAACTAACCCAAAAACTACTACTTAAACTAATGTGCAGGAAAGTAAACTAGGGTTCTACAAGGGAAGTGAAGCGTATCTACCTATGATGTATTACTCCTTGCTAGCTATCCAATTCTACCTATTGAATTGTCACACCTTTTTTTAATTGACGGGTTGTATTCCTTAATACCATTCGTGGGGTGGCGTACGTACTTCCCCAACTCTATAAGCTCCTACTTCACTCCTATGTCGAGCCGGCTAAGAAGCTCCTAACATGGGATCACTAGAATTCGCTCATGCATTAAATACAACCAAATAAACCTAGTACGCATTGGTTCATGTTTCTTAAGACGTTCAAGCAAGTTACCGTATAGGAGGTTAGCCAGTTTTCTTAAGCCTAACATCGATATCACCCAATCAAACAAGAGACAATAGGAAACAAGAATTATAAGCTAAACCAATTAGATCTATTGAAGTGTCACACCTTTATTGATGACGATAGACACATACATCAACAAGGAATCAATAAGATCTAATTAATTATATACAAGTTTCACACAATCATAAGTAGACACAAGGTGAATTAGCAAAGCATGATCAATGAAGGGAAAACAACCACAATAATGAAAGACATAATTAAGTTAAAATCAACAAACCAATATTTGATGTTTATGAAGTGATTGAAACCCTCTAAGTTGCTGGAAAAACACCTACCTAAACCCTAGAATCGGACTTAGGGTTTAGGGCTTACAAATAATGAAGTTGTGATGTTGTATTTATAGCTGATTTTCTGTCCGCATCGATCTGACGGCGTCAGCCTTAACAAGTGACGGCGTCAGCTCCCCTTTTTCACCAAATTGTAGATCTTTTCGTCCCGATTCCGTGGCCTCTTGAATCACCTAAATCCGAGTTCGTATGAAGATTTTATGGCCAAAACAGTGACAGCTACTCCGCGCGTAAGTTATGATTGATTTGATTAACTTGTGACGACTTTTCTTCTTGTGCAAGTTGTCATTTTGACGTCGTCACTCTATGGCATCTGACGTCGTCAGGATGAGTCCTGACGCCGTCACCTTCAAAAATCCTCTGGCCCGTCTCTCTTTAACTTAACACTTGACGGCCTACATCCATTAACACGTGACGCCGTCAGACTTCCTATGTAAAACTTTCTGGCGCGTCACGTGTATAATTCCACCACTTTCATCTTCAAGTGATGGCGTCAGCATCCAAATCCTGACGCCGTCAGGTGTAAAATCCTGACTTTCCTTGGTCTTTTTGTTTTCTTCATTCTTGAGCATAAAAACGTCCAAAAAGCTCCAAAATGCTTCATATTCCAGAAATCACGTCCCAAGTACCTAAAATGAGAAAAGAAACGATTTAGGGCAATATTTGATCATATAATCGCGGATTAGGGCTTAAATGACCCCCTAAAAGCGGTACACTTTTCGCTTCATCAAATACTCAGCTCAGTTACACCAGTAATATATCCCTTACTTTAAAAGAAAATATTTTATCATAAATAAGGCAGTAGGCTTGGCAGGCAGGCAGGCATGTAGTGGTCATAGGGTTAAGTTTTTGTAAAAGTAGTTATAGTCTAGGTTTTAAAAATACCCAGTTCTCTATAACCTGGCTCTGATACCAATATGTAACACCCCCAAAATCGGGTCTAGCGGAAGCATACATGTCATTGGGGTGCTACTTAATTGGTATCACACCACAAGTACAAAGAACGGTTTTACCTCAACCGTTTAAAAGAAATTTCTTATTCAAAAGTATTTTGTTTACAGCATTCCAAAAACAGTGCGGAAATATAAGCACATAAAAGAAATAAAGCGGTCCCAAATAAATCAGAATCTTCTATGACCATGCCATGCCATGCCAAAAGCCTCCACAACTAGGCTATCGCCTTAAACCTGAAAATACATGCTAAAAGTGTCAACACGAGGTTGGTGAGTTTATAGGTTTATGATAAAACAGTAAAAATAATGTGAGTTCAATAAAAGTTTTGTGACCATTGTGTCGCTCACAATGTCATAAAAATAAAGTTTACCCTTAGGTAAATTAATAAATTGGACCACAAGGTTTTCGAGTGTGAATAATTGTTTACGTATAAATCAAGTTTAGTATTAGTGACCGCTGCTTCAATCACAGCGTCATGAAAAAAAACATTAGTAGAGTAGACCATAAGTATTAAGCAACAGAGTTGGACCATAAGCAAGGTATGTGACCATTACAACGAATATAATGGCACATCAAAGTAAGAGTCTATTACGCTAGCACTAAGTTCATGAAACCGAAGCTCGACAGTTCAGTGCGCTACAGTGTAGCACATAAGTAATAATCAGGGGCCCATAGTGAGTGTTTAACCCAATACACTCGTAGTCCAACTTCATATACGCTTGCATTGACCTGTCTGGCCAACCGAACAGGGGAGTCACCCCAATAGATCTATTTATATCAATCGCGCTTCCCAGTGGGAATTAACAGTTCATGAAGGTGGGCATAACAGTGGGTTCAGAGGCTTAGGCTAACTATGCAATAGCTTTGAGAAAATAAAACATTATTGTGGTCCAGAAAACATTTTGCATGTTTCTCACCCCATTGTTGTAAAACAAGTATAAGTAAAGTGGGGCTATAAACTCACATATATGTTTTCAAGCACTTGTGTCCATGAGTAAAAAATCAAGTATGTAATTAGTACATAATGTTGCATTCAAGAAATCCAACAAGTATTAAAACAAAGCAGAGAATGCTTCCGAGTAATTAAATCATGTATGAGTATAATTTAATTAAGGAGTTTGAGTAAAATGAATGATTAAATTGTGCATGTATTCTGCCCCCAAAAGTATTTCAAAACAATAAAAAGTAGGGGTCATGAACTCACCTTAGACACAGCAATGCAAATATCACGAATGACACAACTGGCATCTAGAAGCAAAACACAACGGTACCCAGGAGATATAGGCACAACGGTACGGGATCGGCACAACCTAATATGTATATAGCTATCTCAGAATACGTCTCGTAAAGTAAATGAGTTTTCAAAAAACAAGTGTCTTAGTTTTCATAGATTACTCGTATCAAAGCTTGTAAAAAGTTCAGTATCAACGTTTCGTGTGATGGTAAGAAAACATATTCTCAAAATGTAACTTACGCCAAAGTATAATATATATCCCAATATATTATAAAGGAGGTAATAAAAGAACGGTCAAGAAATACTGACGAAGACTCAAGTATACACACGTCAAAGAGGAATAGATAACGACATAGTCGAGAAAAGTACCGAAGAGGACTTGACTCGAGGAAGAATGACAAGCAGAAATCAAGAAATGAACGATAAGGAAAAATATGTCAAGAAAGTAATTCAATTGGTATGTTTCGGTATTTACCCAATAATCACAAATAGTTTGGAAATGTGCTTTAAGTTTCATATGAAAATTCAAATTAGTGTATCTCATAATAAGGTTTTACAAGTTAATAAAACTATGAGTTTCGATTATTGTCGGGTTTTATAAAGATACAAGGTTTTTGAAATAAAAATACAAGTTTAGAAAGTTTTATAAAATCCAGCATGATGTGTCCGTTTATACAACGTTTACAAGTCATCGTGACTTTAATAAAACTCAATTTCTCAAACAATATTTCCCGACAAGTCTATAATGAGAACAATTGATAATAATAGTTAATCTCACTGTTTAGAATATATATTAGTTATCGAGTTTTACAGTTTGTTATTAGTTGAATAAGTTTTAGTTTAGCACCTTAGATCCGGTATGAGTCTAATGAGTCCAATAATTTGTCCAAATGATTCGATACAAGTCCAATGATTTGCAAAAGATTCGAGTCATAATCTGTTATATTTTGTCCGTTAAGTATACGTTTAGTCCGTATTCCAGTATCAATCCCAAGAGTAACCGAAACGTTACCAATAATTACGCGTTAGTCAAGTATTTCAATAACCGAAAAAAATATATATTAAATACATGTTATATATTCTTAACAAAATATATAATGCACATTTAGGAAGTTTTAATCAAATGCACCCTTAATTTTACTTGGGCTCGGCCCTATCAAAATACCAAATGCACCCTAGCATAATGGGCTTTATGGCCCAATATACAAGTCCAATCATACAACACAAACATAAAATCCAGAACACAAATATATACTTATACATTTTCAGAAATGCAACCACACAAATCAAACACAAACGGCATTCACGACCGGTTATAACCGAATCAAGACGTGACATGGACTCACACATGCAAAATCGGTAAGGGGCAATTCGTGTAATCCTTATAAACCTTAATTAGGGTTCATCACTATTGTTGCTTGGATTGATTCTTGTTTTGCTAGAATAATTAAAGTACACATATGTTTAAATTTGGTTAATTAATTATGTGTTATTGTTTCTACGCTTCCGCATGTGTTCTTTGATGTTTGTTATATTTAATTATGATTGTCATGATATATATTCCAACACCTACATGGGAAATACGTGTGCCACGAGCCACACCTAAGTTTGTGTCACGAAGTGTACTTTTTTTTCTTTCGAAAAGTCTCATTTTTTTATATGTGCAATCTCCTTTAATATGTGTGCTCCCTTTTTTTCCGCAACTTTAGTTTAGCCCAAAAGTTCTTTGTGTTGCAAATTTTATACTTGTGATACAGGGTAAAAGAAAAAAATTTATACAACACCCTCTTGACATCATAAGTCCGTCCTTGAACTCATTATAAGGCTTTTTTTTAACGGCTGCGATTTATTAAAAAGTGAGCAAAAAACTAACAACAATTACAAAGAAAATACAAAGAAGCAGTTTTGAAGCTACTCTGTCAGATTGGGATGAAGCTTGCTATTTCTGTTTGCCAAAAAAAAAAGTAAATCAACTATAGAATCAATTACTTTTCAAAAAAAAAAAACTATAGAATCAATCACAATCAACATATCTCTCCTCAATTTTTTTACATCAAAGATCAAAGCGTTCCTGAATTTCCAAATCGCCTTTACAAAGGTGCGTCAATTAACGAATAAATATGGGTTCTACTATGGTAACACCCCTTAAGGGGCTATACCTACTAAAACCCCCTATGGGGTTGTACTTTTTTGTACTTTTTTGTCTTATTATGCTTTTTTGTCCTTTGTCCTTTTTTTTTTTTTTTTTAGCAGTTGCTTTTAGTATAATATTTTTTTTTTGGCTAAGTTTTTTTTTTTGTGTAAGTTTTTCATTGTCTAAGTGTTTTTTTTTTTTGTCCAAGTTTTTTTTTTTTTTTTTTTTTTTTTTTTTTTGTCTAAGTTTTTTTGTCCAAGTTTGTTTTTTTTTCCTTTAGTTTTTTTTTCTTTCTTTCTTTATACTCCTTCCGTCTCAATTTAATTGTCCATATTTCCTTTTATGGATGTCTCAAATTAATTGTCCACTTTCCTTATTTAGTAAAAACTAGAGAATCTAGTGGAGGAATATTCCATTTTAGTGATTGAAAATTAAAGTAGCCCCACTTTTATTAAATTTTGTGTTTTCTCTCTCCTGACAAATAAATTGAGATGGAGGGGTAAGAGTAATAGTACAAGTTTTTGTTTTTTTTTTTTTTTTTTGCCCTGTTCAAGTTTTTGTCCAAAGGGGGAAAGGCTGTCCAAAGTTTTTTCCAGTGTACACATTCACGGGCTTATACTGTTAGATCTAAAAATGGGTCTAGTTTAGATCTTTTTTAGATCTAAAAGATCTAAAAAAAGCACCAACATGAATCAGTACAAACATCAGAGTTACCAAAAAGATATAAAAAGGGAAACCGCGTGTATTCAATACCACCCACCCCACAGATCATCCCTTTTAGATCTAAAAAGATCTAAAAAAGGGTCGGTTTTACCACCAAAGCATCATCATCCCTTTTAGATCTAAAAAAAAATAGGGGTGCTTGGTTATAAGAACCACCAAGAAACCAATAAACCATCAGCAGACTTACCAACATAAGGGTTCTACTACGGTAATAAACCATCAGAACCAATCCATCCTTCTACAAACAAAACCACCATAAAAAACCACCAAGAAGAACACGGTTTTTGGGTGATTGAGTGAGAGAAAAGTGAGAGAAAACAGAGAGTCAGAGAAAAGAGAGAGAGAGAGATGAGTGATTGAGTGAGAGAGGGAGTCAGATATCACATGGGGTGGGATAGAGGAAAACCGTGGGTGGGGTGGTATTGATACACGCGGTTTCCCTTTTTTTAACTCTTTTTTTATTTTTATTTTTTTATTTTTTTCCTCAAGACAAAGTAAAAAAAAAATGTTAATAAAAAATTTATAAAAAAAAAAAAAAAAAAAAAAAAAAAAAAAAAAAAAAAAAAATAGCTAAAAAAAGTTGCTATAAAAAATAATAAAAAAAAATTGTAAAAATTATAAAAAATAAGTAAGTTGTTAAGAAAAAAAAGTTGTAAAAGTTATAAAAAAAACCAAGTAATTTGTTAAAATAAATAAAAGTAGCAAAAAAAGTTGCTAAAAAAAATTTAAAAAAAAATAAAAATAAAAAGTTGTAAAAATTATAAAAAATAAAGTAAGTTGTTAAAAAAATTTTGTAAATGATTACTGATTTATGTTGTAAATAATTATACCGACAAAACATTATGAATGATTACTGATTTATGTTGTAAATAACTGTTTGTATTATTTAAATTAACAATACATTACTGATTTATGTTGTAAATAACTGTTTGTATTATTTAAATTAATTCTTTGTCCAGGTGAAACAAAATAATCCTTTTTGTCGCTGTCAGAGAGGATTCATTGTAGAGAGGATATCCCGTAAAAAAACTAGTTATGGTCAACCGTATTACGCATGTCCTCTTTCAGTGGTAACTAATCATATGTTTGCTTAGTTATGTAAATTATTTGTTTGTTAATAATACATTTCTTATTATTTTCTTAACATGTAACAGCCAGGAACAGATGACTATGGGTGTCGGTACTTTATGTGGAAGGATGCGTTTCAAAAGAAGCACTTTAGTCAAGCCTCTTCTTCAACGCAGTGCTCAAACTGCGTTGCTAAAGATAATAAAATTGACAAGCAAGCTTATAAGATTGACCAGCTTGAAACAAGAAACAAGATGTTAGTTTCTCAAAACAAGTTGTTGATGACAAGAAATAAGACGCTCGAGACATCACTGGAATTGGCAAGGAATCCTGAGGATTACGCATGTCAGTCGGGTGCAATGCTCCATGAGCTTTTAGATGACATTAATAATCTTCACATGTAGTAGGTATTTTTATTAAATAATGTGTTATCGTTCTTGTTTAATTGAATAATAACAGTTGTTTTGTTTAATGTGTTAACGTTAACGTGTTATTGTTTAATGTGTTAATTAAATAGAAACACGTCAGACGAATACATTGTAGTTGTTTAATGTGTTAACGTTAACGTGTACAAAAAAATATTACACAAAAAAATAAACATTACACACAAAATAAACATTACAAAAAAAAATAAAACACAAAATAAACATTTAAAAAAAAAAATTACAAAAAGGTGGGGTAGCTCCTTTGTAAAAGTAAGAGGTGTTTGGTTATAATGTCCCATAAATATATGTAGAGGGTTATATTATGGTAACACCCCCTAGTGGGTGGCCCCCCTATTTTTGGAGAATGTATAATCCAAAAAAGCAGACAATACAAGTGACGTCAGCAGCAAAAGTCAACACACCCCCTTAGTGGGGTGTGAGCGTATCATGTCCCATATGTAGGTTGTCCATTTCAATTTTAGTTGCCAAAAATGTAATCAGCTTACAGATGAAAATATTCTTTGAGTATAAAATACTTCGTGTAAATTTACATTTTTATTACTCTCTCCGTCTCAAAATTATTGTCACTTGACAAAAAACACATTCTTTTAGAAAAATGTCACTATCACTACTTTCTCTTTTTTATTTTTTTGCCAAATGACAAGTTTACCCTTAATCAATTAATTAACACTTCTTTAAAGTTTGCAATATTAATTTCAACCAAGGGTAATATAGTAAACTTTATCAAACTCCACTATCTATTCACTTTCTATTTTGGGTATGTGACAATAATTTTGAGACGTCTAAAAAATGAATAAGTGACAATAAAATTGAGACTGAGGGATTATTATCCCTAAATTGATGGATAAATAAAGTCAAAGTCCACAATATATGGTTGAACACGACAGAAGTTTCTATGAATTGGTCAGACTAGGTGACTAAAGAATGCTTCTTGTCAAAGTTCAACACTTGAAAGAATGGGATGTATTAACTCTATTTTCTAAGCATTTGTTTATTCAAACAAGAAACAAAACATTTTCTTCTGCCACCTTCAATCCAACCAAGAATTTCAAGTCCAAATATCTCCCACACAAGACCTTTTGCTCAAATAAATTTCGATAATTCTCATACATTTAAAATAATTTCAGTGCAATCTTTCTCAGTGTGAGACCAACACTTTCACCAAGCATTGTAAAAAAACTTAACTAAAATTGGCAAAAACATAATTTGCAAATTGCAAAAAATATTCTTACATGATAAAACTACTAGATGCAAGATACATGTGATGTTACTGAACATTTATAAAGTGATCACCAACTATGAGCCAGGGAATATAAAAGAACTAATACAGTGACTTTTGACCTTAAACTGTTAGGTGGTAATCAATTGGAATATAAACAAATTGAAACTCGATGATGGATATACTTAACATTGTAGCAAAAGTGCGATGACAAGGTTCATGAAAACATTTAACTGAAACGATCATGGAAACACAAAGCACCCAAGAGCGGGTCATTGAACAAGAAGATCCATTGAACCATCAAATATCGTTTTTCACCAAAACCAAACACAAACAGATCATAATTGTTATGAAATGCCAAACAAAAACACTACAATTAGAACCAAAAAACCAAATATATGGTTATTCAACATTTACATTCCACAAGTCTTTCAAGATCACTCATTGTCGCAACTCGCAAGAGAAGTGTTTTCATTTTCATTTTTTTTAAAAACATTAATATCTTATCTAACAAAAATAAACCAAAATACAAATGGATTGAAAAGCTCAAACCATTGATTATTGACTTCCTCTTGCAGAATCAAGCCCTTCAGTTCTACTTTTTACAATTCGATGAAATACTTCTCTCACTTGCCTCTCCAACGGATCCAATCCATTCTTTAACGCCCCATAAACAATTCCCAATTCCTCAACACGTCTTCGGACCTCTTCTTCCTTTTCTTCCCCTACCGGAAACTGAACCGAATCAATCAATTCATTCATAGAACGAGCCGATTTCTCAATCCCATAAATCTCCTTCAAAAGCCCACAAGTATTCCTCCTTTCCCTTTTCTTCGCCTCATCCGAAATCCTCTCGTGCAAGGACACGATCGGAGCGCCCCAAATAAAATTCTTAGGCACGTTAAAATGTAACTGTAACCCGCGATCTTGACAAGGGATCGCAGCCACTAAAGCCCACATCACAAACAAGAACACATTACTCATCGTATAAACAACGACCGCAAGTCCATTAGTAGCAATAATCTCATTACTTTTCGGAGCAACAATATTATTCCCAATTGCTTGGAGTTGTTTACAAGCCGACCAAGATCTCGAAACACTAAAAGACAATGATCTAAAATGTTTCAAAGACTTGTGTCCTTGAGAATCCTTAGTATACCTACCAAAGGACCGATTTCTATGCGCTACATTAGTATTCGACTCCTTCTCATCAAGCATCCCAATAGCTAAATCAATCAAAGCCTTTTTCGCTCTACGAATTTGACCTTCACCTAAAACACTTCTCTCATTACCTAAAGCACACAAGACAATTTCCAACTGTTTCTGCCATTGTCTAATCTGTTCAATCCCATCTCTAATAGCATTACAAACATCCAACCCCTTAACACTCTTTTCGAAATAATCCGAGACTAGCTTTTCCAAAGGTTGTTTACCCAAAACAGATTTATTATTAAACAATATAACCTTAAACTCCTCTTGACAACAGAGAAAAACATCTAACAGCTTTGACACCCATGTGACCGACAACAATTCATTTGAATCAACTAATGACAAATCATGAAACCTTTGGGTTACCTGTCTTTGAAAAGCTTCAATTTCATTATCTTGATTTGTGTTTTCATGGTCTATTGAATGAACAACTGGATCACGTTTCATACTAAGGATTGATCTCCCAAAACTTGTGAAATTGGGTGATGATGAGCCGTGATAATCTGTACGCATTTTTTTAACTCACATTCACCAAAATATATATAAAAGTTTGGACCACAAAAGATTGGTGATTTAAGGGTTGTTTTGGAATTGTGAAAAGGGTTTTGATTGGAATTTGATGAAGAACAAAACCCAGAAAGGAAAAGTGAAAATGGTGTTTAAAGAGCGATGAAAGAATGAATGGTTTTGTAACCCTAAAAGGGTGTTTTATATGGAAGGAGTGATATGTTTATTTGGACCGCGTATATTGTGGTGTGTTGAAATTGTTAAAATGTTTTTTTTCTTTTGCAAGAAAGAGATGTTTGTGACTTTTTCTATTTTACTTTTTCGCTTTACTATTTCTTTTTTCCCCCTAAATAATACTCTCTACGTACTAAAATTATTGTCTTATTTTAATTTTTTTTTTCTTTCATTCTCAACTTTGATTATAAATTTTTTTGTTTGTGTTATACAATTTTTGATAAAAATTATACTAATGAAAATACATTTAAAACTTAATTCGTTCATATATTTTGTATCAAGTATTATGTAATATAAACAAAAATACTTGAGGTCAAAGTTGAAAAGTAAAAACCGAAAAAGTTAAAAAGGGACAATAATTTTGAAACAGAGAGAGTAAGTTCTAGAGTATTACTATTATATTTTCATACTATACATGACAAGAATTTCAAAAATAAAATTGTGTTAAGACAGATTAATGTACTTGTTCAAGTTAGTATTCAGCACATACAATATAATTAGGTGGCGCTCGGCGTCCCACGACCCCTCTAAGGAGGTGTACGGCCACAACGAGAATCAACATATACATGTGTGCGTTTGTGCCCAAATTTTCGCTACTTTATTGGAATAATGAAAAAATATAGTACATTCATGTCATATTTTTGAATGGGTTGTTTTCTTGGTACCCCTCCTCACCTATCAATAAGTACAAAAAAGTATAACCTCTACCCCTTTTTGACCTTCTGTTTATAGTACAAAACAAATTTTTATCAGTTTTTGTTCTGTATTTTTTGTCAGTTTAATACTTTTGACTTGTTAAATTTTATATTTTTTGTTTCGCATTTTTTTTCGTTTTACAGTTTTATAATATAAAAAAATTATAAGAAAAAAAAAAAAAAAAAAAAAAAAAAAAAGAGAAAGGTATCACTTGTAATTTTGAAAAGACCTTTGTAACCTAACCCTTTTTTAATACACAAATGTGAAGAATATGATTTGACACTTATGTATTAACGGTGAAGCATACCCTTGCAAGCTAATTTAAGATCATTTACAAATCAAACTTTTTTTACATATCAAATGATCAATCTCAATCTTTTATCTTTATTTAATCTAATGGATGAAATTAATCCCAACAATTTAAAAAACTCACTTTCATCATTTTTTTCTCAAATATTAATATCTTTCAAACCGTTAGGCGAAAAAAAATATATCATTACGACGAACATTTAATTATCTTTCTATAGATGGGCACTTTGATATACTTTCAACAAGTTTTTTTCCCTCGTGTTTTTCACGTTTTTTTTTTTTTTTTTTTACGTTTTTTTCGTTACTGAAGTTTACATGAAAAATTCACATGTGATTAAACACTAATTTGAATATTCTAATAAAATCACGTGTGATATTATTGTTAAATCACATATGATATGTCATATATGATATCTAATATCATATGTGATTTAACACTAATATCACATGTGATATTACATATCATATGTGATTTAACACTAATATCATATGTGATATTATTAGAATATTCAAATTAGTGTTTAATCAAATGTGATTTCTCATGCTATTTTCAGACACGAAGAAAAAAGAAAGAAAAAAAGACGAAAAAACATAAAAAAAAATAAAAATAAATAATAAAAAAAAAAAACACGAAAAACAAAAAGTTTATCGAAAGTATATCAAAGTGCCCGTCTATAGATAGATAATTAAATGTTGCTCGTTACGGTATAATTTGTTTTGTCTAACGATTAACGTTTCATGAGATATTTAAATTATAAAAAATAGGTGAAATATTAAAATACTTTTAATATCAACCATTGAAATATTAAAATAACTCTCCTCATATTAGGCTAGACACTGTGGTCGGTCGACTTCAGTCCCGATCGGTCGCCGCCAGTGTGGCTCTTCGGTCTTGATCGGTCGCTGATGCATCGAATTCACAACATGGTCGTTTGAACGACCGAATTTAATACATACAAAACACAAACAAAACACCCTTTTCTCACTATTATCCCTTTTTTCTCTTTTCTTTCTTTTCTTTTTTTTTAATTCGTTCAAAAAAAAAAGTGATATAGAGTTGCAGACATGATATACGGGGATGAGGGAGGAAGATGATTACTATGGTCAATATACACTTTTACACCCTAAGGTTTATATATTTTACACTTTCATCTTAGTTTGCACTTTCTTATTGTTTACAATTTACACTTTCAACCCAAGTTTGGAAAACTTCTTGAAATTGGTCCAACTATTTTTTAAACTGATTTTTTAAAATATTTGAATTAAAATATATATATATATATATAATATATATATATATATATATATATATATATATATATATATATTGGTTCATGAGAAAAGTTGATTTTGGTAGAAAAGTGAGAAAAGTGTACAAATCACCCCTTCAACTCCCCCTCCTTTTTTTCATTCCAAGTATAGGGGCCTTTTTGACAACTTTTCATTTTTCAAGGGGTCAACATGGTTTCTTCTTGTGTTTTTATTAATAAGGTCAGATCTCACCTTATTTTGCTGCATTCAAATCTCAAATTGCAGACACTGGGTCTAAGCAAATTTCTCATTTGTAACTGTTTGTCCAAATTAAACATTTTAAGTAATAAAAATACCAAATACCTTAACAAAAGAGATGTAAATTAACTACAAATAGTATCTTTATAACTCTATAAAAACAATTACATTCCAATGTAAAGTCACAAACAGTGATGCTACATCAATATAAAGTCACAAACAGTGATGAGACATCAACATCACGTGGGCGATTTAAACTTTTAGTGACAATATTAATTCATATCAAAATTTACTTAATCTGAAGGCGGGACATTCCATAAAAACTAATTAACCGTGTCTGGAAACTCAACTTGCTCACCGTCACCGTCACCATAAACCGCAACTTTCGCCAAAAGCAAATGCGCAAGGCTCACTCCTACTCTCCGAAAAAACTTAATCCACCCATCAAACCTCTCAACTTCATAGAACCAGATTCAACGTTTTTACTAATACCTGAATTTGCGTATTACTTTAAAGCATTGATATGCTTGTCGATCAGAGTCATCTGTTCAGCATCAAACTCGAACCAACTTTCACTTGATTCAATTGTATCATCCCCAGTTCCTATATCAGCGTGATGTACAATAATAAGCACATACAAGAGCCACATTTTAATCAGATCCCAAACACTCCTTATGCACCAGAAACCAACTAAAATCAGCAACATACCAACCAAAAACACTACTATTAGCATCAATACTAAACACTAAACGAAAACCAATGTTTCTACTCATGACAAAACAAACAATAACACAGTTACCAGCCTTATTTTTCCATAAAATCCAAAAAATCTCATATTTCCAACCCATCCAAAAAACCATTTTACTTCTACACCACTAAGTAAACATAAAGACAATTCATGTTGATAGCACATATTCGGGAAAAAAAATAGCATTTCAAATGTTTTCATCGATGCACTAAAAAAAGATGCATCGATGCACCAAATTTGATCTGTTTTGACTCAAACCCATTAACAAAGATGTCAAAAACTTAAAAAGAGATACCTGGGCTAAAATTAATAATCCTTGTCCTTCCCGAAAATGGCCCAGCAACAGCACTGGATGCAACAGATAGAAAATATGAGGCATTTTCGGATGATTGGGGAACAAGAACAATAGCAGAACGGGTAGTTGGAACAAAAAAATTGATTCTACCATGCATGACCTGAGGCACGTTCAACATCAATATCAGATTGGCACATCATTTTAACTGCTCTTTTTTACTTGCCGGTTCCATTTGTCTGAAGCTTCTTTTCACGGTCTGGGAAACAAGTGTCAAAATTACTAAATATGGTACTCAAATATTCGACATTTTTACACCGAACCGTTAACTGGATAACTTTTACAAAATAATAATAATAATAGTAACAATAATAAAAATTAAAAAATAAATAAAAATCTCCAAACTTACCAAATCCACACGTCATTTTAATCTTATAAAGCATTTCTATAATAACTCCAATATCATATGCTAGTTGTACAAGAAAAAAAATATAAATATTCATATTATAACTCGCATAAAGATACCGTAAGTCTACCATAGACACCACAAGGATTACCTCAGTTTCCATTTAGAAATCGGGTCAGGTCAGATTAGCGGGTTTCTAGACTCGAATTGGACGTGTGTTAAAAGCCAAATATCTCCAAAGTTGCGAACAACAAATGGATGCACTAAACATGCAAACAGATGCTCTAAATATGCAAATAGATGCACTAATATGTCCAAATAGATGCTCTAAACATATATCAGATAAAAACAATTCTGTGTATGGTCCGTATTTCACTCAAAAAACAATTATTTATCAGTTTAACAGAACATGTGAAGAACTGATAACATTAAAAACACAAGTATGTGCCAAACATTGCATTCTGTCCTTTGCTAATGCAGATTCCCTCCCAGAAATACCAAAAGATGACAAAGTAATGGTCACATATCCGTTAAACCAATTAGAACTTCTCACCATAGTATGCTGCAGTGCCAACCATGAGTGCAACGGTTCCACCTTGAGCCACTACACGAGCCCTCATTAATGTCTGACCCAACTTGGAGCTCCCTTGCTTGAAGCTAATCAAACCAGCTGTGAGCACCCCGGCTGTAATTAAGGCACCTAAAATACCAAACAGGGGACGTAAATATCGCAGATACAAAACAGCGAGAAAACAAATAACAACTATCTTATTGTGTAAGATAGCACCAATACCATCTTAATGACTCGATTCTATATATCAGGTTTGTCTTCTAGTATGTTTATCAAACATTCTTACTGATTATACTATCTCTAAAACAACTTATTCCTTCTCATATTGCTTTACAGTTGCTACACCATCTATCTATATCCGTACAATGCAGTCATGAGAATTTTGACCCTAAAATGTTTGAAGCGTAAATCTTAATTATAGTCGAGTCATCAAGCCACTCCTTACCATCTCAATTCAACTGATAGATGACCCGACTAAAATGATCATTTAGTTGTAATCTTTGAGCATCAAACTAACATTATCTCTGATTTTCTTACAGTTACATGCTCTTCATATATCTTACGGTAGCAATAACATATCATAATTCTTCTATGAAGATAGAATCCCACTTTTTCATCACATTGTAAAGTTACCTTGTTCGGTCAAAATGGATAATCTTGATGCACTAATGTATAAAACAGATGCAGTAATATATAATCATACAATATGGATGCCCTAATCTGACAAATAGATACGGTAATGTATAATGTTGATGCACTAATGTTGATGCAGCAACCACAAATACAGTTGCACTACTACAATTTGGTGTCATAACGTTAATGAACTATGGCCTTAACAGATGCCGTAAAGCATGTTTTTGATGCACTAATCAAACAAACAGATGTCGTAACTTGTAACATGATGCTCTTATTATACTAACAGATACCGTAAAACATTTTTTTGATGCACTAAACAAACAAACAGATGCCCTAACTTATAACATGATGTTGTTATCATACTAATGACACAAATGGATGCCATAACTTATAACATTAATCCTGATGCACTTATTTCAAACAAACAAATTATGTAACATATTAATAACACAGATGCACTAAATTGTAATTTTATACATAGAGATGCCTTAATATGTCATTTCATTCAACAATAACAACAATTATTATATACTTTACACAATAAATGCACTAAAATAACATAAAAATTAAAAAAATCTATAATTAAACACTTACTATTATTCGATTTCTCTGGTTCGATGTCAACGTTTTTGTTCTTTGTTCGTGAACTTATTTTGAGTTGCTGAAATTGAAAATGATACATAATTATAACATGTTTAAATCAATTAAATGATGAATATACCAAATTACGGCACTTACAAATAAGATGATATAATTACATATAGAAAAATTAGGGCACATACGATTTCAAAACTTCTTTTTCGCCATATTTATGTTAATCAGCTTGAAAAATCAAAGCGTTTATGATTAATTTGATCAGATTCTAATCTGAAAATGGATGTGTTCTTTGATAGGGATTGAATGATCGGAGTGTGTTTTGTGTTATGAGTTAAAATGAGAGGTATACTAGTTCCGCCCTTTTTTATCTATTTGTTTCATTGTTTACCCTTAAGTTTGGGACGTTTGCAAAATCTACCCTATAATTATTTTTCTCACTTTTCTATCTAATTATACTTTTCTCTAGAACCAACCCCTATATTATATATATATATATATATATATATATATTCGGTCGCCCCACTGTGGCAGTTTGGTCGTCGTCGGAGAGAGAAAGCTGATGTGGCAGGTCGTCTGCAGGTCACGAGTGTGTCTAGCCTTATATAATTTTCTATTAATTTAACTTTCTTGTTTATAAAACTATGATCTTTTTTATGTGTTTCCGACAACTATTTTACTCCGCACTTTCTGTTTTACAATATAAACAAAATTACAGAAATATAAAAAATATATAAAAACAAAAAACATAAAAGGTTATTACTTGTAATTTTGAAGAGGTCGTTATAACCTATCTTTTTTTAATACACAAATGTAAAGAGAATCATTTGACACTTATGTATAATGTTGGGAATTAAATATTCTGAAGATTAAGTATCGGGAAATTCTCTAAGTGATTAAGTCTGGTGGTTAAGTCTGCTAATGTTAATCCTGGTTAAGTCTGCTACCTGGTTAAGTCTGGTCGTTGAAGATTAAGTCTGCTAGTGTTAATTCTGGTGAATACAGAATTAAGTCTGCTCTTCTATCGTTAAGTCTGGTTGACTAGATGGATAAGTGTACTAAAGTCAAATATACACGGTAGATAATATCTTACCCTATGTGCTCAGTTTTTATCTTATATTCACAGAACAAGTTGTAAACATAGATACATGTTGTATCTTAGTTACTGACACACATAAGATAAGCTAGCAAGTTGTTCGACAAGACTTAACATTATTGTAAAGATCTTTCTTGAACTATAAAAGAAAGATCTTTGACTAACTTTATAAGTGTGTAAAAATAAGTGTGCTTAATTAATATCTCTCAAGAACAAACACAAACAATATCACAAGATATAGAAACATAAGATTCAAGGTTGTAACCCTAGTGATAAGAAAAGATCACTCGTATTATTATCTTAATAATATTGAATCGTTTGGTGTTAACATTGCATGTTCATTGTTCGTTACTAAAGCATTACTTTCCATTTCCATAATACAAATAACCTTCTAAGTATGATTAAGTAGATTCCGCATACTTAATCATATTAACTCAATATATCATATACACAAAGTCACAAAGGTTTAACCACCTTAACAGTGTATCGATTCCTCTCAATTGGTATCAGAGCAAGGCTGATATAGTTGATTTAGAAGAAGAAGCTTAAGAAATGGATGTTCAAGATACTGCTACAAATGTTGCTGCAAAGTCGCCCATGATCAAATAGAATGAGTTTGAGTTGTGGAGGTTGAGAATTGAGCAATATTTTATGGTTCAAGATTATGCTCTTTGGGATATCATTTTGTATGGTGATTCTTTCACACTAGGTTATACAGATGTTATTGTTGAAGGCAAAACTGAAAGGAGAAGAAATATTGGACCAACTACCGGTGATGAAAGGATACAGAAGAGAAATGATCAAAAAGCAAGAAATTTGTTGCTTATGACCATTCCTGGTGAACAAATG
This sequence comes from Artemisia tridentata subsp. tridentata, assembly GCA_021014915.2. Lineage (NCBI taxonomy): Eukaryota > Viridiplantae > Streptophyta > Magnoliopsida > Asterales > Asteraceae > Artemisia > Artemisia tridentata. Next base: position 201,980,995 of record CP139506.1, read on the forward strand.
CTATCCTTTAGCAAGTATCCTGATGCAAAAACTTTTTTTGAAGAGATTTGTGCATGGTTTGGTGGTAATGAAACTACCAAGAAAACACAGAATACATTGCTGAAACAACAATTTGAAAACTTCAGTTCAAATAGCAATGAATCACTTGATAAACTGTTCTCTAGATTACATAAGCTTGTCAGTCAGTTAGCTGTGTTGAGTGTTGAGATAGCTAAGGAATATCTCAACATGAAGTTTTTGAGAAGCCTACCTGATGAGTTCCATACTCATGTGGTTGTCTGGATGAACAAGCCAGACATTGAAACCATGAAACTCAATGATTTGTACAACAACTTCAAAATTGTTGAACAAAGTCTAAAGAAGTCTGGAATCTATAGTACTAGTTCTGGGAATGTGGCACTCTTGTCATCTCCTAGTACTAGTAAGTCAGAAGAGGTAGATGAAGATGAAGGTGTTTCTAATACTATCTATGGTGGTCCTTCTACTAGTTCACAAAAGAATGCTGCTGGACTTGGAGATCCAGCATTCTATGTATTCATGTCTAGTCAAACTAGTGGTTCTCCTCTAACTCATGAAGATCTTGATCAGTTGGATGATAATGATTTGGAAGAGATGGACATCAAATGGCAGGTTGCTTTACTTAGCATGAGGGCTAAGAAGTTCTGGCAGAGAACTGGTAAGCAGATTACCATTGATGGTAATGAAACTGCAGGGTTTGATAAGAAGAAAGTAGAGTGTTTCAACTGTCACAGGTTAGGACACTTTGCTAAAGAATGTAGAAACCCAAGAAAGCAGGATAATAGGAGCACATGGTATAGGCAAGAGAAGAAGAAGGAAGTCACAGTGGAAGAGCCAAGGGCTATACTAGCCATAGATGGGGTTAACTATGATTGGAGCTTCATGGCTGATGAAGTGGAAGCACCAACAAATGCTGCATTGGTGGCCACTGAGACTGCTCTAATGGCCTTTTCTGATTCAGAGGTAAATTCCATAATTAAATGTACTGAATCATGCTCTGCTCTTAAAGCTTATGAAGATCTTAAAAAGAGATTTAATGATCAACTAGAACAGTTATATGATGCATTAGCTAATTTAGGCAATCATAAAAGAGGAATAGCTGTTCTTGAAAAACAACTTTTACATTTTCAAGGAAATGAATCTAAGTTTACTGATGACATGAATGCTCTAAAAAGAGGCATAGAGTTCAGAGATGAAATAATTTCTAGGCAAAATGAATCATTAACTAAAGCTAAAAATAAAACTGAAAATGTTAAGATAACAGTAGATGCTTTAGCTTATGCCTCAGAGGGAATTAATAAGATTTGGGAAGCTCAAGTAATCAATAAAGCTAAGTCTGGTTTAGGATACAAATCTGTTCCTCCACCATACAGAGGTGTTCCTTCACCTCCAGGTATTGACCTAGCACACACAGGATTTGCTGAGTTTCAAGAACCAATAATGAAATATGGTTCTAGGTCTACTGAGAGTCCTAAGGTAGAGAAAGTAAGTGAGAGTTTATGTAAAACTTCACTTTCTAAGGACAAGGTGTCCTTTGTTAGGAAATCAGATGCTATAGTTGTTGAGGATTGTACAACTGATAGTGATGAAGATGAACAGGTTATGTCTAAACCTTAAAAAGCTAAGAAAGCAGGAACAAAGGTTCCTAAAGTGGTCAAAAGGGATACTGTTAGGCCTAAATCAAACATTAAACATGTTAGGCAACCAGTTAAATATTGTGAACAATGTAGATCCACTAGCAAGCCCAGAGGTAACCAAAGAAATTGGAATAACCTCAAGTCTAACCAATTAGGTGATGACTTTGCTTTTTTCAACAAAGCTTGTTATACATGTGGTAGTTTTGACCATCTTGCAGCTTTCTGCAACAAATGGGTATCTGGGTTTGAAAACAATAGAGTGAACTACAAAAGGCAAACACCTAAACCTCACTTTCACTCTAGTTCTAATGTTAACATAACTAAACCCAAAACAGTTTCAGTTAAGTCTGGCTTCAAACAAGTTAATTCTGCTAGACCATATATGACTGTTTACCTAAAATCAACAGCTAAGGGTGCAAAAACATTTTACAAACATGCACCAAAAGTTGTTCAAAGGTCCATTCATTCAAAGGCAGTAGTCCAAAAACAAGTTTGGAAAATTAAGGGTTCAACTACAAAACAAGCAGTTAATTCTGCTAGGCAAGTAGTTAATTCTGATGCTAAGGGAAATAGGGCAAATGCTGTTAAGGCCTCAGCATGTTGGGTTTAGAATTCAACTAAATCCAATATTGCATCAACTGTTCTCAAAAGATTAAATTACATTGATGCAAGAGGCAGATCCAAGTCAGTAATGGCTTGGGTCCCCAAAAGAAACTAATACTCCTTATTACTGTGCAGGAACATTCAATTGATAAACAAGAGGATCAAGGATACTCAGATAGTGGATGTTCAAGGCACATGACAGACAACAAGTCCTATCTTTCTGATTTTCAAACATTATATGGTGGCTATGTTACCTTTGGAGGAGGTGTTGGTGGCAAAATTTCCGGTAAAGGTACCATTAAAACTGAAAATTTAGATTTTAAAGATGTGTACTATGTACAAGAGTTAATTATAATCTTTTTAGTGTCTCACAAATGTGTGACAAAAAGAACAAAGTTCTTTTCTGTGACACTGAATGTCTTGTGCTTTCTCCAGATTTTAAGATGCCTGATGAAAGTCAAGTACTTCTTAAAATTCCTAGAAAGGGCAATATGTACAGTGTTGACATGAAGAACATTGTTCCCAAAAAGGATTTAACTTGTCTTGTTGCAAAGGCCACATTGGATGAATCAATGAAATGGCATAGAAGGTTTGGTCATATTAATTTCAAAACCATAAATACAATTGTTAAGAATGGTTTGGTAAGAGGTTTACCTCACAAAAGATTTGAAAATGATCAAACATGCATTGCTTGTCTTAAAGGCAAACAACACAAAGCCACTTATAAGCCCAAGATTTTTAACTCTATCAATCAATCATTGTTTATGCTTCATATGGACTTATTTGGACCTGTTTTAGTAAGTAGTATAATGCATAAGAGATATTGTCTTGTTACAACTGATGACTATAGCAGATTTACATGGGTTTTCTTTTTAGGTTCTAAGGATGAAACTTCTAGCATTCTTAAGACATTCATTACACAGATAGAAAACCAAGTAGACAAGAAAGTGAAAGTCATTAGATATGATAATGGGACAGAGTTTGAGAATAGAGTTATGGATGATTTCTTCAAACAAAAAGGTATTAGGAGAGAATTTAGTGTTGCTAGAACTCCACAACAGAATGGTGTTGTTGAGAGAAAGAATAGAACACTAATAGAAGCTGCTAGAATTATGTTAGCTGACTCTAAGCTACCTATAATGATGCGTGGGTTTTGCAACCTTACAACAGGTTTTACCTCTCGAGGGATCTCAAGAGGCTTACAACCCCACCAGGCAGTGTACCTGACCGATGTAGTATAGTGTAGTGGTAAGTACGGGGGATTGATCGTTCTCCACAGGGAATAGTGTTCGTTAGGTGTGAAAGGCTACTCTAATTAGGTCTAAGGGTTGAGGAAGATTCTTTTTATGTTTTTATATTTTATAAAAGCAAGTAAAATCTCGGGTTTTGAAGGAGTGGGCGGAATTAGTTGCTAGTCAACTAACCCAAATTACTACAAATGCAAATAAAATAAAATAACAAAAATGAAAAGTGGTGAGAAACTTATGTGTAGAGAAATGTGTTTACTTAGATTTCCTTACTCCCTAACTATCTTTTACCGGTTAATTAGTGTGTATTAGTCGCGTGGATGACAGGTGTATTCCTTAATACCATTCGTGGGGTGGCGTACTTACTTCCCCAAACTCTACAAGCTCCTACTTCACTCCTATGTCGAGCCGGCTAGGAAGCTCCTAACATGGGATCACTAGAATTCGCTTGTGCATTAAATACAACCATAAAAACCTTTAGTACGCGTTTGGTTCATGTTTCTTAAGACGTTCAAGCAAGTTACCGAATAGGAAGTTAGCCAGTTTTCTTAAGCCTAACATAGATAAACAATCATCCAATACAACTAACAACACACTAACAACCAATAATCAATAGCTAGGTTTCATTAGATCTAAGCAAACACAAGATAAAATTAGCCTAACATGTTAAACAAAAGACAAGCATAAGATAGAATCAAACAACACATAGACATATTGAATGATTAATTGATAACTTATCTTTCAATGAAACATGGAAGATCTCAAGGCAAAAAGCCCTGAAAAAGTAGCTAAAATCGTCTTAGGGTTTTATCCCAAAATTCCACACACTAAGCTCTCCCCTAATGACAAAAAATTAGAAAACTATATATAGACTTTGACATCTGACGGCGTCACCTTATGCATTGTGACGCCGTCACCTCGCCGCTTTTAGGGTTCCCGGATGACCATCTTGACGCCGTCCCTCTTTAGCTCTTCAAAAATCCATTCTGGCTTATCAAGGCTTGACGCCGTCGGATCATGAACGTGACGCCGTCCCCTTATGATTTAAGCCGTGACGCCCTTGATTTAGTTAAAACGTGACGCCGTCAGAATTCTCATGCAAACTCACTGGCCCGTCATGAGTAAATTTCACATCCAACTTTTCTTGCCAAGGCATGACGCCGTCCCATGTTAATTGTGACGCCGTCAAGAGTAACTTTTAGCCGATTCTTGAGACTTTGCCGTTTTCTTCACTTTAATGCTCCAAAAACGTCCAAAATGCCTCCTTTTCCGATTTCTCCTCAAAAGTACCTAAAATGACAAAAGGAACGATTTAGGGCAATATTTGATCAAATAAATACGATTTCGGGCTTAAATGACCCCTTAAAAGCGGTACACTTTTCGCTTCATCAAATACCCTTACACTTGAGATTTGCTTGTCCTCAAGCAAATGCGCTTTTATTCTAATCAAAATACAAGTTAGGGGTCATTTAATGCAAACATAAAAGTAATTACAACAAATAATCGTTCCACTTCAATCATAATAAGCACGGAGATTACATACTAGCACCTCACAAGTAGTGTTTAGATACTCACATCTCTCAAGTGTCATCAAAATAAATCTCATAAATGAAAACGGAAAATATCTCTCACTACCTGTCATAGCAAATAGATTACCATAGGCTTGGGAAAGGATCGAAAACCTCCTCCACTAGGCGTAAGCACCTAAGATAAACTATCAAAGAGGGCTTTTAAATGGGTTATAACGTTAGGTGTAGGGAAAAGGAAAACACGGTTTTGTTGGATAAAGGATATTTTACTGGTGGCTAGTTAAAGATCTTGATCAATCACATGTACTATACAACGTTGCTAAGCCAAGACTAGACTCGATCTTAAGCTAATGAAAGAAAATAACAAAACATAAACATAAAATAAACATAAAATGAAACGGGATGGTAGTCCGTATGTTTTTTCTATTTTTCTTTTTTTTCTCATTTTTTTTTTTTTTTTTTTTTTTTTTTTTTTTTTTTTTTTTTTTTTTGCATACACTTTTACCCTACCATCCAAAATAATACATCATAGGGGCGTTGCATCCCCTTACACTTGAACTTTTACATAACTTTACAAATAACTATTCTAATGACTCGAATTAAGATAATTGAAAAACTTGGAGTACTTTTAAAACATTTAGCACATATGGGGGTAATAAATGATGTTCTTCCCCATTACTCCATTACACTAGTACTTTACCCATGAGTCCCAATCGTCCCAAAACAATATGTACAAGGATATGACTCGACTTAGCAACCATGTAATCAACTAGATAATTAACTTGGGTTTAAACAAATGTTGTAACAATAATGCACTAAAAATGAGTGCATACAAGGTAGGCTAAGGCGATTTGGGTGTACATTTAAGTGGGGTGTAACAAATTCTTCCTTTAAGTAAAATGCTTAAAGGTCGAAACGAAAAGATAGGCTCTGAGGGGTGTACTAGGGGTATCGTGTACTAAAAATGAGTACAACGCAAAGGGTGTGGGAGAATTACTTGACCAATGTAGCCAATGTAATTATAACAAAAACACAGGTGTAAAACAATGGGTTAATCCTAATGCCTCTTATCATGTAGTAAATCTAACTACACGAATGTAGTCTCACTTGTGGCCTTGGAATGGTCCTAACGCAAGTTCTAGAATCTAAGTGCTACCGGTACACACATCATAGCATAAATGCTTTTCCTACCAATTCTAGGGGCGAACCTCACATATTTGGGGGTGGAAAATTTTTTAGTGGTACGGTTTTGTGCTAGTCATATAACTCCTATCCATGAGACGCTCATTAAGACCAAAGTTTCACTCCTATATGTTGTAAAAAATTTTAAATTTGGCACTAAAATTACCTTAACAAGTATTTCTCTCAGTTTTATTACACATCTACCATCAAACAAACAAAAATCAAGCGCAATTGTATTCTCAAAAATCGTACTTTTACCCTCCCCTTACACTTAAGATGAACATTGTCCCTAATGTTCAAATGACAAATGTAAAAGCATAAAGTAAAAGAATGAAATCAAATACTCCCCTGATTCGCTCGTTGGATAATGAAATTACACGGTTAAATCTTCCTCTAAAGAGAATGTTGAAGCTCCATGACTAATGCATCGCCATAAGCTTGATTCAAAACATTTCCTTGTCCAAAATAACCTGTTGAACCTGAGAAAACAAACACGAAAACCTGCATAACATCGGCGGGATAAAATCTATATATAAGGATATAATGCTTGTGGAATGATAACTTTGCAGATTCCTGGATATTATAAGTTGGAGATTTTAATAAAAACTTTTTATGAAAACAAAATTTTCAAAAATTTCTGGAAATTAAATCTGACGCCGTCAGGTTATAACCCCTGACGCCGTCAGAAATGACCTGACAAAAATTTTCATTTTAAGTTTCCGGAAAATTTCTGGAAAAACCTTTACCTTACTTCCTGGAAATTCTGCAAAACATCATTATGACTCGATACAAGCATTTGACTCAAACAAATACTAATATGTATGCTAACTTATTATTATTATGATTCATGTTCATTTGTGTTCTAATAAACCGATTTAGATTTCCCTTACACTTATCTTTTGCAAAATACCTTTATATGTAGTTAAGACGAAGTTAAAAACAAAATAAAGCATTTTCACAATTTAGTTTTTAACATGAATCAATAAGAATAAAAATTACACACACATACGAAACAAATAAAACAAACACACAAACAAATGAACACACAAAGCAAATAAAATAAATAAATCTTGGGTTGCCTCCCAAGAAGCGCCTTTCTTTATTAACGAGTCTTGTAGCTAGACTCAAAGTCACGTATATTACGTGATCCCATCATTCATAATGACGTATCCCTGATAGATATGATCCTTGTTATCAGGGTGGTGGTGTCTCAATCGCTCGACATTCGCGGTCACTTCACCTCCTCCTTTGCTGGTCAAGCTTACTATCCCATCTTGGTGTAAACTTTTAATTATGAATGGTCCGTACCACCAGGGACTTGGTTCATTAGTAGGTGCTTCAGTTGCTGAATGCCTTAGGAGCACTAAGTCCCCTTTTGTAAATTCAACGGGGTTATTGGTTTGCTCATCAGCCTCAATGTAATTGTAATTTCCACCTTTACATTCTCTAATCTCATTTTCCATATAACTCTTAATCCTCGCCTCCCATGCAAGAATTTTCTCTCGAACATTACCACGGATTATATTGGGGTTAGCCTCCATCTTCTTCTGCAGAGCAACATCTCGTATATGTCGTGGGATCGTTGGGAAGTTTATTGTTTTCTTCCCCTTCTTCATTTGGATGGTGCTATTTTCGTAATTGATTTGTGGTCTAGTGGTAGCGAGAAAGGGTGCCCCAAGGATTATTGGCATATTCATATCATTTCTCTCAATGATCATGAAGTCGACCGGATACAGGAATCCGGCAACGTTGACCAATACATCTTCTGCAATTCCTAACGGGTACTCATAAGAATGTTTCGCAAAGGAGAGTTTAGTATGGGTGATGGATGGCAACTCATCGGTTAACTGGACATAAACGGATAAAGGCATCAAATTTACGTCGGAACCTTGGTCAGCTATCGCATCCAGATACTTATGTTTTCCAATGCTGCATGGTATTTCAAAGACCCCGTAGAATTTCTGCTTTTCCACTAACTTTTGTCCTATGAGGCATTCATACAATTGCCCACCGGGTAATGTGTCAGATTTGTCATCCGGTTCCACCTTCTTGGACTCCTTGTTGGGTAGATGAGTACGTCGATAGTTTCTCACCCAATCGTTTATGGTCTCCTTGTTTATTTCGTGCTTCAAGTAATGCTTCACTTGTTGTGACACTGGCGGTTCAACCAATTGGCGCTCCTCAGAGGGCGCCTCCTCTCCCTTGTCGGAATCGCATTTGTAAGCATTGGTGTTTCCCTTATTAAGTGGGATGAGGTCAATTTTGTTAACTTCCATAGTTATGGATTTTCCTCTTCCATCATTTCCGCCCTCTTGGACGACGGAGGTGGCCTTGACAAATTCAGTGTTAGGAACATCAGCGTCATTCCTCACCAACACTTTTTCAGGGGCTTTAGTATTTGTGTATTCTTTCAAAAGATTCATCATCTCCGCCATTTTCTCTTCCATTTCCTCCTTTTGTTTGTAGACGGCTTCCTCAAATTTAGCCAACCGTTCGGAGTGTTTCGACATGTACTCTCTCATTCGAGCTTCGAATGTTGGACTGAGTTCCTGAGGTGGTGAGTTGGGTGGAGCGTGCTTATGGAAGGGTTTAGTATTTTCCCTACGGGGTGATTCGGACAATGGTATTTGCTTAACGCTTAAGACTGAGTTAATTGTTGCTTTTTGTGGACTTAAGGGTCTCTTTTGCTTTTCCATAAGATATGCAACCCTTTTCTCAAGTTCACTAACGCTTTCCTCAGTGATTTGATTGGCTGTATCGGGCGAAGAATATGTCATGACTGCCGAGCGCACGTCGTGGGAGACTTGCCACAGTTCATCATCGTCGGATGCAAGCTCATCAATGATCTCCCATGATTCCTCGGCGCTTTTGTCGCGCAATCTGCCCCCGGCGGCTCGATCGATGGCACGCTTGGTGTGGTAATCAACATGGTCATAGAAGATTTGGATTTGAAGCCATAGATTTATGCCATGATGAGGGACTTTTTGAAGTAAGTCCTTGAATCGAATCTATGCCCCGTAGAGGGTTTCGCCTCGACGTTGTTCAAACATCAAGATATCCTTCCTTAGCTTGGTAGTTCTCCCCGGTGGGAAAAACTGAGCAAGGAAACGAGTGGTGAGATCATCCCAAGAGGTGATGGATCCTGCGGGTTGACGTTCTAGCCACTGACTAGCTTGGTCCCGCAGAGAGAATTGGAAGAGACGCAATCGGGTCGTCTCTCGAGTGGCAACATCAAGGTCTATAGAATCAACGATTTTAAGAAAGTCCTTGAGATGTTGATTAGGATCTTCAGAACGAAGTCCATGGAATGCGCATCCGCTTTGCACCAACCGGATGGTGTCGGATCGCAAGGGTGTGATATTGGCTCCTTGCGTGAGCTCAATGGTGTTTCGATAGCCGTGGTGGCTAGGACGGGAATACTCTCCTAAAGTACGGGCTCTAGGAGGTGGTGGTGGTTGTTGTGGTGGTGGGTTAAGGATATTACCATCTTCCATGATGTCGGACGGTAATGGTTACGAACAAAGACACGAAGAAAATAGATAGACTAAAGAAAACCTAGAAAAATAAAATAAAAATCTCACTAGAAAGGAATCTAGTGAGTAGACCTAATAGAAATAAAAATTCAACCTAAACAATAACTATTCCCCGGCAGCGGCGCCAAAAACTTGATGCGTGGGTTTTGCAACCTTACAACAGGTTTTACCTCTCGAGGGATCTCAAGAGGCTTACAACCCCACCAGGCAGTGTACCTGACCGATGTAGTATAGTGTAGTGGTAAGTACGGGGGATTGATCGTTCTCCACAGGGAATAGTGTTCGTTAGGTGTGAAAGGCTACTCTAATTAGGTCTAAGGGTTGAGGAAGATTCTTTTTATGTTTTTATATTTTATAAAAGCAAGTAAAATCTCGGGTTTTGAAGGAGTGGGCGGAATTAGTTGCTAGTCAACTAACCCAAATTACTACAAATGCAAATAAAATAAAATAACAAAAATGAAAAGTGGTGAGAAACTTATGTGTAGAGAAATGTGTTTACTTAGATTTCCTTACTCCCTAACTATCTTTTACCGGTTAATTAGTGTGTATTAGTCGCGTGGATGACGGGTGTATTCCTTAATACCATTCGTGGGGTGGCGTACTTACTTCCCCAAACTCTACAAGCTCCTACTTCACTCCTATGTCGAGCCGGCTAGGAAGCTCCTAACATGGGATCACTAGAATTCGCTTGTGCATTAAATACAACCATAAAAACCTTTAGTACGCGTTTGGTTCATGTTTCTTAAGACGTTCAAGCAAGTTACCGAATAGGAAGTTAGCCAGTTTTCTTAAGCCTAACATAGATAAACAATCATCCAATACAACTAACAACACACTAACAACCAATAATCAATAGCTAGGTTTCATTAGATCTAAGCAAACACAAGATAAAATTAGCCTAACATGTTAAACAAAAGACAAGCATAAGATAGAATCAAACAACACATAGACATATTGAATGATTAATTGATAACTTATCTTTCAATGAAACATGGAAGATCTCAAGGCAAAAAGCCCTGAAAAAGTAGCTAAAATCGTCTTAGGGTTTTATCCCAAAATTCCACACACTAAGCTCTCCCCTAATGACAAAAAATTAGAAAACTATATATAGACTTTGACATCTGACGGCGTCACCTTATGCATTGTGACGCCGTCACCTCGCCGCTTTTAGGGTTCCCGGATGACCATCTTGACGCCGTCCCTCTTTAGCTCTTCAAAAATCCATTCTGGCTTATCAAGGCTTGACGCCGTCGGATCATGAACGTGACGCCGTCCCCTTATGATTTAAGCCGTGACGCCCTTGATTTAGTTAAAACGTGACGCCGTCAGAATTCTCATGCAAACTCACTGGCCCGTCATGAGTAAATTTCACATCCAACTTTTCTTGCCAAGGCATGACGCCGTCCCATGTTAATTGTGACGCCGTCAAGAGTAACTTTTAGCCGATTCTTGAGACTTTGCCGTTTTCTTCACTTTAATGCTCCAAAAACGTCCAAAATGCCTCCTTTTCCAGATTTCTCCTCAAAAGTACCTAAAATGACAAAAGGAACGATTTAGGGCAATATTTGATCAAATAAAATACGATTTCGGGCTTAAATGACCCCTTAAAAGCGGTACACTTTTCGCTTCATCATATAACTTTTTGGGCTGAAGCAGTCAACACTGCTTGCTATGTCCAGAATAGAGTTTTAGTTGTACAGCCTCACAATAAGACATCATACGAACTTTTTAGAGGTAGAACTCCTGCAATAGGATTTCTTAGACCTTTTGAATGTCATGTGACAATTCTCAATACCTTAGACCATTTAGGAAAATTCGATGGTAAAGCAGATGAAGGATTCTTTGTTGGATATTCTCTTAATAGCAAAGCATTTAGAGTATACAACACAAGAACTAGGATTATAGAGGAAAACCTACATGCGGAGTTTTTGGAGAATAAATCCAATGTAGAAGGTCAAGGACCAACATGGCTATTTGATCTTGAGACACTAACCAAATCAATGAATTATGTGCCTGTTGTTGCAGAAACTAATGATTTTTCAGGTTCACAAGCAACAGATGAGGCAAGGTTATAAAAGGAGACAAATCAAGATTATGTGTGGATGCCAATCTGGTCAAGTACATGTGTGGAATCAACTTCAAAAATTGGTGAATCTTCTTCTGGTAAAGCTAAAGAAGATGTTGAAGATGAAAGCAAAGAAGATGGAGCAAAGGAACAAGAAAATAGTTCTGCTGAAACAGACTTAACTGAAGAAACAGACTTAACTGAAGAAGCAGAATTAACAAAGGAAACAGAATTAACAGACGATGAGGTGGATTTGAGCAATCTCCCACCAAACTATCATGTTCCACTTACACCACACACCAGAATTCACAAAGTCCACTCCCTAGAAAATGTGATAGGAGATGTACAATCAGGGGTGAAGACAAGGCAACAACTGATGTCTTCAGACCAACAAGGGCTTCTTGATGCCCTTTATGCTTCAAAACAGCATGAGTTTTCAAACTCTTGCTTGTTTGTATGTTTTCTCTCACAAGCTAAACCAAAGAACATTCTGAAAGCCTTAGATGATTCTAGCTGGGTAGAAGCTATGCAAGAGGAGCTTCTTCAGTTCAAGATTCAGAAAGTTTGGGTGCTAGTTGATTTACCTAAGGATGCAAAGGTAATTGGCACTAGATGGGTTTTCAAGAATAAAAGGGATGAAAGGAGAATAGTGATTAGGAATAAGGCTAGATTAGTAGCCCAAGGGTACACACAATAAGAAGGTATAGACTATGATGAATTTTTTTCTCCAGTAGCAAGACTTGAGGCAATTAGGCTTTTCCTAGCTTATGCTTCATTTTTAGGCTTCACAGTTTACCAAATGGATGTCAAGAGTGCATTTTTATATGACACAATTGAAGAAGAGGTGTATGTCTCAGAACCTCCAGGGTTCATTGATCCTGACCATCCAGACAAAGTGTACAGAGTTGTAAAAGCTCTATATGGCCTGCATCAGGCACCAAGAGCTTGGTATGAAACACTGGCTTCCTATTTAAAAGAGAATGGATTTCAAAGAGGAAAGATTGATCAGACACTTTTCATCAAACAACACAAGAAGGATCTTCTGTTAGTGCAGGTGTATGTGGATGACATTATCTTTGGATCTACAAGGAAGGAGATGTGTTTGGAGATTGAGAAGCTTATGCATGATAAGTTTCAGATGAGTTCCATGGGGGAACTTACATTCTTTTTGGGTTTGCAAGTTAAACAGTCATATGAAGGCATATTTATTAGTCAAGATAAATATGTTGCTGAGATACTAAGGAAGTTCAACTTTGCTGATTCAAAAATGGCAAGCACACCAATGGATTCTGAGAAGCAACTTCCTAAAGACTTAGATGGAGAAAATGTGGATGTACACACATACAGATCTATGATAGGATCTTTGATGTATCTCACATCATCAAGACCTGACATCATGTTCTCTGTTTGTGCTTGTGCAAGATTTCAAGTAACTCCAAAGGTTTCTCATTTAACAGCAGTCAAGAGGATTTTTAGATATCTCAAGGGTCAACCTAGGTTGGGTCTATGGTATTCAAGGGAATCACCTTTTGACTTGGTAGCATTTTCGGATAGTGATTATGCTGGTGCTAGCTTGGACAGAAAGTCAACAACTGGAGGATGTCAATTCCTTGGGTGTAGACTTATCTCATGGCAGTGTAAGAAGCAAACAATTGTGGCTACTTCAACAATTGAAGCTGAATATGTAGCTGATGCAAGTTGCTGTGCTCAAGTCCTATGGCTTCAAAACCAACTTCTTGACTATGGGTACAATTTTATGAACACTGTCATTCATATTGATAATAGTAGTACAATTTGCATTATTAAAAATCCAGTACAACATTCTAAAACAAAACACATTGAAATTAGACATCACTTTATAAGAGACTGCAATGAGAAAAGATTAATTCAAGTTCTTAAAATTGCTTCAGAATACAACTTTGCAGATCTGCTAACAAAAGCTTTTGATGTTGGAAGATTTCAGTACTTGGTAGCAAGTATTGGAATGCTTAATCTTTGAATTTTTCAATCTAATGTGTTTTTGTATATAAATTTTTGTTTGTACTGCTAGCTTTGTCAGTTAATACTGCTATTACAAAAGTTTGTGCTGTTTGTACAAATTTAAATTATGTTGTTCATACAGTTAGTTCTATGCTTATTCTAATGCAAGACAAGTACTTTGTACATTGTTCTCTTGGTTTTAGACTAACTATTTCAGGTATGATCATTTGAGCACAAAGGAAATTTCAAGTGAAATGGAAGCAGCAGAGTGTGTTCTAGTTGCTGCCATAACAGGTTTATGATGGACTGAGTTTGGGAATTCTTAACAAAGGTTCACACCTAAGTTAATTAATTCTTTTAAACATCTTTCTTGAAACCTGGTTATCATATTTCACATTGAATTGATGACTTAGTTGATCAGAAAGTAACTGATTCAACTCACTTTCTATCATTTTAAACTTTTAAGTATAATGAGCAAGTCTAAGGACATCTGATAGAAAGAACAGCTAGTAAAAGTGAATCTAACACTTGTGTTAGAGGCAACAATTGCTATGAGCTGGAAACCCTGTCAAGAAAGCCTTTTGAATAGGTTTATCTTTATACAGGCAGTTATTTATAACTGAAAACATTGGTTCTCACACAACCAGAGGTTTCTTTAAACCGAAATTTTGATTAAGTGTCTGTTATACACTTAATCCCTTCAAAATGGTTGAAAGCAGTATGATTTTTCATAATAAAATCATATGCATACTGCTAAAAGTCAAAAAAAAATTTAAAAGGATTTTTGGAATAAAAATGACTCAAAAAACCATCAAATGATGGATTATGAGTTATTGCCCCATGAATCACCTCTCATAGGAGTTAACACACCTAGAAGTGATGAGGGCAGCAAATTAAACTCTTAAGGAATTGATGGCTACATGTACAACATTGTCTGATAACAAGTTCTAATTGATAGCTCAGATGATGGGGAGAGAAATATTTTGGTACATTGTGAGAGATCTTCCAAACAGGGAAGGAAATGTTATTTACATCTCAGGGGAGGAAATAAAGCCCAAGGAAGATTAACCAGTGAAAGGGAGAAAAAGACAAGAGCATACAAGATGATGACATGGAAGTTGAAAATGACAAGAATAGAGCTGATTCTGGAGTATTATATATATTCAGAAAGGATGAAGCATTCCAAAGGAGAAAGTTCTATCTAGGTCAAACGAAGAAAGCTTTCAGTTTCAATTTCAGTTCACTACGTTTGTTCATCACTTGCAAAGGCATGCTGATAGATGATTTCACTTGTTGAAACAAGCATCCAAGATACACAGCACCATTGCCTCTTATAATTCCTCCATCCAAGGAAATTGCACCATCTTTTAGGTCAATGTTTGAAGCCTGAAGATGTGTATTGATATTGTTGAAGTCAAAGATCAGAAAGCAGATGAGTTACTGAGTTAGATATTAACCTTTCAGAATAGAAGAAAGTTCAGTCCAAGGGTCTGACTATGAAGTGTTTGAAAGATCTTCACAATTCCTCATTTAAATCAGAAAAACATGTTGAAATGGATTCACATGTTTAGGGAAGGATTGTTGGGAATTAAATATTCTGAAGATTAAGTATCGAAAAATTCTCTAAGTGATTAAGTCTGGTGGTTAAGTCTGCTAGTGTTAATCCTGGTTAAGTCTGCTACCTGGTTAAGTCTGGTCGTTGAAGATTAAGTCTGCTAGTGTTAATTCTGATGAATATAGAATTAAGTCTGCTCTTCTATCGTTAAGTCTGGTTGACTGGATGGATAAGTGTACTAAAGTTAAATATACACGGTAGATAATATCTTACCCCATGTGCTCAGTCTTTATCTTATATTCACAGAACAAATTGTAAACATAGATACATGTTGTATCTTAGTTACTGACACACATAAGATAAGCTAGCAAGTTGTTCGACAAGACTTAACATTATTGTAAAGATCTTTCTTGAACTATAAAAGAAAGATCTTTGACTAACTTTATAAGTGTGTAAAAATAAGTGTGCTTAATTAATATCTCTCAAGAACAAACACAAACAATATCACAAGATATAGAAACATAAGATTCAAGGTTGTAACTAGTGGATTTAGAACAGACACTATTATAACTTCAATAAAGAACTTTAGTAACATATGCTGTATGTTGTTACAACATTACTTTCCATATAATACTAAATAAACCATCTAAGTGGAAAGTAGATTCCGATTTATAGCTAAACAAATATCAATACATAGCCAAAGGTATTGAACCCCTTAACATTAAATCGATTCTTCATATAATATAAATTTTTGTGAATAACCCTTGCAAGTTTTATATAATCGATAAGATCCATGCAAAAATGTGATTGTTTAAAGATCAAATAACAACTACCATAGCGATTCATCTTTGAATCAAGTTCTTGAGATAAAGCCAAAAATTACAACAAACAAGGTTTAGCTTTACATAAAATAAATAGGGTCAAACTAGTCGATCACTTTATATGTAATGATATTTGACTTTACATTAAATCATAGTACAAATACATATTCACTGTTCGACATTGAAAAGAACAATATGCATGGCATCATATGACATCTCTGCCGATACATTAAGTGATGTACGATCAAAGTAAAGGTTTTTTAGTCGTATGTGATTTATGAATCTAGAGGTGTTTATATAGTCTCCAAACTTGTCCTCCAAGTTAGAGTCCAACACCTCCTCAAGTTCTAAAACTTGACACTCAACCCCTTTCTTTTTCCTTGTTCGACAATATAAATATTTCGTGACTTAATATAATTAAATACAACTATTTATATATTAATTATTTAATATCGATTCTCATACGTAAAGTGTGCAATCCCGTGGTCTCGAGTTCAATTCTAGTCATACGAATATTAATATTTATCCACAAACTCCAACAGCTCCCACTTGGATATCTATTAATAGTGTAATGACATTGGTTAGCGTCTAGCAACACGCCAATGCCCCTAGTACAACTCGAGCTAGGTTTCCTGAAAAAAACCTTTAATGAGTCATCATTATTATTATTATCCTTTTGTTTCTAATACCAAGTTAATAAAGATATGGATCTTAGTCATTCTTTAATTAACAATTATGTTTCTCGTTGTTTATGATTGAACAAGATTACCAAAACATCTGAACGTATTCCAGATAGACTTTGGGCGTGCGCACGCAAACACCTTGTCAACCCTACGAGGGCCCAGTAGTATTAAACTTCAAAACAAATTTGAAGGAACAAATTCTCTCTTGACTACAAGAATAACCCATAGACTTTGCAACATTTCTGAAAACAATCCTTATGACTCCCAGTTACGGTAAGCGGTAAATTGCTTTACAGAAATGCACTACATCCATGACACTTATCTGGTATCTCAAGTCTGAGGATAACTAAATTCATGATTTACTTACTGACAAGATCCACAAAGTAAAATCATGTAGTTGGGATAAGTCCTATATTCAATTCATTGAATATCATGTGAATTGGTATGTCAACGCATCAATATACTTTCAAGTATACTCTAACCAATACTCAGATTTGTCTTAGTTCAATGATATTCCCATATCATTAATTGACAACGGACATTTAGAATAACATAAGTTATTCACGGATTTAAACATGCAAATATAGGACACAATTTATTATTTAATGAAAACAAACGTACCTAGTACTTTAATTCATTATGAATAATAATTGCTTAATGTCCTTTATCCAAACACTAAATAGATCAATGCATGATAATACTTGTTAATGAATTATGCCTCAAGTCATGTCTATCATACTTGTTGACAAGGCATAAATCAACTAACTTTGATCTATAAAATTTTGAGAATACTTATTTCAAGAATTATTTAAATTCTTGTATGTGTGCAATCAACTATATTGATATTGCCACATATTATTTCATAAATGGTGTAACATCCTCAATCACCAATTTATAATATTCAAACTTTCAAACACTTTAAAGTTTAAAGTATTCTAACTCTTTAATGCATAATGCAACTATGCTTCTTAGTTAAGCATAACTAGTTCACATGGCCATTATCAAGGATAAAATCCTACCATGACTAGTATTGAGTGTCATCTCACTTAAACAAACATTATTGTATAAAACTACAATATGCCTTTTTAACTATTCCGTAAACCTTATATTAATTGTGTAATTTGGATGCCATATAATCTTTCAAGATTTATCGGCTACAACAATTACGCAACAACTTGCCATATTATTTATACTTAGAATTTAGGAGCAATTCCAGGTTGAGGATCATTATTCTAAGTTCAATCATATTCGATTAGAATATTACATAATTTATCAAATATCTTTTATTAGATATCAAATGTTGTCAAATCATTTTACATTCAAACATGATACAACAATGATAAACATGAAAATCCTAGAATCAATCATAGATTTTATTCATGTTCTAACTTATCAAAAGATATATTTTTTCATTTAGACTTTCTAAATGATATGTTATGTCTTATTAGAATTAATTACCGCACATGTTTATAATTAATAAACATATAATTTCAAGGTTGTATGTTTTACTTCTTAAATTCTTCAAGTAAAGTTTCATTCCAAGTTAAGACTTAACATTTTAACTTACATGGAATGTTACTTCCCATATGTTATACAACATACATTATTTAAGAAATTAAACATAATACTCCCACTAGCTTTTAGGAATACTTAGAAATAGTCTTATTTCAATTATAAATCAAACAATAGATTTAATAATTAAACATAAGAATATTTCATAGATGCATGCATAAATCCATTCATGGATTTTTACACTTTGTACACTTCCAAAATAATTATGAATTCAAAAATCCTTTCGATTACTTACCGTCCTCGCTCAAGTAATCACTCAAGAAAGAGTTTTGATATTCCATTGTCATCCTTCATATAAATGAAAATAGATATGACAATTATTATCTTTATATATTTAATGTGCTTATGAAAGAGTATTCAATCATAGTTAATTACTTAAGTATGATTAATAATCTTGTCACAAGACATACATTAAATATGTGTACAATATTGTCCATATGATTTCTACATAAAGATTTAAACCACTAGGGTTTTCTATCTTTAAATAAACTCATCATCATTCTCTAACTATTAAGAATTAAGATAAACCAAATTTGTAAAATTTGAATATCTTTATGAACAGCATCTATAACATTCATAATATGAGTAATTTACCCAATTCATTATTTGGTAATACTTCATTAGATAATCCTCAGCATATAAATCAAATATCTGAGATATCCAAGTGGATCTATGAATGAGAATTCCATCATTTGAGATCCAACATTTACATGTCTAATCTCATCATGATATTTGCTAGTGTACATTAGAAGATTATGTATCTTGTAACTTTATCTCTACAAGATAAAACTCCCACTTGCTTTTTGTAATTTATAGACTATCTATAAATAATTAGCAAGTTAAGCAACACCAATTTGTTCTTATTTGGGACATTACAAATACACTTTGATAGTTCCTGACATTCGTTTGTTAATATCTAGCTTCATCAGAAGTTTAACAAATTCAGAATTTCAATTAAAGACTTAATGTGATTCATCACATTCCATAATAAATGATGTCTTATAAATCTTCTAGGAGTCTAATGAGTATATTCAATCCATACTCAATTTCCTAACCTTGATAACTTTTGGAAGAAAAGAAGTTATAGTTATCTTTAATCAAACAATACAAATAAAGTTTGATTTTCCTAACTGAACACACCACAAATATGTGGTATTTCATTAGAACTCATATTGTGAGATAATCTAACAATATGAAAGATAACTTTGTATTCCTTTTGGCTTACCTATTTCCCAACTAAGTCATCTTAATGGTGAAATAGAATTTCAAGCCTCTTGCATGCATTATAACTCAAGTACTTATTAAATAAGTCACTTCATGTTCATGTCTCAACAAGAAGACATAAACCGTTATAATCTCACTACACGTTATAAATCATTGATCAACTCAATGACTTCTTGTATATGTCCTTAATAAAGAAGACATAACAAGTTAACGTCTTACTTTAGATTATACTAAGTCTTAAAGACTTCATATTTATAACTAAAGTAATCATGAACACCATCATTTGGTTTCAATAGTATTTTCAAGTTAAACTTATTACTTCATTTATTTATGTCATTCAAAGAATACATAATTATTGAAGTAGTATTATATTACTTCATGCATTTATGTCATTCCAATAATACATAAACATTAAAGTTGAAGTAATCTTGTTATCATATTGACACAAGTTCTAATAAGTATCTAATTTAGAAACTGTAAATTTTCCATGTGTGGTCTCACGCACACTTGGAAATTTACCTTGTCATTAATTTTGGTCCAGGTCTCACGCATACCCAAAATTAACTCCAAGTGTTTTTAAGACTAGATATGTACAATCATATTAGAACAAGAATCTCTTACCTTGCGGTTAAGAGAATCTACTAAATCATATTGCTATATGTTATACCTTGCACACAATAAAGATTTCTCCCACTTGTGCATGGTACAACATCATGTACCACATAAACAACACTGCACGCGTTTGTTTAATGTGATCAATATGATTTGCGTCATTAGCATAACTAGTAGATATAGAGTTATTCAATCAAGGAAACGCACATGACTATCCTTGGTAATATTAGTATCTATATTTGGAAAGTAATTATCTTGAGCCATTCAAAAGATAATCTGAGTTACAATCAAGACAATAAATCTTGTAACTCCCACTGAATTAGAGAACTTACAATAACCCCTTATTCAGTAATGAGAACACAAAACTCCCACTGAATTCGACACCATAATAAGTGTTTCATAAACCAGTGAAAGGAAAGAGTGTCCTTGTTACTTTCCTACATCTTTGACAAAACCTATTCGTAACAATTACTTAGGTTCTAAAAGATTGTATTCTACTACGTAACTGATGGACTATCCACATTTACACCAAATGTGATTCATCACATTTCTTACTATTAACTTGAAAATTGGCATGCAATTTCTTCCATAGTAGGTCTACAATTCTAACAATTGTATGTAGTACTTCAAATGGTCAAAACAAAACAACTAGATATACTAGCTTGTCCTTTACCATTATGCGGTAATTAGTCTAGCTTCTAATTTAATAACTCATAAATTTCGCAATAACCTTAACGATTAAAACTTGCTATGAGTTATGTATTTAGAATTTAGACAATTCTAATTTTCCCATCATACCTTTCTCATTCATGAAAAGGAATAGGATTTAGTCTCACGCTTCTCATATGAAAGGAGACTTGGGTTTTTTCTTTTAATGAAATTGACTCTAACAAAAAACCCCTACGGGTGTAGATCAATTTACTAATAAAGAATAACCCATGTTTACGGTTTATCGTTGCATTAATACAATTAAAAGAATTTACAAAATTCAGTTTAGTATTTTCGATAATAGCTCTTTAAGAAAATAAAATACCCATTGGTAAATATTCATATCAACCATAGTATTTCTTAAAGCTAGGATCCTAATTGACATAGTACCATTACATCAGTTGATCTGCTAGTAATGATAGTATTCAACTAGGTAATTGTCGAACAATAATTGGCAAACAATTTTCCAATTCCTAGATCATTATGGGATTTACATCATATTGATTCATCAATATGTCATGTAAGCATGTTTCATCCCATCTCATGCCTTAAGCTCTAGGTCTCACGCATCAGCTTAATTAAGTTGTCTAACTTAGAAACAGTAAATTCATCCATGTGTGGTCTCACGCACACTCGGAAATTTACCTTGTCATTAATTTTGGTCCAGGTCTCACGCATACCCAAAATTAACTTCAAGTGTTCCTTATAAATTAGATGGCATGTAACTTAATTATAGGGTATTTAGTTTGATGTGTAATCAAAACATGTATAAAGATGCATGCACTCATCTTAATAGCATTAGTTTTCAAAACAATTTTTATTAACCAATTAGTTAAGAGTAAACCAAAAAACTATGTACTTGAGGTATTGGGTTCACCAATTAAAGAAGTACCAACAATTATCGCCCACATATCCTACTCTTACATGTTATTCGGATATTTGCCACAAAAGTGGCGTGTGGAATTGAGGTAAATCACCCTTAAGATGATAGTGTACGTAAATAGTGATATAGGTAAGTCGCAGTTGACGCACAAGCGGGCCCGGAGAGCCGGTAGGAGCGGATCTCTTAAAAAAACCCCTCTTCAGATAAACCCACCACACAGTTTGTCAACTTTGGTCCGCCTTTCACACACATATTGTACAAAAACATCAATCAAGCAAAAGTTTATGATCTTAGTCTTAAAAAAAAATTAAGTGACAAAGTTTAGATCTTGCTAGTCTCGCCTGGGAGCAAATTACCGTGCGAAGCGAACCACTGTCGGCACATAAGACACCGCAAGATCCTTACTTTATTACTTTATGTTTCACCATTATTAGTCCAATTTAATTTTTCTTTGAAAATTACCCTTTTTATTGCTTACTTTAACATATCACATATAAAAAAACAATAAACAAGTAATTAAAAGAAAAAAACAAACAATCAACTAATAAGAAAAACAATTAATTGTTAGTGAAACATCTAGCCACATGCAACCTTTTAAACAAATCCTATTAATAATCTATATGTGAATTATTATGTATATAATTAATAAAACTCCCATTGGTTTTCGAGCTCATTGTACCCAATGGACCACAGTCGCCAACAATTGGCCGCGTAAGTTTTAATAATAATATACCACGTTGCACATAACCGATTCATTAATTTAATATATTAGGTCTTCCCTAATATTTAGATTTATCTAAACATGTAGCAAACATCTAAACAATTTAATTCAAGTAATTATCCGTGACTAACATGCATGTTTTGTCACGGATTCATGCATATCACATAGCAATTAGGTCACAAGATACATACACAACAACTTGTTAAAGACCTAGGGTTTCTAATTAATCACAATTAATTATGAAAAACCACAAACCCTAATTAGGGATTATGGAAACAAATCGAAACCCCCCCTAAATTAGGGTTAGGGTTTCGACTTTTTATTAAAAAAAACAAATTTTTAATAATAAAACCCTAGAAAATAAAACATGTATAATCTAAACAATTTAAATATACGTTTTTTATTGTTTAAGTAATTAATTACATGTTATACATGGCTCTTGATGCCACTGTTGGAATTTAGAACCATGACAATCATAAAACTCCAT
Source organism: Artemisia tridentata subsp. tridentata (assembly GCA_021014915.2). Classification (NCBI taxonomy): domain Eukaryota; kingdom Viridiplantae; phylum Streptophyta; class Magnoliopsida; order Asterales; family Asteraceae; genus Artemisia; species Artemisia tridentata. The sequence goes on from CP139506.1 coordinate 202,004,055, forward strand.
AAAACAAAGTACACATAATGCGGAAGCGTGTAACACATAAGTATAACATATAAAGAATTAACATAAACATAAAAGGAACGTACCTTTGCGATTCTAGCCCGAACAAGAATCAAATTGAGCAATATGAATGAACCCTAATAAGGGTTTATGTGAATTAGGGATCTATTGATTAACCCCTTACCGTTTTGTTAATCGATCCAAGATACAATCAATAATGTGATTGTACCACGTTCATGTACACACGTACTATTAGCGATTCGATATGAATGCTAGTTCTTGTCACAAGTAAAGCATACAACAAACAAGGTTTAGCTTTACATAAAATAAATAGGGTCAAACTAGTCGATCACTTTATATGTAATGATATTTGACTTTACATTAAATCATAGTACAAATACATATTCACTGTTCGACATTGAAAAGAACAATATGCATGGCATCATATGACATCTCTGCCGATACATTAAGTGATGTACGATCAAAGTAAAGGTTTTTTAGTCGTATGTGATTTATGAATCTAGAGGTGTTTATATAGTCTCCAAACTTGTCCTCCAAGTTAGAGTCCAACACCTCCTCAAGTTCTAAAACTTGACACTCAACCCCTTTCTTTTTCCTTGTTCGACAATATAAATATTTCGTGACTTAATATAATTAAATACAACTATTTATATATTAATTATTTAATATCGATTCTCATACGTAAAGTGTGCAATCCGTGGTCTCGAGTTCAATTCTAGTCATACGAATATTAATATTTATCCACAAACATAAGATCCAACAGTAACCCTAGTGATAAGAAAAGATCACTCGTATTATTATCTTAATAATATTGAATCGTTTGGTGTTAACATTGCATGTTCATTGTTCGTTACTAACGCATTACTTTCCATTTCCATAATACAAATAACCTTCTAAGTGTGATTAAGTAGATTCCGCATACTTAATCATATTAACTCAATATATCATATACACAAAGTCACAAAGGTTTAACCACCTTAACAGTGTATCGATTCCTCTCATATAAGCATAAGTATTAACGGTGAACATACCCTTGCAAGCTACAATATTACATAACGAGGTGAGATCCCTGCAAAATATGTATTCTTTAAAGAACAAATAAGGCAATCTCAGCCATCCATTCATCTTTCATCCAATGGCTGAGATGAAAGCCAAAAATTACAAACAAGGGCACATAAGTAATTTCACCCGTCTCATTTAATACATCACTTTCTCTCTCATAAAAAAACCTATATCTATTTTCTCTCTCCTAACCATTCACCGGAATCACCTAACCACCGCCTGAATCACCATGAAACCGCCATCTCCGGCAACCACCATTGCCGGAATATTTTTCGGCCAACCACCAACTTACCCCAAAACATAGATCAGGCCCCCCTGATCATATCTGGAAAGTTTGAAGACCCACGGAGTCCATTTGACCCTTGTTCGAAGCACCACAGCCACCACCATCGTCACGCCACCACCCACCGCCGGAATCATCAATAATGTAGTTACACAAGATGTTTTAGATGATCTACCAGAAGATAAAGATAAAGATGATGCAAATACCTTGAGATATATCAGAATAAATATGATTTACACCTCATACATCTATGGCTACCTTGGGATTCTCCTTGAAGGGCGTGAGCGTTTTGTAGATTATGAATCACATGGGATTCAGCAAGAATCACATGTGAATCCCATGTGATTCATTAGTCAATCCCATGCGATTCATTATGAATCCCATGGGATTGACTAATGAATCACATGGGAATCCCATGCGATTCATTATGAATCCCATGGGATTCATAATCAATCACATGGGATTCAGCATGAATCACATTGGGATTCAGCATGAAATCACATGGGATTCATAATGAATCCCATGGGATTCAGCATGAGTCACATGTGAATCCCATGTGATTCATTATGAATCCCATGGGATTCATTTGAATCCATGTGATTAATTATGAATCTCATGGTATTGACTAATGAATCTCATGGTATTGACTAATGAATCACATGGGATTCATAATGAATCGCATGGGATTCATAATGAATCACATGGTGTACAGCCACCATCTTTTGTACACCAGAAAAAACTTTTGTCCACATGTCTCACACATGCCTTTGACTCCAAAGTCTCAACACCATCTCCAACAAACACTCTCACACAAAAATTTATTATAACAACAACTAATCTAACGGCTGTAATTCACCCAAACACGTCACACATCAAACCCCTATATGACAATCTTATACAAGCCTAATGTAGTGATAAGATTTTATCTTGTATAAATTAATACTCTCATGACCTCTTAACTTATCACTGATTCAAATAAATGTTATATGATCCAATTTAAACCTTTGTAATGCAACATGAATATATTGGTCTAATATCTCCATAAAAGGACTCTTTATTAGTGTATACTGGATGTAGCATTAGCTGGTTCAGCTAGAGTAAGTATACATATATGTATAAGACTTCTTCAGCTCACCAACCGTCAGATCCCCATTTCCGACCAAAAACCACCACCACAGACTGCCGGCGAACCACCGTCAAAACCACCATGTTACCGCCGGATCTCCAACCATGCTCCTTCCGTCCGTACATCTCACCGTCAATCAGCGCCATCGCGATGCGCCGTCCTCACATCCCACGCCACAGATCGGAGATTATATTTTTCGGTAAAGGTTCCGCCGCCACAGATCGGAGGTTCCTCACATCCTACGCCACAGATCAGAGGTTATATTTTCCGATCGGAGGTTTTATAAGCCTGCTTCATACGAGTGTGTGCTTCATACGAGCGTGAATGATGAAATTCACCTCTCGTTATTGTCCGATTCAAGCTATGTTTTATCTCTAAAATAAATGAGAAAATAGGCTATGGTGGTTTGGGGATCTGAGATAATTAGGGATCTGAAAGAGAGATGAGAGAGACGAGTGTGAGTGTGTGTGTACAATGTGTGTGTTTAAGGGGTTAGGTAGAAAGTATGAAATGACTAAAATGCCCCTCAGTATTTTTGTCCATTTTAATCTAAACCGTTGGATGAAAGAAGGATGGATGGTTAAGATCTTTTTATTTGTTCTTTAGATAAATGTTGTTTCGTATTGAACTTTTCTCATTATATAACTTTCTAATGATTTAACTTTCTTGCTTATAAAACTAGGATCATTTTTTATGTGTTTCCGACAACTATTCTATTTTGTTCAGTTTCTCTTACAAAATTATACTTCTACATCACAATTGAAAACAGAAAATAATATATTTAACATTCAGTTTTGGCAGAGAACAATTGATAAAAAAAAAAAAACAAAAAAAAACAATTAAAAGATGTAAATTGGCCGTAATATCTTCTTTTTCTTTTTTGACAAGGTTCTTCACTGTAAAAAATATGTGGGTGAGTCCACGAAGTTACTATATTCCATAACTTTACAGTGATTTAACATGTCTGGATATTAAATAAAGTTACGTTGTAAGATATATTTTACATAATATATAGAGATCGAGTGAGTGTTATATAATGTTACATCTACTAATATGGTGAAACAAATGCATGTGTTTATTTGATGCTCGGTGACAAAATGAGCAGATGCATATGACCGTCCATACAAAGTCACGTGATTCGAGTCCCTACGAATCTATACGACTTGCAATGTAAGTTTTACAACCTCTTACTTCACTTGTTTGAGTTGTTTGATAGACTTTACATGTACTTTTACGTGAAAAGATACAATATTAGTTATGTTATTACTCCGTATATACTGTCACTGACGTTTAGACAACTAACTTCAAATAAATTCACTTTACCACTAGTTTATTGTTGAAATTTCTGGTACTTTTTGGGAATAAGATCATATCATTAATATGGTATATACTGTAACAAACTAAGAATTTGGTGTGTTTCTTAAGTGCGTTTGGTACACCACTATTGGAATGCATCAATCATAATGATTATCATTGCAAATGTTTGATTCCTAAGTTAACGAATGAAACTATCATTTGATACCCATAGACTCATAAGAGGAGTAGTCACATTTTCTAACTCATTCCCGTATGACCCACCACTAACATATGAAAACCATATGCCTTTCTAAAAAAAACCATGTGATAATGTTAGCATTTGAGCTGGAAGATATTTACATGAATTGAAGTAGACAACTAGTATGCGTATAACGCAAGGATTACTAATGTAATATTGTAATAGTTGTCTAGTGTTTGCCCTATATATACCCCTCAAGTCTTCCCTTGAGGAGGTGTGGGAAAATAGTAGAACCTAATAAGAATATCAAAGTTTTCCTTACCATTCTCTCTCACTACTTTCTCTCTCTAAAGTTAAACATGTTTCATTTAAACCATCAACCTCAACCTCCCGATCCGTACATGAATCTTGATGTTAACAGATAACCATACCCTAAAGTTCACACCAAACAATATAAATGGAATCGGTATTCTCTATCTAATACTACCCTCTAATCAATGTCATACTGATTGTGATTCCGGATAGTATACCAAACGCACCCTTAGTAGAAATTGAATTCAAAGCAAAGGTAATGTGTTGAAGTATTATAATTCAAACATTGGTTTGAAAACACATGAACTGATCAAATGACATATGCATTCGTATCATATTAGGTGTTCTTAGCTAAAGGCCTTTTTTTGTTCTTAGGTAAAGCCCTTTGTTCATACGAGGTGATTTGCAAACATCTACAAAATTATTGGGACATTCTAATTTATTGTGTTTGAACATTTATACCCTCAGAGTTACCTTTACATTTTCACCTCTGTGAGGGTATAAATGTCCAAACATAATAAATTAGAGTGTTCCAATCATTTTGTGAAGTGTGCAAATCATCTCACTTTGTTCGTGCCTCTTAGGCTCAACACTATGGTGATCAAACTCATCATCTTCACGTCAGCGTCACATTACCATTCAACATACCACCAAACACATCATCTTTTAGGTGCTATGGTCACCGCAAAACCCACCACCAAACAAAAAGTATAAGGCTAGATGTAATGGTGACTACCAAGAGATCTAAAACACCACTGTCACATCAACTTTCTTTATTCAGAACAACTTTATGATCAAGTTAGTGTAATAAGGAGACTGATGAGACAACCAAAATATAACTCACAAAAACAATTCAATAAACGCACTACACACACAAATAACTCGGTCGTCATAGACGGACCTTAGTGAAGACCGGGGAGGGCTGTGACCCCTCAAAACTTTAGAGTTTTACTTATACTTACATAATTATATTTGACACATGATGAACTCAAATAAGTACATTTTTTTATCATCATTTATCCTATTTATTTGACTTGTTTTATTATATTATATATGAAAATCGATACGTTAATGTTTACTTTTGTAATTCTCAGGTAAAAACAAGTATTATGTGAAACTTGGCGATTTTGGACTAATTATGGAGCAAAACAAGCAAGATGTAAAGAGTCTACTGAAATGTACAAGATCAAGATCATTCTGCTCCAGATACGCCGCATCATACTTCTTACATACGGCGCATCACTATCAAGATTTCACAAGTTACGATCCAAGACAGCAAAGGACATGCGCCGCATGGAGAAATGGAGTTACGCCTCATCTTAAGGCGGTGTACGAATATTCCTGAATATATTAATCTTGGACCCCACGCGAAGTTAAGTCAATGCGCCGCATCTACTTATCCTATGCGCCGCATCTAACCCTCAGACAGAAACTATAAATACCCCAAGGTCAGACGAATTTCGAAGGTTGGACAGTGCAAGATACCAGACGAATTCAGACGTATTAGCAGCACAAGACACACCCTGAACGAAGATACAAGAGCTGTAAGAAGGTCCTGCATGTATTCAATTCATTAAGTAGTTTTGTTTTATTGTATTAGTACACTTTAATTCATCAGGATTGATGGGCCGATTTCATGTGACTACGGAATATCATGGGCACCCCTTAAAATTGCTTTCCCATTAATTAAAGTTTATATGTTGATGTCTTTGGTGACTTTTATTAGTGCATTGATAACCTCTGTGTCTAGCTGAGCATTGCTTGGGTCGCCATGCCCCTTCCTCGCCTATTTATTCTATCGTTTCTAGGATAGTGGGATAGACATAAGTGATCATTAAGGGTTTACTCGCCGATAAGATTAGAGCCAACGAGAAAGGGTTAATTATATACACTTCATATAAAACTAGCAATAAAACAAGTGACAAGCTACTTAATTATCAGGACAGGTCTTCTTATTGTCTCAAGTATCTATCTGTGTACGTGTGTGCTAATCGCTGATTCGTGCTCATTAGTTTAGTTTTATATTTAATCATAACCAAACCGTGCCAGTCTCTCAGGCTGAACCCCCTTGCGTTAGATTAGGTTGTATAGCTAACTTAGGATATTAAAATACTGATTAGAATAACTAGATAATACGTTCCACTCTTAGTGATCGACACTCTACTTACCATTATATTCATACTGACCGGGTACACTACTCGTTAAGTGTGTGTGTGTTATTGATAAGTCAGCTAAATATAAATTTAAAACTTGAGTAGGCATTAATACTGCTAAACCGCAACGACACATCGCACCCATCAACACACTTGATAAAGAAAATTAAGTTTGGGCCTCCACTGAACGTCGGCCCTCCCAACAAGTTTTTTCAAGTTTCGTCTTTGTTGGTCGCATATGTGACTGATTCGTCCCTTTTTTCTATCTCTTATACGTCCCACAAGAGGATGTGTAATGGTGGCCGACGCGTCGGCTAAGGCGACCGACCGACTTGTCGACCAACCATTACACCCAGTCAAAAAATACCCAACTTTATACAAACATACCTCATAATATACCTCAAACACACTCACAAACCAAATTAAGAATAATAAAAACCCCTAAAATTTGTTAGGTGGTGAAGGCCACCAAACAAGTGCAAAACTCCCACCACCGCGCGTGGTGGTGGGTCTTCGCTATGGGAGACGAAGCGTGATGGCCTAGATGGAAGTGGTGCTCCACCATCATAATGTCGAATCTTAATTCCAAATACGGCCATTGTCATTAAAAAATTGTGTAGCTACAGCTATTCATTTTTATTAGAGGTGTCAATTTGTGCGCAAAATAAAAAATGAGCTAATTTAAGCAAATTTGTAAAAGTTTTGGGCACATTTAGCCCCCTTTTTTTTAAAAAAAATGGGCGTATATTGCATATTTAAAAGTTAAATGGGCACAAACGGTCATATATTTTTCTCTAAATTGGAGAACATTACAATTGTTTTTAAAGAAAAACTTATAGATATAATATAACTAAATTTTTAAATATTAATGAGGTGTTACATTTGAGAAATTTATTTCGTCGTTTTGGATCTTTTTTAAAGCTATTCGTATAACATGCGCCCGTTTGCCCAGTGCCCGTTTGCCCCGTAGACCGTTTGAACCGTGGCCCGTGCCCGCCCGTTTTGTCACCTCTAATTTTTATCATACATACGCGATACGACTAAAATTTGAGAACTTAATTTTACGGTTTAGATACTACGCATTATGACAGGTTAAGGGTGTGTTTGGTAAAAGTAGCAGTGAGCAGTAGCAGTGAGCGGTGAGCAGTAGCCACATCTCACAGCCCACCGCTCACAGCTTCTTAAAGAAACATTGAAAAAATGAGCATTCTTAAAAAATCGCAAACCTCACAGCTCCGTTGGCAAACGAACAATAAAAATCAAAAAGCTCATTGCTCACCGCTCGTCGCCCCAAAATGCTTCAAAAAACTCCGCGCCAAACATAGCCTAATTATAAATTTTGCATATTTTCCTTAACAAAAAATATGACATGAGTACATGACTTATGACAAAATTATACAAATGCTGATAAGTGTTGAGCAAGCTAAGTTATATAACTCGACATTCTTCTATCTTTTATAAGAGAAGAGGGAGTGGAGCTCGGGTTCCACCAGCGGGTTAGGCGGGCTTGCGGGCACACCGTCGCCGCCACCGCGGGTTGAAGCTGCGGGCTTGTTTTGCGAGCTCTTAACTCGCTGCGAGCTTGAGAGGAAGAAACGGTCATATGACCGTTGAGGGGTCAAAATGAAAGTATTTGACCGTGAGATCTTATTGATATGGAACATTTTACATACCGTGAGATCTTCAACATCGCCGCTTTGAGGTAAGCTGTTCCAAGCACGTCCATTATTGTAAAAATAGGGTTGTTGCTATAGAAGATTGAGGAATGGATTTGGGCCTATGTGTGTTGGGCTGAGGAAAAAAATGCAGGCCGAATGATGGGCCTTGTTGCTATAGAAGATTTGGGCCTTGTTGCTATAGAAGATTGAATTGTAAAGGAATATCCAGTTTTGGAAATGTAGAATGTAATCAACATGTTCATTAAATTATGACTCTATAAAATGTTTGTTTTTTTATATAATTGTTTAGTATTACTATAAGTTGGAAGGGTTAATGTTGCAAATTTATAAATTTGAAGGACAAATTATGAATATTTAAAAGAAAATTTGAGAGGGTTGAAAATGATGGACGCCAGTAAAAAAGGTTGGATTGAGGGTTGGAGGGTTGAAATGAGGTGGAGGAATTTAATTGGTTAATTTTGGAAGAGTTGGAGAGTCATGACTCCCTCCACCCTAAGAGCTATAAAATCGTCAAGTATAATAATATTGGAGCCATGAGCCATATATTAATTTCCATCAAATACACATCACTGTCTTTCAATAATATAAACGAAACAAAACCTCAAATCACGTAATGAGAAAACGATAGATTTGATGATGGAAAGAATATGTGGAGAGTATCTTTTTTATTTGGTTATTATATAGGATGCAACATAGAAAGCCATCATATTAAGTTTCCATTTGTCGTTTTGAAGTTTAACGACTATACACTGTCTTTCAATATTATAAACTAAAGCAAAAAGCCTCAAGCCCCTTGATGCATCTCAAAGGGATCATTTCAGATTATTTTGATCCAGACATAACGATAATTGATGTGAACACTTATAATCATGCTGAGAGTAATCCTATTTTTGGTTATGTGATTACTCCGTTTTTATTTTTAGGATGAAAGGCCAAAAGTGCCTGTGTTTGAAGTGTTCACACGACACGCTTCATACACGGACAATTCTAGAAAAAGCCTCAGCCGTTGATCTCACACGCTATCATCATCCATGATTGATCCAAAGCTACAAGAAGTGTGGAACACGTTGTAACTCTGCAGGTGTACTCCTACTATCTTTGTCTTTTTATTTTCATTTGTAGTTTCAATAAACTTTTCACTTTTTTTTAGAAAAATACTATACACAAATATAGAGAAAATACCAAAAGGACACTTTTAACATTATTTTTCTATTTTGGTCATAGTCGACTGCTCAACTGCTCGACTTCACCTAATTTTTGACACGTGTCATTCCATTGTACTTTTTTCAGGTACAAAAAAGTACAATTTTTGTACTTTTTTGGCCATGCTCGCTCAACTGCTCGACTACATCAAATTTTTGACACGTGTCATTCCTTTGTACTTTTTCTGATACATATGTATCAAAAAAAGTACAAAGGAATTACACGTGTCAAAAATTTGGTGGAGTCGAACAGTTGAGCAGTCGAGCATAACCAAAATGAGAAAATGATGTTAAAAGTGTCCATATAATGAATCAAAGTTGGATTTTTGTACTTTTTTGATAATTTTCTCAAAATATAATACTCGATCAAAATTATTGTTAATGATCTTATATTAACTACTTATAAAGCATGTATAAACTCTTTTAATATTTTAAACTTTTTAATTTTTGAGTAATATTCTATACCTATTTTACCCCATATTATAATAACAAAGTTTCATTTTAAATAATTTGGTCTTTTAATTATAGCACATTCTTATAATATCACTTATAAATGAAAAAATCAAAAAATATCTTTAGTACTATTTTAGTTTACTTTAATAATAATTTTTTTAGAAAGTCAACGATATATAAAAGACCGAAAAAAAGAAAGAAAAAAGACGAAATTACAATACAAGTCATCCCCACTTTAATAATAAAAATGACGAGTTAACGTACGGTGGCTTTTAAATTCTAAAACACGTTTTCAAAACTAGTTAACACAGGTGGTGTAATAAATATTGAACTCGTAAGTTTTGCATCAGGGGTCAAACTAAAATCACGATTTTGCAAGTTTAATTATTTACCGCTATATACTGTCACTTTACGCTGGTATTCGTCTGGTATAAGTAGTCATATGAACGATACATCCCACTCTTCGAATATGTAGGTCTATAATTATGTTGTCGTTACCTCATGCTGCTTAAATAGGAAGAGCCAAATTTGGGTTAGACCATACGTAGTGCAGCTTTGTTGCCTCTTCTTTTTGCCCAAGCACGCCCCCTTCCCCATAATCATGGGGCGTTTTAGCAACAAAAAAAAATTGAGCGTGGACTGCAACACGCCCCTGCCTTTTTGTTTTCTTTGAAAATAATACCAGTTCAAGCCTCAACATGCCCCAAAAACGCCCCTACTACCACTACACCATTTTTTCTGCCAAGCTCTAACATGGCCCACACTGTCACATGGCGCAAAACGCTCCACCCTCTCTTACACACCACTACACATGGTATTACATCGTTTGTCGGTCTGATTGATGCTGAATTTTTCGAAGGATACTAATTTGTTATGGAGTATTAGTTTAGACCTTTCCTTAAAAGGCGTATTCTCTTCACATGAGATTCTATGCTATCGCCTTTTTAAGTTCTTGTGCTTTGTTTTTTCATCAGCTTTGTTGACTTGTGAGTTACGAGTAATCAATAGGAGTATTATTTAATATATTCTAGAAAACATGGCATCTTTAGGAACATGAGTTATATTTTAATTAAAAGTTATTGTCATAAAGTAACAGCCATGTGTTACAACAATTATCACTATAGAAAGAGATATCTAAACATCATACACATATTAGGCTACAAGGAGTCAACACTTTTAACCCTCCAACCCTCCCAAATTTTAACCAATCATCTCCCTCCACCTCATTTTAACCATCCAACCCTCAATCCAACCTTTTTACTGGCGCCCATCACTTTCAACCCTCCCAAATATTTTTTTAATATTCATAATTTTTCCTTCAAAATTATAAATTTACAAAATTAACCCTTCTAATACTAAACAATTATATAAAACAAACAAACATTTTATTCATAACTGAAATTAAAAGTACAATTCATAAAACACACAAACATTTTATTCATAACTGAAAACAAACTACATAACTTAATCTTCCGGGTCATCGAGGTATGGTAAATCTTGAGACGCCACATGCTCCGTAAGATCAAATTGAAGACGATGATGGATGTGTTCATCTAGTAACTCCGGTAGTGTGTTGTCGTCATAAACGGGTTGCACCGGCGGATCCATTATATGAGTCCCTGATATTGCCCTCCCGTCATCTTTTATAATCATGTTGTGCAATATACAACACGCATAAACGATGTTAGTGATCTTTTCGACGGTCGTTTGACGGATCTTACGATTCAGAATACCCCATTTTGACTTAAGAACACCAAAACATCGTTCGACATCTTTTCTTGCCGACTCTTGAACTTTCTTGAATTTCTTTTCCTTCGCTTCAGTCGGATACGGGAATGCTTTGACATGAGTTGAGTACCTAGGATAGATTCCGTCGGTAAGATAATATCCCCGTTTGTAGTAACGCCCGTTGACAACGAATGATGAGTTGGGAGCCGTTCCATTTCGCTCCCTAAGATACAAGGTCGATTGATTCAAAACGTTGACATCGTTAAGCGACCCGGGAGGACCAAAAAAAGCGTGCCAGATCCACAAATCTTGTGAAGCAACGGCTTCAAGCATAATTGTCGGGTATGGATACCTCCCACTCTTGTATTGCCCTTTCAAATGTTTAGGACAATTTTTCCAAGGAAAATGTGTACAATCAAGGCTACCTAACATTCCCGGAATCTTGTGTCTTCGTTCATGTGCCTCGTACAAGCGTGCAACGTCGTGACTAGTAGGCTTACGTAAGAACTCACGCCCATATATCTGAATGACCGCGGTGCAAAAATGATCAAGGCATTCGCGTGACGTTCTCGCTGCCATGCATAAATAGTCGTCAAAGTTATCCGGAGGGTTTCCCGTTGCGAGTTGTTGAACGGCGGATGTGCATTTTTTGTAGAGCCGTAAAGCTCTTTTTCCCCCTACCATCTGCACCCTCTTGAAAATACTCGAACCTCTGCTCAATATCACCAACAATTTGTAAAAACAACCTTTTTGACATCCGAAACCTCTCACGAAACAAAGACGGGCCAAACTTCGGTTCGTCAACGAAATAGTCACGCATTAGTGTTTCTTGTGCTTCTTCCCGAAACCGCTCGATATAGGTTCGAGTTTCGGTAGTGCTTGCCGTGTCTTCTTCGAGCTCGTCAACCACGGCGCACAAAAAAGGTAGTGTACTACCCGTGGATAAGTCCGGTAAGATGGGTAATTGTATCGGGGGCAAAAAGGAAGAAGAAGATGATGATGATGATGATGACATTTTTTTTTTTGGTTTTTATTTGTGTTTCAGTGTGTAAAGGTTTGTATTTGTGTTTGGAGTGTGTTTTTTTTTTGGTTGTTATTTGTGTTTGTGATGGGTTCGGATTAAATAGGCAAAGCAAGGAGTAAATGCCAAGGACCAACTGTGTTTAATTTGTTTCACACGCTCCCTTTTGCAACGTTCGAAAAAGTACAAACGTTAACATTTTCTTCCAGCCCGCTGCGAGCTTGCAGCCCTCGGATGGAACCCGCCTGCCCAGCCCGCCTAGGCGGCGGCGGTGTTCCCATCCTACCCGCTCAACCCGCTCCCCACTCCTTGTAGCCTTATAGGATTTGTTATTTTAAAATGAGAAAGGTTTAATGCAAAACAATAATTATCTAAAGATTAAATCAAGAGATCTCGACCATCCATTTATTTTAAATCTAAAGGTCTAGATTAATCCTCATTTTAATATATTTAATTATTAAATGGCACTTTTGTAATATCATTAAATAAAAATTAACCATCATTTTATCATCAGTAACATCTTAAAAACACCACGTCACCATCACCAATGGCAGTCGCAACCACCAGCGGCACCGCACCTCCGTCACAATCAATGGACAAATCACCATCATCGCCACCGTCACCACCACAAACTACTGAATCATCTTCTCCGACGCCGGTCACCGGTTCGCCTCCGTCGGCTGGAAGTTTAGATCCGCTTGAGAGCTCGAGTTCGTCTCCTAATCGAAATAATCACCTGGATATGCAGGTTTTGTAACTGAATTTTAAGATCTCGTTGACTATTTGACTATTTAACTAATTATTTTTATTTTATTTGATTTTTTTAGCCGTCTTTGCGAAGCGAAGAGTATCGACAACTGTTTCGGCTTCCTCCTTTGGAGGTGGTTCTTCTTATTTAAGTTTAAAATGAAATTAAATGATGTATTGTATGTGATTATAATGTATTTGCGTTGTATATGATCGTGTTTAGGCGTTAGCGGTTTTGGATTTATGTAATGTGGATTGTTAAATGGTTAATCTTTCATTAGGCGGTTAGGTGTCGTGTGAAAAGATAGATAATGTAGATCAGTTTTCACGCTTTTTTCGTTTAATGAATGTGTTTGAATGCTTTAATGGATGATGGCGTACCGACTACACTAGAATCAATAGCGGTTATTGATTGTTAAATTGTTAGGTAGGATGGAAGTTCTGTTCTAAGTAGTTAAGGCTTAAGATTATTAAACGCTAAGAGGTGGGGCAGCTAGTGGTGCTCGAAATGCTATGTTGAAACAGTGATAAATGTACTTAAACTATTTGACATTGAGGCTTTTTAATCTGGTCTACTCTTGTAGGTTGTAATCGCTCTTCATCTCATAATAACTACAGCTGCAATCTTGTGTCCAGTTTTCATGATTCTAAGGTCAGTTTGTAATTTCCTTTGCAAGCTTGTACATGTTGTTTGTGCTTGTTGCCAAGCTTTATGGTCTCTATCCTTGGTTAACCTAATTTGCATTATTGATGCTGTATAGTCATTTAGAAAAAAAATTGGATAAAGAACTGATATGTACCTAGCTTTTAGATGCGCAAAGATATTGAGGGAACCAACCTTGAAACTCCAATCAAGACGCTTTTTCTATGAAGTCCCTCCACTATCAGGATTCAGGACTACCTATAGATCCATATGTTCTATGTTTTACGATAGTATAGGTGAGCTAGGTAGGTGGATCGGGTAACAGGTCCAAATGCGAAATTTCTTGGGCAGGTGAAAATTATTCTGGTTGGTTCACCTGCAAACTGTTGGTGCTGTGAATAGTTTGGATTTTTTATAGAAGAAAATAATTATATCGACTATGACTAACTGTTACTAAAGTAATGATCCAAGCTTTTTGATTGAAACTTTTTAAGTTTGTGCAAACTTATTTATGTCAAAAGTTACTTGTAACCCAATTTCGTCTTAGCTTATCTACAAAACTAAACCTGCTTAACGTATTGGCATTAAAATAAATCTGAGTGTACGTAACAGGTTTAAAATTACCACGCCTGCTGAAGTGAATCAATTGCTGGATTAGGATTCTGAACTTGTCGATAAAGAAGCCCACTATATAATTTGAAGCCTATACGCGAGACGTGAGCCATTCTCATGTAATTGTTTAACGTTATGCAGGTTTGACTCAGTTGTTCTATCAGGTGTTTCTTTGATGTTGTGTACTTGCATCAATTGGTTAAAGTTGGTATCTTTTGTACATACAAACTATGACATGCGGTCACTTGTGAATTCAACTAATAAGGTTTATTTTTTTATCAATTATACCTTAATCAAGTAATTGTGTTTCCAAGTTTGTTATTGTGAAAAGATTTTGAAAAGACCCTGTATTATCCACAAAAGCAAGTGCCTATGTCAGTGCGTGATAAAAAGATGTTATACTTGATAGAAGTCTTATGAACTTAAACTAAATGTATCACTAGGCATGTGTAACCCCCCAAAATCGGGTCCAGCGGAAGCTTACACGTCACTAGGGTGCTACCCAATTGGTACTACAACACAAGTACAAAGAACGGTTTTTACCTCAATCATTTAGTATAAAATTCATTAACAAAAGTGTTAAATTTACATCATTATAAAGTGGTGCGGAATTAGGCCCATGAAATAAGTAAAACGGTCCCCAAATGATTATCAGAGTATCTCGATCCTATAACCATGCCATGCCAAAAGCCGCCAATTGTGAGCTAACACTTTAAGAACCTGAAAATACATGCTAAAACGGGTCAACACGAGGTTGGTGAGTTCATAGGTTTAGTTTTAAGTGTAAAGCATTTGAATAAAGATTTCCCAGCAAAGGCATTGTAAATCCACTCAGTCCCAAGTTTCGCCCATACAAGACTTGCAACCTGTGTGTTTACAACCCACTGCCAAATAAGTTTAAGTTCTGGTAAACAAAAGTAATATATGGACCACAAGAATACAACGACAATGTACTCCAAATATGTTCACGAAAAGTATTATTGTTGCACTAAGCTCATGACACCGACGCCTTAACAGTTAGTTCATGTTATCACCCCAAACAGGTGCTTTGCCAGACACCTGTACGACATCAAATGAAATGCGTCCGTTTGACCAGTTGGAGCGACCAACCCGGACGGGGGAGTTTACCCCCAATAGATCTATTCACAACATTCGCGCTTACAACGTAATTAACGGTTCATGATAGTGGGGAATTTATGGCAAACGACAACAACTTAGGCATTCAATAAATGTTTAATGCACTTGTGTCCATAATAAAATAATCAAGTGTGTAACAGGTAAACACATAATACTTTCGAGTAATCGATCAAGTGTTTCAACCAATCAGTAATGTTTGAGAAAACGATTCACGTTTCAAGTAAAATGAGCATAGAGTTTAAATATAAACGAGCATGTATTCTCCCCCAAAACGGTTATAAAACAAGTAAAAGTAGGGGCCATGAACTCACCTGGAGAAACTCATAGGATAACAAAAAGAAAGCGAACGAATATCGAGGTACGGACGCTCTAACCGCGACCTAAATGATTCATATGTCTTAGGTTTGAAAACATGGTCATGCATGCAAGTTCGTACTCTATTTTATCACTTGTACATGTTGTTGTAACATTTGCTGTCAAAATACAATTGCGTCATTTTGATCCTTTATTTAGAAATTTACCACTTTTTAGAAAATGTAACTTGTTTATCTTGCGACCAAATTTTAATCGTCGTGCTAATATGTATTTCAAAAGTCTCTAACGCGTCTAATAAGTATATACATTGTTCTACCATTTCTGTTTACGCCATTTTAACCAAAATGAACACTAAAAGGTCCAAAATCCACTTTTAAAAATCCTAACAGCTTCCTATTAGACAAATAATATGCTGTCAAAATTATATGTTGCTGCAAACATTCTTTTGGCCATAATTTTTGCATCGTAGCTCGGTTTCTTAAGTTTGACCTATCCCCGCGAAGGTATTTAAGTATACTCTAGGCTTTTCAAGGTCTCGGCTAGTCTAAACGTCATTTAACCTCAGTTTTTCACCTCTCAAAAATCTGGACAGAATGTATTTTTCAGGTTTTTCAGAAAATGATTGTTTTCGTCGTTTAATTTGAAAATAACGTATCTTTTTCGTTATAAACCCGTTTTAACTCATTCAAGCGGCTATATTTTCGTTTTTAAGTCTATTTTCTATATTTCTAGCCAAAGATTACTTACAACCTACTGATTATTCCAGTTTTTACAAAACAGGACAGCAACTTATTTAAATGTTTCAAGAGAGTGTTTTCGAGTTTCTATCCCATTCCAAACCACTTGAAATCTTGTTCTAGTTCACCCATGATCTCCTTAACACAATAATAGTGATCTAAACATAAGCTTGACAATGTTCAAAGTCCATGTGAATGATCATCAAAATATTTATCTTTACAAATTTACTAACATATATGTATATATAGGGTTTATTTGTAGTAAGAACTTGTTTAAAACTTAAACTTTGTTGAAGGGTCATTATAAATGTAAATTTCATCAACATGTACCAAGTGATAATGAGTATAGATTACTTGACAAGCATGTAAAATATGAAAATCATGAGGTGTTAGTAAGATCACTTACAAGAGTGATTAGGGAAATAGAAGTTGTAAATCACTAGCTTAACCACAAGACTTATGCTCCAAAAACCCTTGTTAATGAGCCCTAATACACTTGATCTTTGCCACAACAAATCTTCTCCTTCGTGCTCCTTAATAGGTGTGTCGAATTGTATGTGTAGATGAGAAGGGTGTTTTTATTGTTTTTCTTACTTGAACTAATGGTGCAAAGAATGAACATACTTGGTCTATTTATACTTGAAGTTTGTCAAAAGATTAATAGTGAGTCAAAATCATTATTTTAGGCTAGTTGGAGGGGGGTGGCCGGTTGGGGGAAACAAGGGGGACAAATAGGTTGGCTAGGGGGGGGGGGGGGGGGCAAGGGGGATAACTAGGGCGGCTTAACCCAAAAGCAAAAAGTTAAGTAAGCTTTTGTTGGGTAATGATGATTAAGTAAGTATTATGTTTAATATCTAAAGGACATGAGAGGGGAGGGGGCGGCACTAAGCATAAAATGAGATTAGATGTGTAGTTTTAATACAAAAGTGTATATGTTGTATGTATTGGGTGTTAAAAATATGCATTGGTTATTGTTTTGGTAACTAACGAAAGTTATACGTATTTAAACGTAAGTCGTAAAGACATTACTTTAGGTGTCAGGAAATATTTTTGGCACTTTGGTAATAATTTTGAAAGTATAAAAATACCTTGGAAATAATCGTTGAAAGAATCGGGTATGTCGGGTGTTAAATATTGAATAACAAATAACGTTTGTTGAATTCCAAAACCGTAAGTAGTTAAAGAATAGAAATTTGTTTTATAGTTTAAAATTGTGAAATGGAGCATGAGCAAGATACTGGAAAGTTTTGAACTAAATATAGTCTAAATTCATAGCGTTCAAGAAGGTTGTTCCTAGTTTTATGTTTATTTAACCAAATAGTTATTCGTAAAAAGTGTTCTTGTAAAGTCTCAAAGTCGTAAATTGGAGTTTGAAAATAAATGTTGACGTGAAAAATTGCGGGTTGCTACAGCATGTACTCAGATGCAGATCATGAATTGTGGTATCTCAACACAAGAAACACACCCTCTCATAATGATAGACAAAGAGCCACAAGGTTGGATAACAAAACAAAATAGATAGGAGAAAGCATGTTTGTGTCCATATATATGAAAGAAAATTTCACAGTAAGGGTAACATTGGGTGGAGGAGAATGCCACACTCACATTCTTCGAGTACAAATTTAACATACAATTTTCTGTGTGCATGATTACAAGATTGCTGTAACATATAACTTGATTCATGACTTGTAACATATAACTTGATCCATGTGATTTATGTTGAATCTCATGAGATTCATTCTGAACCACATGAGATTCATTCTGAACCCCCATGAGATTCATACAAAATCTCATGTGATTCTTAATGCTTTTTTATTGTATAACTAATGCTTATTTTTATTATTATTATTTTTTATTTGTGTTCGATGTTCTTAATGCTACTGCTAGTGGTTCGCCTAGGAATAAGAAGTGGATTACCAAGGATATGCGTTAGTCAACGGACAAACCTGCCAATAAAGTTTTGAACTCGATGTCGTTGTCTCGGTTCAATCCTAATGAGAAGTTGCCGACTGTTGTTACGGTGAAGGCGCCGATTGTTGTTTAGGAGAAGGAGAAGGTGCCGATTGTTGTTCAAGAGAAGGCACCGGGTGTTGTTAAGGAGAAAGCGCCGAATGTTGTTACTGATAAGGCAAATGAGAAGGCACCTGATGTTGTTACTTATATTCTTGTTTTTGTTAGTCCTTTTTCTTCTTTTACTTAAATATATAGATGATTTGCAAAGGAAATTCTTATTTACTTTGAATATATCATGTTTGTTACTTATATTCTATTTCAATAACTTGATCACATGGGTAATCTGTATGAATCACATGGGATTCTCTATGAATCACATGGGATAAAGGATGAATCACAAGTGATTCATCATAGAATCCCATGGGATTCATCAAAGAAACTATACTAATGTTACTTGACAAAATATAAGATACCATCAATAACTTGATCACATGGGTAATTTGTATGAATCACATGGGATTCTATATGAATCACAAGGGATCATATAGAATCACATGGGATTAGGGATGAATCACAAGTGATTCATCAAAAAATCCCATGGGATTCTGTATGAATCATATAAAGATACTTGGCCAGAAAATATCATAAAAAGACACAGATTTCTAAGAAACTACACTACGGTTACTTGACAAAAAATCATAAAACATTAGTTATGGTATTGCTGTTACCAGTATCTTTTACGAGATTCATATAGAAACTACACTATTGTTACTTGACAAAATATGAGATTCCATCAATAACTTGATCACATGGGTAATTTGTATGAATCACATGGGATTAGGGATGAATCACAAGTGATTCATCAAAGAATCCCATGGGATTCTGTATGAATCGCATAAAGATACTTAACCAGAAAATATCATAAAAAGACAGATTTCTAAGAAACTACACTAATGTTACTTGACAAAAAATCATAAAAGATTAGTTATGGTATTGCTGTTCTACTATGGACATAAAATGATCACATGTTTTCAATGACTTCAAAAAAAGACATTCAACTTCACAAAAGACGATCTTCTTCTTGAACGCTTAGATACGCTCACGTTCCTCCCTATTCCTAACTGCTTCAACAATTATAGACATCTTTTCAGGAGAAGCAAGTTTATCAAACTCCTTTGCTAATTCAAGCATCTTCTCCACATGATCATTAAGCTCATGTAACATAGTGAAAATACCGCAATCTCGAAACTTTTTCTTGGTCCTCTGCTTCAGCTTTGGGATTTTTGGCTTGACTTTACCAATGTTAGCATGTTTTTTGTGACCATACAACTTCAAATGACGGGCAAACAACGATTTCTACAAAATTATAAAAAAAAGAGCATAAATTACTAGAATTCTGGGAAAATGTCAATTGGGATTCAACATGAATCACATGAGATTCATCTAGAATCATATGGGATTCTGTCTCAATCACAAAGGCTTCATCTAGAATCACAAGGGATTCATCAAAGAATCACATGGGATTCTGTATACAACACTTTACAACGGAAAATAAATACTTACAAGAACTTAACATGCTTCTTTATACTTTGAATCATACGTTGCTCCAGAAGCACTGTTATCTAGTATCATAATTGTTGTTACTCTAGTAAGGCTCAAGACGAACACATAAAAATAGCTCTTCTTCCAACATTAGGTAATTTTCCGGCAGTAGTGAACTCCTGAATATAAGTTGCTCACAGAAGTACCTACCCTAAAAAATTAACAGATTATAATATAAATAAAAGAAGGATTCAAAGCTACGCAAGTCATATAAATCAATAAACTTATTTTTCTTTACTAAGCCTTCCAACATTACATATTCTTTCATAAAGTTCGGCAACCACAACATACTCCATGACAATGGCATGATGCGTGGAGTGTGGACACCTAAAATTTACCACAAAAGTGAATAATGGATGTTGTTTTATCCAGGCTTCCAAGTGACAATAACTTTTTTTTTGAACAACACGTAATAATGACCTAAAAAGATTATGTTGGAGTGTAATATGAGCTTCAATTATAGGCTGGAACACTCAATCGACAAATAAATAATCAAAGAGTTGTAACTATCGAACTAACTATATTTGCTTTTTTTTGCTTGGGCATTTTATCGAACACTTCATGTGCATTAAATAAAACTGATATTTTCAGCAAATAACCACACATTAGAGCACATACCTCAAAGCAGAGATCACACTAAACACATTGTAACAAAGCTCACAAAACTACCGCCTATTTGCAGTTAACATACAACACACATATATTAAGCCTACATAAAATTATCACTAACAAAATGTTTATAAGCTCAATCAGCAATCTAGATGAGTAGAAAATGATTTCAACCGGATCAATTACCAAAAGATGAGGAATATCATGTCGATCGTCGTGTTAACAACTGCTGGCGGCGGTACGACGACGATATAAGTGGCGATTGGCGGAGGTACGACGGCGACGTAGGTTGTGGTGGAGGTGGTGATTTTCCGGCGGTTTTTATGGTGATTGTGATGAGAGAGAAAGTAGATATGTGAACGGCGGCGGTTTTTATGGTGTGAATGACGGTTTTACGGTGGTTTGTTCACCGGTGGTTGATTTTCCGACGGAGGTTAATTTTCCGGCGGGATGTATGACGGTTTTGATCGCTGTGTGTTTTTTAGGGTGAATAAATGAGAGTATTGACTATATTTTTTGCTTTTATAGGTTAGAGGTGGAATTACAGTTTTGCCCTTATTTGTAATTTGCAGATCTGATCTCTACCGTTGGAAGAAAGAAGGATGGATGGTTGGGATGTTGTGGTTTGTTCTTTAGAAACAAGTGGTTTGTCATGGATCTCACCTCATTTTGAAATTACAATGCTTTATGTGAAAGTTGATACAGAAAAAATCTAATTTTATTAGGCTCTCATTACGGTTTTTTTTTTACATAAAAAACACTTTTATAATAAAAAGAGTAAATTACATGGATGGTCCATGTGCTTTGTCAAAAGTAACAATCTTCATCCCTCGAAGTTTGAAGTTGCACTGGTAGTCCCTAAGTTGGTAAACAAATAACACGACCGGTCCTTTAGTTTAACTGGGGTTAAGTGAGTTCCGTTATCATTTACACGTTAGCCCCTTTGGTTAAAGATCGTTGCATCGTCTATCCTTAATAATAACGACTGTTTATAATTTAAAGTTTCCATATTTTTTAATCAGTTTTTACACGTTTTCGTCCGTTTTTACACGTTTTCTTACGTTTTTATCCGTTTTCGTCCGTTTTTATACGTTTTTTTCAAGGTTGCAAAAATCGTGAATCGGTAGTCGGGCGGTCGACCACCTTGTAGCTTGTAATCGGTCTAGGCGGGATTAATCGGTGATTAATCGGATTGGCATTACTAATAAATTTTAGTTATTTTCGGCAAGTTTTGTGTATTTCCGGTGAGTTTTAGGTATTTTCGGCAAGGTATTGTCTAAAAAACAACTTGTAATAGACTTAAACAGTTACTATAAGTGATCAAAATAAGTTTACAGTGAGTTTTGGGTACTTACGGCAAGATTTATAGGTTTCCGGAAAGTTTAACCACCATTGACCGCCGTTGAACGCCATTGACCACGGTTGACCTATTTGTTTGAACCAGTTACATAAATCGGCAAGGTCAATGGCCTTGTAGCACTTAATAGGCAATTAGTCGTCCTTGTAGACTTTTTTTTGCAACACTGTTTTTTTTACCCTTTTTTATACGTTTTCGTCCGTTTTTGTTACGTTTTCATCCGTTTTTATACGTTTCCGTCCGTTTTCGTCCGTTTTCTTACATTTTCATATGTTTTTTGCGTTTTCGTCCGTTTTTTATATTTTTCGTTTGTTTTCATATGTTTTTATACGTGTTCGCCCTTTTTTTATTAAGTTGTCATACGTTTTAATCCATTTTCATACGTTTTTGTATGTTTTCTTCCGTTTTTCTTACGTTGTCATACCTTTTTATCCGTTTTTATACGTTTTCGTTTATTTTTCTTAGGTTTTTATACGTCTTCATCCGTTTTTATACGTTTTCATACGTTTTTATACGTCTTTGCTCGTTTTCTTACATTTTCATACGTTTTGTACGTTTTCATCCGTTTTTATCCATTTTTATACCTTTCCATACACTTTTATACGTTTTCTCCCGTTTTCTTATATCATCATACATTTTCGTACGTTTTTATACTTTTTCGTTCGTTTTTCTCACATTTTTATGCGTTTTCGTCCATTTTTATATGTTTTCGTACGTTTTCTTAAGTTGTCATATGTTTTATACGTTTTCGACCGTTTTTATACATTTTTGTCTGTTTTGATACGTTTTCATTCATTTTTCTTACAATTTTATCCGTTTTTATATGTCTTCATACGTTTTTCTTACGGATAAAAATTGACTAAAACATATAAAAACGGACCACAAAACGGACAAAAAGTTATTTGTATTCTTTAAATACATTTTAACGACATGGACAAAAAGTTATTTGTGGTCCGTTTTTAGATGTTTTCGTCCATTTTTATCCGTACGAAAAACGTATGAAAACATATAAAAATGGATAAAAACGTAAGGAAAACGGAAAAAACGTATAAAAACGGACAAAAATGCATAAAACGGACGAAAACGTATAAAAACGGACGAAAACGTATAAAAACGGATGGAAGAGTATAAAAATGGATAAAAACGTAAGATAAACGTATAAAAACGGACGAAAATGTATAAAAACGGATAGAAACATATGACAACTTAAGAAAACGTACGAAAATATATAAAAACGATTGAAAATGGACGAAAAAGCATAAAAACGTAAGAAAAACGAACGAAAAAGGATAAAAACATATGACAACTTAAGAAAACTTACGAAAACGTATAAAAAAAGATAAACGTATGACAACTTAAGAAAAACGGAAAAAAACATATGAAAACGTATAAAAATGGATAAAAACGTATGACAACTTAAGAAAAACTGGCGTACACGTTTAAAAACGGATAAAATCTTATTAAAACGGACGAAAACATATAAAAACGGACGAAACCGGATAAAAACAGAAGAAAAACGGTCGAAAACGGATAAAACGTATGAAAATGTAAGAAAACTGGTGAAAATGTATGGAAACGTGATAAAAACGGACGAAAACGTATAAAAACGGACGAAAACGAATAAAAACGGACGAAAACGCATAAAAACGGACGAAAACGTGTAAAAACGGATAAAACATATGAAAACTTTAAATTATAAACAGCCATTATTATTAATGATAGACGATGTAACTATCTTTAACCAAATGGGCTAACGTGTAAATGATAACGGAACTCACTAACACCAGTTAAACTAAAGGACCGATCGTGTTATTTGGTTACCAACTTAGGGACTACCAGTGCAACTTGAAACTTCGAGGGATGAAGGTTGTTACCTTTGACAAACCACAGGGACCATCGATGTAATTTACTCTAATAAAAAAGATAGTCGAATTCTAAATTTCGTCGCAATGAAATATTACTAAAGAGTCATGTTAAAAAGAAGAAAAGAATTCACCATAAAACAAGCTTTTTAAGGTAAATCACTATATCATTTTTACTAACTTACCAAGTAAGTCTATTGTTTAAAAAAGAAAAGTAAGTCTATTGTTTGCCTTTAAAAAAAAAGAAGAAGGGAGAAATGCATATATATATACTCAATAAAACTTAAAAACTTGCCTATTTTTTTCCAAATACAAGTTTTTAATACATGATATACAATACAAGTTAAGCATCTTTTGAGTATATATATTTAAATACATAAGTTTTAATAGGTATATATATAATGGGAGGTGATTTGCATATCAAATAAATTAATACGGACACCATAATATTACACCTCTAATACATATATTACAACATACCGTATGCATAATTGTGATGTATCTATCGGTGTACCAATCATCTCAACACGCAATTGCCCCGAAAAACAATCGTTTAACTTTTCATTGTTCTACGCAACTGAAAAGGTTTGATGTGACTAGTTTAGAACTTTAGATTAGTAAAATAGTATGGCTAGTGATATACTGACCCTCCTAAAAAATCTTATCCCCACCCTCTTCCCTCATTTTTTTAAATTATTTTATTTTATTTTTTTTTTTTAATTTTTATAATTTTATTTATATCAAAAAGCTATAAACCTAAAATTGCGGAACAGAAATACGGAAAAGAAACTGACCAAAACTATAAAATTGTCAAAAATACGGAACAGAAACTGACAAAAAACTATGATATACTGTCCCAAAAAAGAATCTTTGACTGAAATAGTGTCAAATAGTGCCCATAGGGAGGGTTCGGTTAGGGTATCCCAAATAGTACTCCCCCGTCTCATATTTATTTTATATATTTTTTTTTATGAATGTCGCAAATTAATTATCTACTTGCCATTTTTAGTAAGAAAAAGAGAATTTAGTGAGGGAATATTCTATTTGAGTGGTTGAGAATTATAATGGTCTCACTTTTATTAAACTTTGTGATTCTTATCTTCTGACAATAATTTTGAGACGGGAAGAGTATGTAATTGGGTCGTTTGTAATTTGTTTTAATAAATACATAGGCATATTGCATGGCCCAGCTTATCCCCAACCCCCCAAATTCGAAATTCACACCCCCCTTTCTTTTCAGATTTTTTATTATTATTTATTTTATTTTATTTATTTTTATAATTTTGTTTATATCAAAAAGCTATAAATCTGAAAGTGCGGAACAGAAATACAGAACAGAAACTGACAAAAACTATAAAATTGTCAAAAATACGAAACAGAAACTTATAAAAAACTGTGATATACTGTCTCAAAAAGAGAATATTTGACCAAAATAATTGCCACCCCCCTATTTGACATCCTGGGAGGGTTTGTATATCATAGGCCATATTGCATACGACAGTGCCTATCATAAACCCCCCAATTTTCATTATCCCCAACCCCCCCCCCCCCCCCCCCCCCCCCCCTTTTTTTTTTCATTTATTTTATTTTATTTTATTTTATTTTAATAATTTTGTTTATATAAAAAAATTATAAACTTGAAAGTGCGAACAGAAAATATAAAGTTTAATAAGTTAAACGTTTAAAAATGTCAGAAATACGGAACAGAAACTGACAAAAAACTGTAATATACCGTAAAGACAAACCCCCTATGATTTGACATCACGGGTTTATATAGTCTAGGCCATTGCATACACGTGGGTCATACGTCACAATACCAGCTGTGTGTTGGCTCATGACTGAGTTCTACTCATGTCACTTGCAATGACTTGGTCCATTTGTTCAACGCTTCAAGCGCTTATAATACGATAAAAAGATAATAGCCAAGCAAAACTAATTTTAATTAAATACCTTATGGGAGATAATTCTTGTATCTAGAACATATAGGCTAAATGTATACTAAAAAGAAAATTTAGATACACTCAAAATCCGATGGTTAAAACTAGGGGTGAGCAAAATCGACCGAGGCCCGACAACCGATCCCGACCGACCCCGACCGACATAAACCGAACTCAACTCGGGTCGGGATTTGGGTTGAAGTTTCCGGCTATTCGGGACACGGGTCGGGATTCGGGACTATTCGGGAAATTACAAAGGAACTGACAAAACCGAGGTGATTTCGGGACTATTCAATTCGGGAGTCGGGCTTGGTTTTTGAGGTAATCGGTTTCGGGACTATTCGGTATCGGGTCGGGACGGGTCGGTTCCGGCCCGATGCTCACCCCTAGTTAAAACAACGAAAAAGGATAAAGCATGTATCAATTATTTAGTGGATTAGTCATGTTTTATACTAATGACTTTCATATCAATTACAACTCATATCTTATTAACATCATTTAAGAAATCAATCATATAATTCGATGGGGAAATCATGCCTACATCTAAATGTAGGTAATTGCCTCCATCCTCTTTGGAAAAAATTTAAAAAATGTACAGTTTAGTCCCTCTAGTAAGTACCTGTTACATGTTTTCCCACTGTCCTTACCTTTTTTTTCAAAAAGAATGTAGGCAATTGCTTACTTTGAATGTAGGCATGATATCCTCATAATTCGATACAAGAACTTATTTTGCGTTTATCTTAAACAAAGAAAGAATTCATTTGTACATTAAATACATTGTTATTTTAAACACAAAAGTCATATATCCCGTATTGCATATGGATCCATGGAATGCAACAATTGCTACAAGACAAAATATAAACAAAATAATTATAAATGAAATTATAATATATTAGATCACCATATGACATAATCTCACGGGGTCCATTAGACAACCTATTTTAATAGTATTTTCGGCATGTCATATGTACCTTCTTAAAGAAAAGAAAAAAAAGCGAAGAAGAAATTTATCATTTTATAAGTGTTATTATACTCTGTTTTTGTGTATGTCAACTGAAAATAAAAAATAAAAAATAAAAAATAAAAAATAAAAATAAATAACCAACCCTTTGTTCAGCTACAAATAAAAATGATGCTCGTAGTAAACATAAATATGCGGGACTTTAATAAAAGAGATATGACTTACAAATATTTAAGGTTGGGTAGACCAAATATAAATAACATACTCCATTCGTCCTAAATTATACTCCCTGAGTTAATTTCATAAATGGTTCATGTGGCCGGTTGGATTTAATAGAAATAGTCCATAAAACTTTTTTTTAACGGATGCAGTTCATATGGTTGCGACCCATAACAGGTTTGGTCCCTGAGACTAACTGTCGTTAGTTTTTTTTCCGTTAGCTAACGAACGTTAGCAACAAACATTTGTAACGTTAGTCATTTATACTAACGACCGTTTATACTTAACTTAAAATTTGGTTTTCTTACTTTTTTTCCTAATATCTTTATACACGTTTTTATACACATATTTTTATATACATATTTTTATACACGGTTTTGTACACACATTTTTATACACACCTTTTTATAAATGTTTTTATACACACGTTTTTATGCACACATTTTTATACACACACTTACACACATTTTTATACGCACTTATAACCACATTTGTATACACGCATTTATACACACATTTTTATACATGTTTTTATACACCCATTTTTATACACCGTTTTATAAAAATGTGTATAAAAATGTGTGTATAAATGGGTGTATAAAAACGTGCATAAAAATGTGTGTATAAAAACATGTATAAAAATGTGTGTATAAAAACATGTGTATAAAATCGTGTATAAAAATGTGTGTATAAAATGTGTATCTAAAAATGTGTATAAAACGTGTATAAATGTGTTTATAAAAATGTGTACCTAAAAATGTGTATCGAAATGTGTATCGAAACGTGTTTATAAAAACGTGTATAAAAATGTGTGTATAAAAACATGTGTATAAAAATGTGTAAATATGTGTATAAGTGTGTGTATAAAAAAACATTTATAAAAAAGTATGTATAAAAATGTGTATAAAACGTGTATAAGAGTGTGTACAAAAACGTTTATAAAGATATTTGAAAAAAAAAATAATAATAATAAATAAGAAACCCATATTTTAAGTTAAGTATAAACGGTCGTTAGTATAAAAGATTAACGTTGCAAATGTTTGTTGCTAACGTTCGTTAGCTAACGGAAAAGAACTAACGACAGTTAGTCTCAGGGACCAAACCCGTTATGGGTTGCATCCATAGAGACTGAATCCGTTGAAAAAAAAGTTTCAAAGACTATTTTCATTAAATCTGACAAACCACAGAGACCATTGATAAAATTAACTCTAGATTATAAGACTATTTTCAATTTGCACAAAATTTAATAAATTTTTACTAACTACTAGTAATTTATTACCAATGAAATATCTTCTCCCTGCACTAAAGTTTCTTTTGATTCATTGAATTAGAAAATGAGTTAAGTGCATTTTTGGTCCCTAATGTTTAGCGAAATTGCATGTTTGGTCCTTATTCTTTCAAAAGTGCAAGGATGGTCCTCATTTTGAAGTTTCAGCTGCATGTTTGGTCCCTGGCCACTATCAAAATACATAAATACCCCTGTCCTTTCATTTTAATATATTCCTTTTCAGTTTTTAACACAAATGGTCCTTGTATTGCGCAAGGCTTTACAAATTTAGTCATTTTTTTCTTCACAAATGGTCATTCTTACACAAAATCGTCCTTGTGTTGCGCAAGGCTTACACAAATGGTCCTTGAGTCCGTTTTTCTCCCGTTTTTTCCGTTTTGGTCCGTTTTTTATCCGTTTTTGTCTGTTTTTCTTACGTTTTTGTCCGTTTTTCTTACGTTTTTTACGTTTTCATCCGTTATTCTTACGTTTTTTCCGTTTTCATACGTTTTTGTCCGTTTTTCTTACGTTTTTTCCGTTTTTATCCGTTTTCCTTACGTTTTTGTCCGTTTTTCTTACGTTTTTTACGTTTTCGTCCGTTTTCTTACGTTTTTTACGTTTTCGTCCGTTATTCTTACGTTTTTTTCCGTTTTCATACGTTTTCGTCAGTTTTTCTTACGTTTTTTTTCCGTTTTGGTCCGTTTTTATCCGTTTTTGTCTGTTTTTCTTACGTTTTTGTCCGTTTTTCTTACGTTTTTTACGTTTTCATCCGTTATTCTTACGTTTTTTTTCCGTTTTCATACATTTTTGTCCGTTTTTCTTACGTTTTTTCCGTTTTTTATCCGTTTTCCTTACGTTTTTGTCCGTTTTTCTTACGTTTTTTACGTTTTCGTCCGTTTTCTTACGTTTTTTTACGTTTTCGTCCGTTATTCGAACGTTTTTTTCTTTTCTCGTTTTTTCGTTTTTGTTTCTTTTTTTCTTTTTTCGTTTTTTTCTCGTTTTTTTCCGTTTTTTCCGTTTTTATCCGTTTTTCTTACGTTTTTTTACGTTTTCGTCCGTTATTCTTACGTTTTTTCCGTTTTCATACGTTTTTGTCTTACGTTTTCTTACGTTTTCATACTTATAAAAATTCGAAAAATTTATAAAAATTCAAAAAAAATTTTAAAATTCGAAAAAATTTATAGAAATTCGAAAACTTTATAAAAATTCGAAAAATTCAAAAGATTTTAAAAAATTTGAAAAATTTATAAAAATTCGAAAAAATTTATAAAAATTCGATAAATTTATAAAATTCGAAAATATTTTTTAAATTCGAAAAAAAAAAATTTAAAAATTATAAAAAAAAAAACTTATAAAAATTCGAAAAAATTTATAAAAATTCGAAAAAATTTATAAAAATCCGAAAATTTTATAAAAATTCAAAAATTTTATAAAAAATTCGAAAAAATTTATAAAAAATTTATAAAAATTCTTTTAAAAATATTTTTCGAATTTTAAAAATATTTCGAATTTTATAAAATTTTCGAATTTTTATAAATTTTTTTGAATTTTTATAATTTTTTTTTCGAAATTTTTATAAATTTTTTCGAATTTTTATAAATTTTTTTTGAATTTTTATAAATTTTTTTTCCGAATTTTTATAGATTTTTTCGAATTTTATAAATTTTTTTGAATTTTTATAAATTTTTTCGAATTTTTATAAATTTTTCGAATTTTTATAAATTTTTCGAATTTTTCAAAATTTTCAAAATTTTTTGAATTTTTCGAATTTTTATAAAGTTTTCGAATTTCTATAAATTTTTTCGAATTTTAAAATTTTTTTTGAATTTTTTTAAATTTTTTAAATTTTTATAAGTATGAAAATGTAAGAAAAACGGACAAAAACGTATGAAAAAGGAAAAAACGTAAGAATAACGGACCTTTATTCACGACCTTGTTTTCAAACCTAAGACATGGTATTTATTTAGGTTTCGGTTAGAGTTATCAGACCGTTATTCACAGTTTACCGTATTTCTATTCGAGATTTGATAACTGAGGTGAATTTCATAGCCCCGGTTTTTACATTGTTTGTATCTTATTTTAAAACCCTCGGGTTGGGAATACATTGCTTATTTTTCGAACACAAGTATTAAAACCGTTACTTTGCCTAAGTTACCGCATTACCATTGAAGTCCCCTTGAATCATGAACCATTAATTACTTGTAAGCGCGGATGTTATGAATAGATCTATTTGGGTTAACACCCCCGTTCGAGTTGGTCGCGCCAACCTGTCAAACGGACGCATATCATTCGGATTATTTCCGAGTGTCTGGCAAACACTTAGTTGGGGCATTGATTATTATTATGCTTGATTGCATACCATTTCGTTGAGCTTCGGGGTCATGAGCTTAGGGCACTGTATATTATTTTTGGCTATGATGTTATATTTATTATGATTGTCATGCTATTGAAATCTTGTGGTCCGCACTTTACTTGTTTACTTAAATCTATGAACTCACCAACAATTATGTTGACCTTTTTAGCGTGTATTCTCAGGTGACTAGACGATAATAATCACCTATGTATGGAGCATACTAGAGTCATATTTTGGAACGCACATCATGATGAAGATTTCCTTGCATTACTTAGCGTTTGGTTATGTATTAAAATCTTACTTTTGATGGCGAACTCTTATATAATGTTTTGTAAAACGTTTATGTTTAAATCAAACGCTTGTTTTAAAATGACTCACTTAGAAGTCATTCTTTATTTCCTTGTACTTTGTTATCCAAGAACATTACACCTTCGGAATTCCATTCCGCTGCAAACCAAATTTGGGGGTGTGACATCTTCCACATAATGCCCCTGAATCAGCTCATATAAATAATAACACCTGTTTACAACAAATACAGAAAAAAAAAAGACAAAGATGCGAGCCGAGCAAAAGGCATGTACGACAACGGCCTGTCACAGGTGATTGCTCTTTGCTTTTCCAATAACTTGCATTCTAACTAAATGAGTTGATTTCTGTGTTTGTATTCAGAGTTGTGTCTCAATAAATGCAGATACATCACCTGTGTATGATGATTTAGGAGATTGTAATCAGCGTTGCTGGTACTGTAAAGCTGCATTTTGGTATGAGGAACGCCTTAAAGGCCATCATTCATCAAATGGTCAGGCTGAATATCATTTATGCTGCGGAGGTGGTAAAATTTACATGGAACCAGAGCCAGATCCACCTGCATATATCAAACAACTTCTTGCAGACAGTAGTTTTATGCAAAATATAAGGGCTTACAATCAAATGTTTGCCATGACTTCATTTGGTGCCAAGATTGACAACACGATAAACCAAGGAAGAGGGCCATATGTTTTTAAAGTTTATGGTCAAATATACCACTGGATTGGTTCGCTTTGTCCTGCTGGTGATGATGCACCATGTTTTTTGCAATTATATATCTATGACACACAGAATGAAGTGCAAAACAGGATGAATCATTTTCGAGATTACGATGAACCTGCATTAGATCCAGAGGTGGTACTAGGACTTATCCAATTTTTAGATACTCACAATGAGCTGGTCCTGCTATTTAGAACTGCAAGAGATAAATGTGTAGA
Source organism: Artemisia tridentata subsp. tridentata (assembly GCA_021014915.2). NCBI lineage: Eukaryota > Viridiplantae > Streptophyta > Magnoliopsida > Asterales > Asteraceae > Artemisia > Artemisia tridentata. Next base: position 202,036,142 of record CP139506.1, read on the forward strand.
AGCTGATGTGCTTGAATTCAAGGTTAAGCTTTACAATAACGAAGGTGCTCGCAGTTATGAACTACCTACATCCAACAGCCTGGGAGCCATAGTATTTGACAATGGTCCAACAACGAAAATAGACTTTGATGTTATCATCGAACAAAAAGGTAGACCGCCAAAAAGGATAAACAAGCTTCATCAATCATACATGTCATTGCAGTTTCCACACATTTCATTTATGGTCGGCCAGGGTTTCATACAAAGTTAAAGTTAAGATCAGCAGATCTAAACGAAAAGGCAAAGCGAGTTTCAATGAACTTATTTTACACCTACCAGTTACACCCAAGGCATGACCAATACAATCTACTTTTCCAAACAGTCCGTCTTTTCCAGCAGTATGTAGTTGGTGTTTATTGCTGTATAGAACAGAATAGAATGAATTTCTTTAGAACACATCAAAATGACATTCGTGGAGAATATTTGTCCGGCCTGTATGATGCTAATCTTAAAAATTTCAAGAGGTGATCGTGACGGGTCAGAAGTGGGTTCAAGAATTATTTTGCCTTCTACATTTACCGGAGGTCATAGATACATGTACAACCACTACTTGGATGCGCTAGCAATTTGTCGTGTGCTCAGTAACCCGCAATACTTCATAACGTTCACATGTAATGTTAATTGGCCTGAAATTCAAAGATACATGGCATCGTTCTCACATTTGAACGCAGCGGACAGAGCAGATATAATATGTAGAGTTTTTGAGCAAACGATTAAGGCCTTTATCAAGTTCCTAAAACAGACACAACCATTTGGATATATCACAGGAGGTATGCTTATGTTTTGTTAAAAAAAAAACGATTTAGCTATCATTAAATTTTATGGCCTCAATAGGTGGCCTATGTAATGCATCAACATATTGTCCTCATTTCTCATTTACATTTTCCTATTTTTTACTATGCAGTATTATACACGGTTGAGTTCCAAAAGCGTGGGTTACCACATTGTCACACACTGGTGTGGGTGTCTTCACCAACCAAAATACATAATGCTGAAGATGTTGACGAATATATTTCTGCAGAGTTGCCTGATCCAGCCGTTGATCCACGCGGCTATAAAATTGTTTCTGAAATGATGATGCATGGACCCTGTGGAAAAGCCAATTTGGGTGCACCATGTATGCAAGGCGACGTATGCACAAAAAAATTCCCAAAGAAATATAACAATGAGACTTTTTTTGATGACATGGGACGTGCGCATTATCGAAGAAGGCAAACAAAGATTTCTGCAACTAAACACCAGATGAAGCTTGATAACACATATGTCGTTTCATATAACCGGTCTTTGTGCTTGGCATTTGAAGCACATATCAACGTGGAATACTGCGGGTGGAGCATGCTTATAAAATATTTGTTTAAGTACATATCCAAAGAAACGGATCGAATATTTGCCCAAGTAACCAGGTGTATAGGCGATGCATCTACTTCAGCAATCCAGTCACAGCCATACATTGATGAAATCCAGAATTTTGTAGACGGCCGTTTCATATGTCGGGTTCAAGAATTATTTTGCCTTCTTCATTTACCGGAGGTCCTTGATACATGTACAACACTACTTGGATGCGCTGGCAATTTGTTGTGTGCTCGGTAACCCGCAATACTTCATAACGTTCACATGTAATGTTAATTGGTCTGAAATTCAAAGATACATGGCATCGTTCTCACATTTGAACGCAGCGGACAGAGTAGATATAATATGTAGAGTTTTTGAGCAAAAGATTAAGGCCTTTATCAAGTTCCTAAAACAGACACAACCATTTGGATATATCACAGGAGGTATGCTTATGCTTTGTTATAAAAAAAAAAAAAAAAAAAAAAAAAAAAAAAAAAAAAAAAAAAACGATTTAGCTATCATTAAAATTTATGGCCTCAATAGGTGGCCTATGTAATGCATCAACATATTGTCCTCATTTCTCATTTACATTTTCCTATTTTTTACTATGCAGTATTATACACGGTTGAGTTCCAAAAGCGTGGGTTACCACATTGTCACACACTGGTGTGGGTGTCTTCATCAACCAAAATACAAAATGCTGAAGATGTTGACGAATATATTTCTGCAGAGTTGCCTGATCCAGCCGTTGATCCACGCGGCTATAAAATTGTTTCTGAAATGATGATGCATGGACCCTGTGGAAAAGCCAATTTGGGTGCACCATGTATGCAAGGCGACGTATGCACAAAAAAATTCCCAAAGAAATATAACAATGAGACTTTTTTTGATGACATGGGACGTGCGCATTATCGAAGAAGGCAAACAAAGATTTCTGCAACTAAACACCAGATGAAGCTTGATAACACATATGTCGTTCCATATAACCGGTCTTTGTGCTTGGCATTTGAAGCACATATCAATGTAGAATACTGCGGGTGGAGCATGCTTATAAAATATTTGTTTAAGTACATATCCAAAGGAACAGACCGAATATTTGCCCAAGTAACCAGGTGTATAGGCGATGCATCTACTTCAGAAATCTAGTCACAGCCATACATTGATGAAATCTAGAATTTTGTAGACGGCCGTTTCATATGTCCTCATGAAGCCTGTTGGAGGATTCTCAAATTTGAAATACATAGTAGAGAACCAGCAGTTCAGATACTTTCAGTGCACCTCAAAGGCATGCAGCATATGACCTTTAGAGACAGTGATGATCTGGAATCAGTTGTAAATTGGCCAGATAAGAAGATGACGACACTCACAGAATGGTTTACTTACAACATTGAAAACACAGATGGACGCCATCTAACTTACCTAGAGTTTCCATCAGAATTTGTTTGGTATCCAGCCAGAAAATACTGGTCAAGAAGAAAAAATAGCAAATATTCTGTTGGCCGCCTCACATATGTACACCCAAGTTTAGGAGAGCTTTTCTACTTTAGAATGTTGCTATGTCATCAGCAAGGGTGTAGAGGGTTCACAGATGTTCGAACAGTCAACCGGATCGTATACCCTACATATCGAGCTGCATGTGATGCTCTTGGTCTGCTTGGTGATGACAAAGAATGGGATACAGCGCTTCAAGAGGCATGCATTGTAACACTCCCAAAATCATAATATTGCGGAAGCATACACTTTGGGTGCTACTAAATCGATAATCACAACACAAGATATAGAGAACGGATTAAAAATCCGTTTTAAAATACATTACAATTTCAAAGTCATCTTGTCTTACATAAAATTCATTTCAAATAAAATGTAGCCCATTTAACAAAGCGGTCCAAATTTCAGAGTTAACGTAATACTAAAAATATTTCCATCATTTATTATGACCATCGCCATGCCCTGCCTTCAGTAAAACACACCTCAGTTTCCTGAGAAAAACATGCTAAAAGTCAGCTAACGCTGGTGAGTTCATAGGTTTAAAGTAAATAAGCACATATGGACCATAGCAATATTCAACAAACAATTCAGCAATAACACACTATCCTGCTATGCAAACACTAAACCTCATCTAACCGAACTAGACATAGCAGCATGCCAAACTGACATTAGCAAATAAAGGGGTGTAACACCCCCAAAATCATAATATTGCGGAAGCATACACTTTGGGTGCTACTAAATCGATAATCACAACACAAGATATAGAGAACGGATTGAAAATCCGTTTTAAAATACATTACTTGTTAAAAGTCATGTTGTCTTACATAAAACCCATTTCAAATAAAAATGTAGCCCATTAAACAAAGCGGTCCAAATTTCAGAGTTAACGCAATACTAAAAACATTTCCAACATTTATTATGACCATCGCCATGCCCTGCCTTCAGTTAACACACCTCAGTTTTCTGAGAAAAAAATGCTAAAAGTCAGCTAACGCTGGTGAGTTCATAGGTTTAGAAATATATAACACATATGGACCATAGCAATATTCAACAAACAATTCAGCAATAACTCACTATCCTGCTATGCAAACACTAAGCCTCATCTAACCGAACTATGACATCGCAGCATGCCAAGCTGGCATTAGCTAGAAAGGGGTGCCCGCGAGTGTTAATCCCCAGACACTCGGCCTATTTTCATATGGTATACGTTCGCCTTGACTGTGCCGAGCCAACCGAACGGGGGTGTCATCCCCAATAGATCTATTTATATCAAACGGCTTCCTAGACAGGAATTAACGGTTGATGATAGTGGGCGCAATGGGATTCAACTAAACTTAGGTTTCTGCATACAAGTGTGTATAAAAACAAAATTCATTTTTGGTCCATGAAAACAGTTTTGCATGTTTCTCACCCCAAGCTTATAAAACAAATCGTATAAAAATATGGGGCTATAAACTCACCTTAAAATCAACAGCAATCTGCTAATCAACAAAATAGTGCAACCGCACCGACACGCAACCTAAATTAGTACGGTAAGTCTTAGCGAAATATTCATGTCTTATATGTCTTGACTTTATCTGAAAAGTTTACGCGCGAACAGTGCTCGTGTATTTCTTGCTTGCTGTGTGGTAAAGTATATTTCAAAATTATTTATCGTACGTAACTCTTGGTGGTAGCTCATGGTGAATGTGTACGGTGGGAACACGTGACGGAACATCCGTGCTAGTATTCGTCGTTAAATTGCGCAAGTAATATATATATATATATATATATATATATATATATATATATATATATATATATATATATATATATATATATATATATATATATATATTATTAGGTTAAGTTGAATAATTATGTATTTAATTAATTAGGGTTATAATTAATTAAATAGGTTTTGAGAAATAAATAAAATAATAATGTTAGTGGGAGAATATTATATTATAAATATTGTTTATTACTTATAATATAATTTTGATTATAAGACTTTTAGAAAAATTGTTAAGTATTTATAAAATTTAAACAAGTTAAGTATTTTTATCAAAAATACTCTAAGTGTTATAATTTTAGAAAATTTGGGCATGACCCATTCGTTTATTCAATCGTTTCCATTTTCTCATGCGTTGCAATTTCTCAAATAATTCGTATTGTTAACTATATTTGCAACATTGGTTCGTAATATATATATTGGTCGTTGTAAGTATTTTTATCGTTATAATTATCGTTATCGTTACGTTTAATTATTAATAATAGATTTCGACACAAAGTCAATATTTAGTCACTATGCTTTCAAAAGTCAACATTTATAAAAATTTTGGTTAAAATGTCATTTTTCACCCTTTTGGAGACTAACGCGTCTCAAAACAAGTCCAAACTAATTTTAAGTATATATGTCGTATCGTTAAATAATAATATTCATAGTGAGTCAAAAATTATTTCAAAAGTCATTTTTGTCATCCGACATACTCATTGGGCCGAAATTTATTAAATAAGCCCAATGGTTCATATTTAGTCCAAAACCATTTAGCCTTTTTAATTTACGATGTATATATTGTTAAAAAATAATTTTAACACATTTGCCACCACATTTGGTCAAAATAAGTCAACTGTGACTAGTTGGGTTGGGCTTGGCCCAACTGCCACCGAAAGCCCATAAGTTCAAATTTATTGATTTTAGCCCAAAGCCCTTTTTAGTTAAATTATATATATCGTCACGTTTCTAAAAATCATTTAACACGTTCGTTAATCCGTTTGGTCAAAAAGTCAAAGGAGGTCATTTTCATGTTGGGCTCGGCCCAACTGTCCTCGTATAACATTTTTAGCCCAAAATTATATTTAGCCCATTTTTGATAATTAGTAAATATTAGTTACGTAACGTATTTTAATTATATCAATTAAGCTCTTCCAAATAAGCTATTAAGTCAAAAAGTCAAACATGACCAAATTATATTATGTTCGACCCATAAACTCCATTCGACCCATTTTCACATTTTCACAAGCTAAACTCATCTAGTTATGGCTTATTCAATAAGCTATTCAAAATAAACTTTTAAGCATTAATTCCACCATTTCACCACTTGAGCCAAAATTTTATGTTTTTCAAAACCCCAATAGTTTTATAATTTTTATCCTAGCCGATTTATACATATAGCCACAAAAGTGTATATATTGCCTTAATCTCGCGAAATTAACATTAATCATGTTTGTATCATCAAACTAGCACCATATACATCAAGATTTACCACACAAGCAAGAAATACTCTAATTTGTTCAAAATCTTCATCTAGGTCGAGCACTATTCATCACATAACAAGCCCTAGCTTTTTCCATTTTAACAAAATATATACTTTTAACAATTTTTAACATCATTAGACATCAAATGTACATGAATTTAACAAGATTTGAAAAGTTGTGATGATTCCTTACAAAGCTTTGATGTTAACGTGAGGTAGAAAGACCAAGAACAACCCAAACTTCACCAAATTTACCCAAACCACGTTCCAAATAACCCGAAACTCTTGAATGATGGATCTTGGAGAATTATAGTTGGCCGTGTATATTGATGAAGGAAATGATCAAGGAATGTTGGTGAGGCTTAAATGGATAAGTGAATTTGTTTTGATGTCATTTAGAGTAAATAGGCTAATATTTATAAGATTATATTAGTTAGTGGGTAAATTTTTGGCACATAGTGGGGAGGCATTACCTAAGGCCGGATATGGACAAGCAAGGGGAGGGGGTAATTTATTTTCACTCCTCGTTGGTGTATCGTGTGTCGGTTTAAGCTTAAACGTGACCGTAAAGTCCCGGTTTGACGTTTTTGGACACGTATACGTAAAATAAAGTTTTTATCCATGTTTTTGTCAGAAATGTAATAAAATATTATTACTGACTCAAAAATATATTTATTTGACTGTTACTATGTGTATTGTGCTGTCGGTACGCGTGTGCGGTTGCTTTTCAGAAAAATGTGAGAAAGCTCTCAGTAAATTACAAAACTTGTCAGTAACTATCAGAAATAGAATAATTTATGCTTACTGACAAAAATATACTTTTTCTGCAGTGACTGTATGCTACAGTATGCGGGACAGCTCCCAAAAATGCTCAAAAATACTCAGAAACACGCAAACGTGTATAGAAATGCTCAGCTTAAAAATAATAAATACTCTTTTAATATTAATTAACAATGTGAAAATTACCATTTGTCACAAGGGGTGCCCGGAGTGTTAATCCCCAAACACTCAGGACTATTTGCATATGGTATACGTTCGCATTGACTATGCCGAGCCAACCGAACGGGGGTGTCATCCCCAATAGATCTATTTATATCACACGGTTTCCCAGAGGGAATTGACGTTTGATGATAGTGAGCGCAATGGGATTCAGCTAAACTTAGGTTTTTGCATACAAGTGTGTATAAAAACAAAAATCCATTTTTGGCCAATGAAAACAGTTTTGCATGTTTCTCACCCCAAAGCTTATAAAACAAATCGTATAAAAATATGGGGCTATAAACTCAACTTAAAACAATAGCAACCCGCTAATCAATTGATGCGTGCGTGTGTCGTTACGGTTTAGCAGTATTAATGCCTACTCAAGTTTTAAATTTATATTTAGCCGACTTATCAATAACACACACACTTAACGAGCAGTGTACCCGGTCAGTATGAATATAATGGTAAGTAGAGTGTTGATCACTAAGAGTGGAACGTATTATCTAGTTATTCTAATTAGTATTTTAATATCCTAAGTTAGCTATACAACCTAATCTAACGCAAGGGGGTTCAGCCTTGTGGGAAACTAGAAGGGGGGTTGAATAGTTTACCGGTTTAAAAACTTCTTTTAAAAATCTTGTTTTAAAAGTGTGCTATTGAAAACTTTGATTCGAACTCTATGTGTAATCAAACAACACCAATATGAACTACAAACTAAGCTACGTAAAAATAACAAATAAAAGTAAAGAGTAGAGTTGGAAAGATCAAACCGAGACAGAGGATTTATAGTGGTTCGGCTATGAAGCTCTTCTTCACCCTACTCCACTCCCCGAGTACCACACTCGAGAGTTTCAAACACTATATCAACAACCTCCCTTCAGGCGGAGAAAACCGTACACGTCGCTTATCCTATTTCCGACACTAAGCTAGATGTCGAGTGCTAATCTTAGCTAGCACCAATCTACCAAGGTCCACGTGACCAAACACACAAGCCCATTGGCTTCAAGTGATCACCAAGATCTCAACACGATCACAATGATCAACACTCACTTCACTCTACTCAACTAACACTAACCTAATGACCCTTGATCTTCTTGATCAATCACACAAGCCCAATGGCTTCAAGAGATGTTCACTATCTCTATAGATCACACTTGATCTTCACTCTCACTCACAAAAAGAAAATAAACTTGATGTATGCTAAGACACAACAAGGTTGTAACAAGTGTTACAAAAACCTATCAACTAAAACTCTAGTATCTTCTTGATTACTTGAGTTCTTCTCTTGCCAATGAAGAGGGATGACAACACCTTGTATCAACTTGGATACTTGTGTTCTTCTCTTGCTAGTGAAGATGTATGAAGAGGATCACTTGAAGGATGATTGGATCACTCTTGAAACAAAGAAAAACTAATCTAATTGACCCTAAGAAGTGAAAGGTGTGAGAGGGTTTTACTAAGGGATTTTTCTGTGTGTGAAGGGTGCCTAAAACTGTGAAAGAGGTGGGTATTTATAGACAAAGAAAATCTGAACGTTACAATTCAAAATGGTACGGACGACTCCACTAAATGACCCACGGCTCCGTTAAATTTAACGGTACCCTGGAGCTGTGGTAGACTAGGATGCTCCAAATTTTGTCTTTTCTGGTGAAAACTTATTTGGGGAAGGTTGGAGCTGATTTTGGGGGGAAAAATAGCTGTTGTGATTTTCAAACTTATCTTTCCATTAAAACATTTCTTAATATTTCAAAAATAATTTGTCATGTGTATTTTTGAAAAAATGTTTTTTCCCATTTAAAATGTGAATTTTCAAAACATGAATTCACTTCTTTGATCACTAGTCCAAGTTGTAACTTTGTTCAAGAGTGATTTGCGTAGAAACGGGATCTTCCGATTAAAAACTTGTTAACGTTAATTTTAACGTAACGTGAGTTCACATTTTGTTATCCTCAAAACGTGAAGTAATCGAAAGATATAAATAACGTTTTTAGAACATTATTTGCATCAACAATCTCCCCCTTTTTGATGATGACAAAATATAAACTCATTTTAGGTTAAAATTAATTTTAACAAGTTTTTAATGAGTTTACTCCCATTTCTCCCCCTTTTTGTCAAATCAAAAAGGTGGTTAAGGCTCCCCCTTGATGTGTACTCCCCCTTATTTGGAGAACACAAAGGAATCGAGCAATGGATCGTGCTACAAAACAAAGTTAGACGACAAATATACAATATCTAACAAGTAGCACATTTGTGACAAATAACCAACCACAAGAAAAATTATGGCTAAGAAGCCAAAATGAAAAGCCCATTACATAAATATGAAATAAATGTCATACATAAGTATGACTACAATAGGAAAGCAAATTAAACTAACAAGAAGACACATAAACTACTAAAGTAACATGAGGCTTCTAGATTTGCTTCCAACTTCAAAAGGTTCCTAGTCATTTATTGGAGGAACTAAACATAACCATGTTTAGTTTGGGCTATTGTGTGGTGGAGGTGGTGGAAGGATGATGGGTCCTATGGGTGGTGTGAGGAGGTGTTCAAAATACGAGAACCTAAAGCTAAGCTCATCTCTTAGGTTCATGATGAGTTCAAGGTTGTAGTTGCAACAAGGGCAACTCAAGGTGTGTGAGTGAAGGGGATACATGATTGGATAACCCATTAAGGGTTGAGGTGATGGTGATAGTGAAGGTGATGATATGTTGCTCCAAAATTCAAAGGGAGTGTTTGGTGAAAGGGTGAGGGTGAGAGTTAGAGGTTGTGGTGATGTTGAAAGTGATGAGGGTGTTGTGTGAGTTCCCAATTCAAGGGAAGTTGATGGTGATGAGTTTAGTGTTAGGGTTAAAGGGTGAATGGGACTAGGTGGAGATGAGTGTGTGTTGATTCTTGTTGTGGAGGATGAGGATGTAGGTTTAATAGAGGTTGCCTTGGATGGAGCTTGGGGTGTAGTGAAAGAAGATGATGAGTTGGTAGAGGTTATGGGTGTATGGGTTTCATCTTCATCATCCAAGGTGAGATCAATGAGGGGAATGTCATTGGTGATAGGTTTAGTTGATGATTGGGGTGTGTTGACATTCTTGATCCATTGATCAACTAGAGAGGTTTGGTTGGTTGGTTTGATGTTGAATCTAGGTTTCTTGAATACTCTTGATCCCATGATGATGGTATGGTGAATGTGAAGGTGTAAGGATGGGTGTAAGAATGGCAATGCATAATGTTAGCTTAAATAGCCAAAACATAAGCATGCAAGTTTGAAATGTTGGATTTGGGGATTTGGGTGCATGGGAATCAGGTTTTGGTTGCAGATTTTCTGGAAAAGATAGTCAAAAAGTGGAAGAGAATAGCAGTTTTCGTCTTCCAGAGGCACGGCACCATTAAAGGTGCTACGGCACCACTAAATTTAGTGGAGCCGTGGCCTATTTAATGGAGCCGTAGGCTCTTTTGACCTTCTTTCTAGGTCTGCAGGTTTTAGGCAGCCTAAATGGGGAAATTTCTGGGGAATCCATTGGCTGCAAATCTCAAAGCCTCAAATTACTAAACACATAGAATTCCTAAAGCTAGTTTCAACTAGCAACTAACATGATCATGTGATCATCTATGTATTTAGGCAACTATTAAGCATGCATGAATTCAAGCATTTTTAACATCTAGTGCATGTAATAAAATAAACTAACATGCAAGATAAAGCAACATGAGGATTAATTAACAAGAAAATTAATCATGTTCAAGTGTTAAAAGGAAACACATCAACCAAGTTAATGTCATGCCTTTGTTTATGATAGCTTAATAATACTTAGGTTACTAGTACTAATTAAGCTAATCCTAACTAATTTCATTTCTTCCCCAACTTCTTCAGCTTGCTCCCGATCCCTTTTAGCGCCTTCCCAATAGACTTGAAACCCCCGACAGTTTGCTCATGCATCTCCACTTGTCTATTGTACATTGTAGTTTGCCTTCTCATCATGTAGGATAGGTTGACCATCCCGTTTTTGGCGTCGGTTGTACGTCGAAATGATGAGGTATCAAGGTTAAGAAAGTAGGTGTCGGGAGAAGGGATTTGAGAACTAGACGTTCCTTCTTCGTTCATCTCATCATCATCCTTATCCATGGGTTCAGATGATGATTCGTGACTGAAAGAGGAGGATGAATGGGGAATATCGGAAGTGGATTTATGACCACGTTTGGACCCTTTGTCATTACGTTGCTTTGTGCGACGCTGTGGTCCACCAAGAGGTTTCATAACCGGATTGACTAGGACATAGTCGACATCATCTAGAGATGGGTAGGTTTGCATAACCCACCTGAATAAACGAGTAAGCATCATGCCGTATGACATGAGCTTATCGGAACGACGATGAATACTGGCCATCCGTTTGACCATGTAGTATGCGAGGTTGTAAGGTTCCTCGATACTAAGACAGTAGAGCATGTGGGCAAGATTTGCCGGAACGTGATCACGGTTGCCTGCTAGGCTTAACGCGTTCTCACGCAGAAGAAGTTCCCAATTTCTAATATCGGGACGGAGCTCTTTAAGGTAGATTTTGTTTGGGTCGAGGTATACGATGGAACCATCACGTTTTTGATACGTGTTGGTGACTCGAGGGATTTGAATTACTTGTTTAATTACTTCAATGTCGGGAACTTCGGTACAATAGGCACCTTCGTTCTCAAGATTGTAGTAAAGAGACTCTAGAGAATGGTCTTTAGTGAATGCACACTGACCATAAGAGGGAATACCGAGAATGTGACCAATCTCGGTGACAGACAATATGATATTTTGTTGTCGAATCCAAAAATCAAGGAAGACGTTTCCGTCAAGATCGGTGTATGTACGGACACGACTATAGAACTCGAGAATGAAACGGGGACAGACTTGATCGTTTATTTTGTATAAACAATCGAACTCGATAGAAGGGAAACAGGCATTAATGTTGTCTGTCATGACATAGAGAGCATCGACTACACGTCCTTCGTGTATGTATCAATTTTGGACTTTAGCGAGATAAGCTCTTTGCTCATCGGGAATGTTTAGATTTTCAAGAGTGCTAAGAATGTAGGGTTTGGTATCTTGATAATCATTTCGAGGCATTGTTCGTCTACAAAAAAAATATTTTTGTATATGTTAGTTCGTTGCATTTTAATGATTAGACTTCTAGTGTGTGTGCCTAAATGCAAACAATGTGGAGGTGCGGCAATCTCGACTCTAAAATTATCCTAATGAGATTACCCAAACGCTCCTAACTTCACTTTCGCTCAATCAAATATGTCGAACAATACATATCAATTATGTACTTCGAGCCATATTTGAGAGTTCATGTATGCATGCAAAAACGTTTTTAATTTGCATCAACAATGTATGAAAAAGGTTTCATGATCCTAGACTTTTGAAGTTTTTCAAAAAAAAAAAAAATGATCGAATTGGGGTGTTTGGCAAATGCTTCAACATGGTGCTAATCAAACTTTAAGATTGAAAAGCTTTAATGCAGAACGTTCCTAATTCAATTTTAATCATCCTAAACATGATTCCATTACAAATAAACAATCATAATCCGAATTTAGTGATTAATTTCGGATTAGGTTTTGCAACATAAGTGGGTTTTTGGAAATCCTAGGTTTAGGGAATCATGTGAATACTACATTGTCTAATCCTAGTCTTAATTTCACAAGGGTTTAACTAATTTTGAAAATCCCCAATTCGGATTTATACCCAAGAACAAACCCTAGACTCAAATTAAAAGAAAATAAGAGTGAATTACTTACAATTGATGATGTTGTGGTTAGGATTAGTTAATTCCAATGCCTCAATCTTGATTTGCAAGAGTTTAGTTGAATTATGGTGTTATGGTTCGATTTTGACAGCAAGTGGAAGAGGTTTTTGTGAGTTTGGAAAGTTTGTACAGAAGAAAAGAATGACTGGGCGTGTTTTTCAGATGCACGGCTCCACGGTTCCACTAAACATTAGTGGAGCCGTGGCTCTTTAGTGGAGCCGTATATCTGATTGTCCAGTTTTTCTTCTGTTTTGACTTTTGGCTGATTAATCTTACTTATTTAGTAAGACTTTTTGACACGAGGAAAAAGTTTATACCTAATAAACTTTTTGACGAAAGATGATTAAATGGGATGACCGGAAATGACCTTAGTGTTTTCGAGGAAATTGACTAAGACGTAATTGGATGAGGGTTTACTTCTAGTATTTCCCGTGAAATAAATAGAAGTTATGAGTTGTGTTTAGGAGGATGACTATAATATTTCCCATGAAATATTTAATTAGTCGGAGTACGCGACACAAGGAATGACTAGATATTTCCCGTGAAATATTCATGAGTCATATGACACAAGGAATGACTTCAATGTTTCCCGCGAAACTTTCGAGAGGTCATAGAAGGGATGAAAGGTTATGAGGCATGACGTGACGGATGACTTTAATATTTCCGAAGGAATATTCAAATAGTCATGAGCGGGATGAGAAGGATGACTTGAAAAGTCATATGACGAGACGCGAGAAATGACGTTAATATTTCCAGTGAAATATTACGAAGACATGGGATAAGGCTTAGGGAATGACTTGAAATTTCTAATGAAATATTTAAGAGTCATGAGTCGAGAATAGAATGGAAGTGTGAGATGACTTTAATATTTCCATAGAAATATTGAAATAGTCATTAGCGGGATATGAGGAATGACTTGAAAAGTCATATGATGAGACGTGAGAAATAACATTAATAATTCCAATGGAATATTAAGAGGTCATTTGACGAGAATGTAAAGGTTAAGGTGAGAAGAAATACTTTTCAAAGAAAAGATTTCTCATTCGACGTTATCATGACGGAGGAGATGTCTTTCCGCGGGGAGATGACGTACTTCGACGAGCTTCGTTTATGAGCAAACTATAGGGTTCCCGGACAAGTCTAATGGCATCTTGACTGCTACTCTTCACAGGGAGTTGTCTCATCTATAGTGTTTGTTGTCATGCCTTTCTGGCGCTTGCGAACTCGGTTTCGGTCGTGGTGACAATAAGAGTAGTTTGTTTCTTGGGGAACCAAATGTTTGTTAATCAACCTATGAAGGTACAAACATTACTCATTATGCTTCAACCCACATTAACTCTCACATTATCAGAGTTGGTATAGAAACATTTTCTACATCAATCTCCTCAAGATATCGAAATCTCAAGTGTATAGTATCTTTAATGTATGGTATGATACATTAAACACTTTGATGTAAGAAGTTTTTGGGATACTTCTTACAAGTGGGCACAAAGCCAACACTATTCATGATAATGGACCTACTTACCGTTAGGTAAACTGCTTTACCTATTATGCCCCTAACTGAGTTATATCCACGCACTCACTTTCTTCGTCTCTTGTGAGTTTCGCATTTGCGGATATGGGCGTTATTGTCAATAGAGACTATTACTTAAACTATGTATCTCATACATATAGTATACATAAGTTTACAGGGATACTTTATTTAGGCAAGATTAAATATGTGCAAGGAAGGGAACTTGATTCACTCATCAATGCTTAATTCAAACTTGTCACGCATGATCTTTAAGCGATCATCGAACATTTCTGGACAAGATGAATTTGGCATGATGAGATGTGAATAGAGTTTTTGTGTTATAGTGCCTACCATGTTAGATTCTAACTACACTATTTCATGCTAAACATTACTACTAACAAAGGGTGTTTTAAGAAAGCGTACCTGTGCCTGAGGTGTTTGCTCTTAAAACTAGAAGACTAAGGTACCTTTGTTGAATGTTAAGCATGAAAGACACGACTTGACTATTGCGTCACCGGGTATGCTTGATAACGCATCATACTCCTTTTGTTATACACCAAGGTTTATTTACACTCATGTTTTCCTAGCAAAACAGATGTTCAAACATCTGGTCCCCAATATCTCATGGGTCCAAAGTTGTTAGAGTTAAACATCCTACGCATTTGTTGCGTTAGTTTAGGATGTGAGAATGGAGGACACATTTCCCATGGTAAGTAACTTTGTGATGGACGATCATTCCAAGTTACGGGAAAGTTACTTGGATGATTTTGTCTTCTAAAGTTACCTCTCGGTAGAGGAGTTCTAGACCGAGGTTTGGGAAGTTAACCTTTCTAGGTGGAGGAGTTGTTGACCTAGTGTCACGCTTTACAAATCCATGTTCGGGAGATGACAATGGTTTGTTAAAGCCCTTGGTTTCCTCTCTACTTGGAGTAGACACTCTAGTTCTATTTACAACTACTTGACTTGGTTTAGGACTTAAGTTACTTTTCAGAATTGACCCAGTTTTGTCCTCAGCACCACACGGTACCACGGTACCACTAAATTTAGTGGTGCCGTCTGTATCTTTAATGGTGCCGTCACCTTCAGACATGGACTTTTCAGGCATTACAAATTTTACTTATTCAGTACTACTTGTAGAAGCCTGATTTGGGTCAAATCCTAAACCCGAACGGTCATGTTCACTATATCTAATATTTTCAAGTATATCATTAAGCTTTTTAGTTCCTTCATCAAACCTAATGATTCTTAAAGCATTTTCTTTAAGTTTTTCGTTTTCTACTTGAAGACTAGTACATGACCCGCATCCTAAATCTACTTCCTTGTTTTTCTCAAGTCTCTTGACTTGATCATTTAGTTCTAAGATTTGTAGTTCTAGTTCTTTTAATTTTAATTTTAGCTTTGTGTTTCTACCTAAAATCTTAGTGCTAACTACGCATAGTTTGTTGTATTCGTCATGTAATTCATTATCATCTACTGACGAATTATTATCACTATAATAAGAAGAGTCGGATTGTACCTCGTTAGAAGCTTGAGCCATTAAGCACGTTTCATCATTAGGCTTCTTCTCTTCTTCTTCACCGCTATCACTCCAAGAACCTCCTACGAAGGCTCTTTGGTTGTTGGATTTAGGTGGCTTAGGACATTCTCCTATGTAGTGATTAGGATCTCCGCATCTAAAGCATCTCCTATCACTTGTCCCTTTTCTTTCATCATGATTTCTTTGAGATGACTTCTTCTCATCTCGAGATTGTCTAGGAAATCTACCTTTCCTCCTAAAGAACTTTCTAAAGTTCCTAACGGCTAGTGCGTACTCTTCATCTTCACTACCGGAACTCGAACATTCCTCATCACTCGACTCCTTCTTGGCTTTTAATGCTAGAGATCTAACTCTCTCACTTTTGCCTTTGACAATGTCGGAATCCTTCTTGATGATCATCTCGTGAACTTTCAAGTTTCCTATAAGTTCATCGAGTGACAATGCCGCCAAGTCCTTTGACTCTTCTATGGCGGTGACCTTTGCTCTCCATTTAGGATGTAGAGCTCTAAGAAACTTCCTAACATAGTTCTTACTAGAATAACCTTCATCAAGAGCTTTAAGACTAGTGATAATAGTATTAAATCTAGCAAAAGCATTATCTATTGACTCATCCTCCGAAATGGAGAATTGTTCATATTGTTGAACAAGAAGATCTATCTTGTTCTCTTTGACTTGGTTATTACCTTGGTGAGTGACTAACAAAGTTTTCCAAATGTCTTTTGCCGTATTACACATAAAAATTCTTTCAAATTCCTTTTTAGGCAAAGCATTATAAATTCATCATTTTAGCCTCATTATTTTTGGCTAATTTCCTTTTAAGTTCATCACTTTGTTTATCATAAGAAACTATTTCATCCTTTTTAGTTTCCGGATTCTTTTGAATAGGTTGAAAGTCACCCTCGGTAATAACATGCCAAAGATCAATGTTTTTTGATTTCACATACGTTTCGAATCTTGTTTTCCAATAAATAAAACAATCGGTTTCGAAAAGTGGTGGTCTTTGCATAGATTGCCTTCTAGATATTTGTCGGAATCCATTGATCGGTTCAAGCTTTAAAATACAATATACTTTAAAAACTTGACTGACGTGGCTCCTGATACCAATTGTGGGAAACTAGAAGGGGGGTTGAATAGTTTACCGGTTTAAAAACTTCTTTTAAAAATCTTGTTTTAAAAGTGTGCTATTGGAAACTTTGATTCGAACTCTATGTGTAATCAAACAACACCAATATGAACTACAAACTAAGCTACGTAAAAATAACAAATAAAAGTAAAGAGTAGAGTTGGAAAGATCAAACCGAGACAGAGGATTTATAGTGGTTCGGCTACGAAGCTCTTCTTCGCCCTACTCCACTCCCCGAGTACCACACTCGAGAGTTTCAAACACTATATCAACAACCTCCCTTCAGGCGGAGAAAACCGTACACGTCGCTTATCCTATTTCCGACACTAAGCTAGATGTCGAGTGCTAATCTTAGCTAGCACCAATCTACCAAGGTCCACGTGACCAAACACACAAGCCCAATGGCTTCAAGAGATCACCAAGATCTCAACACGATCACAATGATCAACACTCACTTCACTCTACTCAACTAACACTAACCTAATGACCCTTGATCTTCTTGATCAATCACACAAGCCCAATGGCTTCAAGAGATGTTCACTATCTCTATAGATCACACTTGATCTTCACTCTCACTCACAAAAAGAAAATAAACTTGATGTATGCTAAGACACAACAAGGTTGTAACAAGTGTTACAAAAACCTATCAACTAAAACTCTAGTATCTTCTTGATTACTTGAGTTCTTCTCTTGCCAATGAAGAGGGATGACAACACCTTGTATCAACTTGGATACTTGTGTTCTTCTCTTGCTAGTGAAGAGGTATGAAGAGGATCACTTGAAGGATGATTGGATCACTCTTGAAACAAAGAAAAACTAATCTAATTGACCCTAAGAAGTGAAAGGTGTGAGAGGGTTTTACTAAGGGATTTTTCTGTGTGTGAAGGGTGCCTAAAACTGTGAAAGAGGTGGGTATTTATAGGCAAAGAAAATCTGAACGTTACAATTCAAAATGGTACGGACGGCTCCACTAAATGACCCACGGCTCCGTTAAATTTAACGGTACCGTGGAGCCGTGGTAGACTAGGACGCTCCAAATTTTGTCTTTTCTGGTGAAAACTTATTTGGGGAAGGTTGGAGCTGATTTTGGGGGGAAAAATAGCTGTTGTGATTTTCAAACTTATTTTTCCATTAAAACATTTCTTAATATTTCAAAAATAATTTGTCATGTGTATTTTTGAAAAAATGTTTTGTCCCATTTAAAATGTGAATTTTCAAAACATGAATTCACTTCTTTGATCACTAGTCCAAGTTGTAACTTTGTTCAAGAGTGATTTGCGTAGAAACGGGATCTTCCGATTAAAAACTTGTTAACGTTAATTTTAACGTAACGTGAGTTCACATTTTGTCATCCTCAAAACGTGAAGTAATCGAAAGATATAAATAACGTTTTTAGAACATTATTTGCATCAACAAGCCTGAGAGACTGGCACGGTTTGGTTATGATTAAATAGTAAACTAAACTAATGAGCACGAATCAGCGATTAGCACACACGTACACAGATAGATACTTGAGACAATAAGAAGACCTGTCCTGATAATTAAGTAGCTTGTCACTTGTTTTATTGCTAGTTGTATATGAAGTGTATATAATTAACCCTTTCTCGTTGGCTCTAATCTTATCGGCGAGTAAACCCTTAATGATCACTTATGTCTATCCCACTATCCTAGAATATTGAGCATTTGTGATGCCCACGTTTCGTATACGCTAGAATAGATAGGCGAGGAAGGGGCATGGCGACCCAAGCAATGCTCAGCTAGACACAGAGGTTATCAATGCACTAATAAAAGTCACCAAAGACATCAACATATAAACTTTAATTAATGGGAAAGCAATTTTAAGGGGTGTGCATGATTTTCCGTAGTCACATGACATCAGCCCATCAATCCTGATGAATTAAAGTGTACTAATACAATAAAACAAAACTACTTAATGAATTGAATACATGCAGGACCTTCTTACAGCTCTTGTATCTTCGTTCAGGGTGTGTCTTGTGCTGCTAATACGTCTGAATTCGTCTATGGTTTGGTACTCGTACGTATGGTATCTTGCACTGTCCAACTCCGAAATTCGTCTGACCTTGGGGTATTTATAGTTTCTGTCTGAGGGTTAGATGCGGCGCATAGGATAAGTAGATGCGGCGCATTGACTTAACTTCGCGTGGGGTCCAAGATTAATATATTCAGGAATATTCGTACACCGCCTTAAGATGCGGCGTAACTCCATTTCTCTATGCGGCGCATGTCCTTTGCTGTCTTGGATTGTAACTTGTGAAATCTTGATAGTGATACGCCGTATGTAAGAAGTATGTTGCGGCGTATCTGGAGCAGAATGATCTTGATCTTGTACATTTCAGTAGACTCTTAACATCTTGCTTGTTTTGCTCCATAATTAGTCCAAAATCGCCAAGTTTCACATAATACTTGTTTTTACCTGAGAATTACAAAAGTAAACATTAACGTATCAATTCTCATATATAATATAATAAAACAAGTCAAATAAATAGGACAAATGATGATAATAAAATGTACTTATTTGAGTTCATCAAATATCCCCCCACTTGAACTTTACTTGTCCCCAAGTAAACCTTAGAATAAATCTTATGAAAATGTATCCTAAAAGATATTAGGATTTATTTTTATATTTAAGCATGTATTCATTTTGTCATAATTGCACAACCAAACACTTAACGAATTAGAAATAAAATAAAATATTTCGATAAAAGCAAATCTAATCGTTTAACTGTCCAGTCGTGACGAATATTCTATCATAAGCTTGGCAAGTATACGCATCTCCCCCACTAAAGCCAAGGAATAACAAGTCTAAAGCGGTAAAAAGGGTTTGTTGGTTAAGGGTTGATCATCCTTTTTAATCTCTATCGATCTCATATTCCAGAAAAGGCGACAAAATCACAAATACATGATCGAATCCACGACCACGATACTTGCAATTGCTCAAATCCTTAACTCGAATATGCTAAAGATAGGACCAAGTAATCTTTACCAATAATATTATATCAAAAAGGGCGACAAAATCATAAATACATCGCCGAATCCACGACTACGATAATTAAGATTGCTCAAATCCCTAATCTCAATAAATCAAAGGTTTGGATAAATAATGATATAGGGTATGGATAATATTTGGGATACAAATTGGTGTAAAATAAAAAATAAACAAAACAGATAAATTAAAATCCTAAGTGTGGTAAATTACTTTCCCAACCATCCCATGAATAAGACTCATATCATTGAATAACTCACGCTTTAACACTTGAAACACACGCTTTAGGTAGACACGAATTATACTCAACAAGATCTTAATCAAAGAATAATCCTAGTTGGCGTTCCCATAACGGCCAACTCCCATTCAATCCATAAATATAATATACAACAAATAGTGGTGATATCGCCCACTTAATACAAAACTTTACATAAGTTGGTTAAAACAAACTTCCAACTTTTCCTTTTTCTTTTTCTTTTCTATTTTTTCGATTTTTTTTTTCTTGACATCAAAAATTTCACAACTTTACTATCACTATTTTTCCGGATAATTTTTCCATACTCTTCATACTTTCAGAAATAACTGTAATAGCGAAAGTAGCAAACACACGAAAAATAAACTCAAAGTTATACAATATTTACTTTCATACCAATTGCATTGTGCAATTTCCCGACCTAACCAAAGATAATGAATTACGCACGCGAACACAGGTAATGTAAGGAAACACACTTTGCCTAAAGCAATTAACCACGGATTTTAATCTACAGGGTAGGCTAAGGTGTAAGGGTGTTAACGAAACATTATAACAAAGGTGTAAGAAACGAAAGGAATGGCTCTGAGTGTTTTTCTAGGGGTATCTTACTCTAAAAGTGAGAGTAACAAAGGGGTTTATACGGGGGTTAACTAACCAGTGTAGTTAGTTAATATCACATAACATATAGAGGCTATTTGGGTGTAATCCTAGAAATTTACCAATTTAGATAAGTCATTCCAATTATATAGATAATACTTATTATGGTGGTCTCGAATAGTATATAAGCCAAGTTCTAAAGTTTACAAGTCACCGGCACACTCATAGATTTGTGAATTTTGATAAGTTCACAATTTTTGGAAATAATGTTATGTGTGCAGCTATGTAATTTAGACTTTAAACAAAAACATGCTAAAAAATTTTAAATTTTGATATATTAAGCGCATTTTAAGCATATTTTGAAAAGTTTAGGACAAGTAAGTGTTCTAATTCTCCAATCCCCCCACTTAAGTTAAACAACGTCCTCGTTGTTTGTGTCAAAGGTTAAAAACTGGAAAATAAAAGAATTAGAACAGAAAAACTCCCCTGAGATTTGCTCGGTATGATCCTCCATTATTCGTATAAGAGCAAAAATCAACTTTCTTGTGGATGAGAACGTTTAAGCTTCAAAAATGATGTATCCACAAGAATGCAGGAATCTATAATACCATTCAGACTTTAACACACCTGAGTTAAGAAGGTTCAAACTTGCATAATATATATAGTAGTTAGAAAAAAAAAACTAAAAAAAAATTAAAATGAAAATCATCAGGTCAGTCGATACGCCGTATCTTATGGAAGAAGATACGCCGTATCGAGCCTGGAATAAATACGAATCAGAATAAAAGATGCGTCGCATCCTTAACCAGGGATGCTCCGCATTAAAATACTGACAGAAAGTTTTAAAGTCAAAAAAAAAAAAAAAAATGCAGAAAATAAGATATGACCAGTGCAGGTGATGCGTCGCATCTTAGGATGGAGATGCGCCGCATCTTTTGCAGGTCTGACAGACTCGACACAGAACAGAAAAGTAAAAATTTTCTTCCGGGTTTTCTCCCGGTCAGCACTTGTCTTTATTCCAGAGTCTTCAAGTTAGACTCACGTTCAGCTCCTTATTTTGTTCTTGTTACGTGCCATCCTTCTTCTTTCATCCGAAAGATGTTCCCGTATAGCTCTGCAACATTTTCTTCCGTTCGACTTAATCTAATATATTTTTTGGTCTTCGTCGCAACATATTCCTCATCAGGTCCCAAAGAGTATTTTATGACTTTAAATTTTTCAGAAATTATCATGGGTGGGTTATTATAAGTTATCCCAAGTAGTTGACATTTTCTTTTGATGAATTCTTCTTCGTCTCTATCAACAAACTTGAAATAAGGATCCTCATTCAAATAGTCATCAAGTTCATCAATCAATTCTCCTCGCGACTCATTGTTATTATCATAGGGATCATAATTAACCACGTTATAAAAGATTGATAATAATCTTGAATCTCATCCCACTCTCTTTTCAATTCCCATTGCAAGCGTCGACTAAGCCTTGTGTAATCATCAAATTGTCCATGCACCCATTCCCAAAAAGTAGTGTCCGATGCTCCCTTAAGTTCTTTTAAGTAGTTGATTCTACCTTTTTCTTGCAAAGCCTCTGCTCTACGTGGGCAGTCTTCAATTTTTTCATACCAATCATCGTCTTCAAAGTATACATCATTTCCAATCCGTTTCATTCCAATTATACTTCCCCCATTACAGGTTCCATCATTCTTATAATCACAGGTTGGCCATTCACTAAATCCATCCTTGAATCGGAAAGGTTTACAAGTGTGATCAATATGCCCAAATTCCCATGGTTTATCCCAAACCCATGGTATTTGGTCATTCCATTCGTAGTACCAGGTGTTTTTTAACTCATCATAACTTTTGAATTCTGGTAGGTCTCCAGTTAGCACATCAGCGTCGATTTGAAGAAGGTAATTAAATTCTTTGAATTGTTTGCACAAGGGTGTCTCATAATTGAACACATCAATGTCTATGCTGAACAATTCTTCAATGCCTTCCCTGATCGTTGAATCTCCATGTGATGATCCATCATTGCTTTCTACTTCCTCATCTTCCCCTCTCATCCAATATACCCATAACACATCTTTAGTAGCACGGTCCATGATCTTATGGTTATTGAACTTACTAGCTAACAAATTTGAAAAATCAGCATTGTTAGGATCGTAGTTAACGTCAAAGCTAGTGTTACCAATCATGTTCCTTCTTATCTCCATGAACTCATTAAATTGTTCTTTAAAACTTCGTGTCAACCATGAGGTCACAATCCGTTTGACTTCATTCATAGGAGCAAATTTGGGATCGCCGTATTTAAGTTCAAGCCACTCTTCTAAAGAGACATCCATCAACCTTACCAACTTTCCATGAAATAGTATCTCCGATTCAGCATACATTCTTTCGTTATCCAGATAGCTTTTATCTAATCCCCAATACTGTTCGGAATAAGGCATATAAGAAGTTTGTATAGGTTGGACATAGCTTTTGTTGCTCGATTTGTTGACTGCATTTGCTGAGTTCATGTATTCAATTTGGAATTTCCCATCTTTTTCTTCGATAGTCGTCCAAGTTAATCCTTTAGATTCAATGATGGGCCATAAGAGTAACAATTCATCTTCAGTGTAGCTCATTAGTAAATCATAAGAGAATATCCCATCTTCAATATTGCATAAGCGTTTGAATTCCTTATAAGTAGCTTCAAGAGGGGTCTCCCAAGAGAATAAATCGGCATCAATCATGAGCACATTGAAGTTGACATCTTCAAAAACTTCCACTTCGAATGAATCCGAAAGCAAGAGTTCCTTTTCCAATTCTGAGCTTTTATTAATGCTTAATGCTGGGAACTTGCTCAAGCTAACTTCATAGTTATCACACTCGTCATCACTTTCCAGAATTAACGGCTTTTTGGTGCGGGACTTTTCATTGTGCTTATCTTTCATAAGTTCCTTAGCAAGATATCCGTTCACTGACATATCTTCCATAGCAAAACCTGTCATCATAGGTAAAATCGTCAGTAGGATCTGTTCGCTAGAAGAGAAATAAATGAATTTAGAAACGGATATAAAAATAACTGATATCTGCGGATGATGTGCCGTATCCAGAAAGCTGGATACGCCGTATCTTATACCGTTAAAATATGATCAGACTTTTATTCAGAAAGCAGATACGCCGCTTATGAATTAGAATGCGCCTTATCAGTTTAAATTATCAAAAATCGTTTATATTTATTAAAATTAAATGCGTCGTATTAACAAAAGTTAATGCGCCGTATTTTCGTTACGTTTCAAAATACAAGATTTTTGATTCAGAAGATGCGCCGTATCGATAAAAATCGATGCGTCGTATCTGTTTAATAATTCGAAAACTGTTTTTAATTTAAATCGAAAATACGCCGTATCTGTTAAAACAGATGCGTCGTATGACGTTAGGGTTTAGAAAAATTTCTTATTAAAAACAGAATACGCCGTATTGATGAACTCAAATAAGTACATTTTATTACTATCATTTATCCTATTAATTTGACTTGTTTTACTATATTATGTATGAGGATTGATACTTAATTGTTTACTTTTGTAATTCTCAGGTAAAAACAAGCATTTGGTGAAACTTAGCGATTATGGACTAATAATGGAGCAAAACGTGCATAAAGTGGAATTCTACTGACATGGACAAGATCAAGTCAATTCTGCTCCAGATGCGCCGCATCTCACTATCAACATGCGCCGCATCTATATCAAGATATCACCAGATACGATCCAAGATACAAGAGGACATGCGCCGCATCTAATCAAGAGTTACGCCGCATCTTCTGGCGGTGTACGAATATTCCTGAATATTATAATCTTGGACCCCACGCGAAGTTAAGTACATACGCCGCATCTACTTAAGTAGATGCGCCGCATCTTCCCTCAGACAGAAACTATAAATACCCCGTAGACCAGACGAGTTAAAGAGTTCGAAACCCAAAAACCGAAGTTCGGACAGCAGAGCAAAAGGACGAATTCAGTCAAGGAGGCAGCACAAGACACACCCAAATCAAAGATACAAGAGCTGTAAGAAGGTGCTGCATGTATTTAATTCATTAAGTAGTTTTGTTTTATTGTGTTAGCAAACTTTAATTCATCAGGATTGGTGGCTTGTGTAATGTGACAACGAAAGATTGCACTCCCTTTAATACTTGCTTTCCCATCAATTAAAGTTTATATGTTGATGTCTTTGGTTACTACTTATTAGTGCATTGATAACCTCTGTGTTTATTAGTGGCTTGCGGGCATCCGACTGCGGGACAAGATGTGGCTCCCACGGTTGTTTCTAAATTGATCACTTAGGAATAACTTTTAGACATAAGTAATCATTAAGGGTTTACTCGCCGATGAGAATAGGACCAACGAGAAAGGGTTAATTACATACACTTCATATAAAGCTATCAATAAAACAAGTGACAATCTACTTAATCATAAGGACAGCCCTCTTATTGTCTCGAGTATCTATCTGTGTACGTGTGTGCTACTTGCTGATTCGTGCCTATTTGTTTATTTTATTATTTAATTGCAACAAAACTGTGCCAGTCTCTCAGGCTGAAACCCCCTTGCGTTAGGATATTAAAATACTGATTAGAATAACTAGATAATACGTTCCACTCTTAGTGATCGACACTCTACTTACCATTATCTTCATACTGACCGGGTACACTGCTCGTTAAGTGTGTGTGTTATTGATAAGTCGGCTAAATATAAATTTAAAACTTGAGTAGGCATTAAAACTGCTAAACCGCAACGACACATCACGCGCATCAAGTTTTTGGCGCCGCTGCCGGGGAGTGAATTGTTATTATCTGTTAATTTGATTTAGTATTTTAATAGAAAAACCTAATTAAAATACTCGTGGTGTATCTTGATTTGTTTTTCTTTTTATTAGATTAATTGCATCATTGTACTATTTTGCATATTTGTTGTATTGTGTGTTAATTGTTTTCTTTTATTTTTGTGTGTTTTATTTTTGTTCGTGTGTTTTATTTGTTTTTTTTTATTTTTCGTATTTTCTGTTCTGCTATCGTTGTACTGTGCTAAATCAAACGATACGGCGCATCTGATCTCTCAGATACGGCGTATTGCGTTCAATTTTTTTTATATACAACGCGTTTAATTAATTCGATACGACGCATCTTTTCCCCAAGATACGGCGTATCTGTTTTTAATAAAAAAATTTTTCTAAGCGATAAAGTAATACGACGCATCTGCTTTTGCAGATACGGCGTATCTGTTTTTGATAAAATTTTTTTCTAAAACGGTAACGCCATACGACGCATCTTCTTTTGAAGATACGGCGTATCTATTATTTTAATTAAAAACAGTTTGCGAATTATTAAACAGATACGGCGTATCGATCTCTGTCGATACGGCGCATCTTACTGAATCAAAAATCTTTTATTTTCAAACGTAACGAAAAAACGGCGCATTAACTTTCGTTAATACGACGCATTTAATTTTAATTGGATAAGTTGATTTTTGATTAATTAATTCGATACGGCGCATTCTTAAATTCTAAAGCGGCGTATCTATTTTCTGAATAAAGTCTGATTAATTTTTAAAGATTATAAGATACGGCGTATCCAACTTTTTGGATACGGCGCATTGTCTGCAGATATCAGTAACTTTAATTTTTCGTATTCCGTTTTCGTTATTAATTATCTGATATATTACTTTCTCGAGCATACCCTACTGATGCTTTTCGTGATTGTTTCAGAAGGATAATGGAAGGATACGGAGAACTAATTGACTTCGACTTCGAAGCCAATTTTATGAATGAAGTATTAGTGCATGAAAAAACACCCGAACATCACGATGGGGACTATATTGAACTTAATGACCTTAATGGACCATTGGAATCCAATGACCTGTTCATGGTTGATGCTGAATCTGAGTTAGAAGAAGGAGAAATTGTGGATAGTCCAAGAGTCAACGTTATTACTACTAGAAATTACGATGAATTTGAGGGATATGATGGTTCATGGGATTACGGTAGTAGGATCAACACCAATTGTGCTTACAATTTACAATTCCCATGCATGATTGGGTACAAGTGTATTGACGCCAATTTCTTTCCTATTTTATCAATGAATGTCATGTCTAGAAGCTTTTACAATTCTATTATGAGAAGTAAAAAGGAGTATAAAGGAAAGAATGTAGTTGGAGCCTTCATTAATGTCCCGATCTTCGTTGGACGCTTCACTATTGTTACTGAGTTCGTAGTTATTGAAGACATGAATGCCTATTGTGACAACAATATGGGTGACGTGATTGTTGGAAAACCATTTTGTAGGGAGATCACTATTAATGCAAAACGATTTGAAGGAAAGATCACCTTTCAATGTGAAAGCG
Organism: Artemisia tridentata subsp. tridentata; assembly: GCA_021014915.2. Taxonomy (NCBI): domain Eukaryota; kingdom Viridiplantae; phylum Streptophyta; class Magnoliopsida; order Asterales; family Asteraceae; genus Artemisia; species Artemisia tridentata. The sequence goes on from CP139506.1 coordinate 202,063,389, forward strand.
ACGTTATCACTTATATGATGCCCCGAACTCACCCTGGATTTAAACATGCTACTAATAGGGTCTGCTACAAATTCTCTCCATTCCTTTGTATTAGTAATGATGACGTGAAGAAAGGAATTGAGTACCCATATCAATTAATGGGAGGATTCTACAAAGGAGTTTTGAATTTGGGACCTGAATATATACGAGACGATTCGGTTGCTAGATGGATCCTACGTGGCCATGTAGGAATCAATGATCGATACTAAAGAGCTGAACGTGAGTCTAACTTGAAGACTCTGGAATAAAGACAAGTGCTTACCGGGAGACAACCCGGATTTATCTTTTATTATTCTGTTTTCTGTGTCGAGTCAGTCCAGGCCGCACGAAGATACGGCGCATCTCAGTCCTGAGATGCGACGCATCCTCTGCAATGGTCATATCTTATTTTATTTTTCTGCATTTTTATTTTTCGACTTTAAAACTTTTTATCAGTTTATTTTAATGCGGCGCATCCCTGGTTAAGGATGCGGCGCATCTTTATTCTGATCCGTATTAATTCCAGGCTCGATACGGCGTATCTTCTTCAATAAGATACGGCGCATCGACTGACCTGATGATTTTCAGTTTTAATTTTTAAGTTTTATTTTTCCTAACTACTAATGTGTTATGCAAGTTGAACCTTTCTTATCTTAGGTGTGTTTTAAAGTGTTGGTGGTATAATAGTTTCCTGGATTTCCTGTGGATACATCAAGTATGAAGTTTTAACGTTCTAATCCACAAGAAGTTGATTTTTGCTCTAATCAAATGGAGGATCATACCGAGCAAATCTCAGGGGAGTTTTTCTGTTCTAATTCTTTCCTTTTCCAGTTTTTAACCTTTTATACAAACAACGAGGACGTTGTTTAACTTAAGTGGGGGGATAGGAGAATTAGAACACTTAACACTTACTTGTCCAACTTTTTCAAAAATTATGCTTAAAATGTGCTTAATATATCAAACTTAAAATTTTTTTTTAGCATGTTTTTGTTTAAGATCTAAGTTGCATAACTGCACACAAGACGTTATTTTCAAAAATTGTGATTTTTCCAAAATTCACAAATCTATGAGTGTGCCGGTGACTTGTAAACTTTAGAACTTGGCTTGTATACTATTCGAGACCACCATAATGAGTATTATTTATATAATTGGAATGACTTGTCTAACTTGGTAAAATTCTAGGATTACACCCAAATAGCCTTTATATGTTATGTGTTATTAACTAACTACACTGGTTAGTTAACCCCCGTATAAAACCTTTTGTTACTCTCATTTTTAGAGTAAGATACCCCTAGAAAAACCCTCAGAGCCATTCCTTTCGTTTCTTACACCTATGTTTAAAATGTTTCGTTACACCCTTACACCTTAGCCTACCCTGTAGATTAGAATCCGTGGTTGGTTAATTGCTATAGGCAGAGTGTGTTTCCTTACATTACCTGTGTTCGCGTGCGTAATTCATTATCTATGGTTAGGTCGGGAAATTGCACAATGCAAATTGGAGTGAAAGTAAATATTGTATATTTTTGAGTTTATTTTTCGTGTGTTTACTACTTTCACTATTACCGTTATTTCTGAAAGTATGAAAAGTATGAAAAAATTATCCGGAAAGAAAGTTGTAGTGATGTGGTGAAATTTTACACATCTATGTTTATATTTCAAGTAAAAAAAAAAAAAAAAAAAAAAAAAAAAAAAAAAAAAAAATCGAAAAAATGAGAAAAGAAAAAGAAAGAAAAAAGAGTTGGATGTTTATTTTAAGCCAACGATGTAGAGTTATGTAAGTGGTCGATATCACCACTATTTGTTATACTATATTTATGGATTGAATGGGAATTGGCAGTTATGGGAATGCCGATTAAGGTTTATTCTTTGATTAAGATTTTGTTGAGTATAATTCGTGTCTACCAAAAGCGTGTGTTTCAAGTGTTAAAGCGTGAGTTATTCAATGATATGAGTCTTATTCATGGGATGGTTGGGATAGTGATTAACCACACTTAGGATTTTAATCTATTTGTTTTGTTTTGTTTATTTTTATTTTTACACCAATTTATATCCCAAATATTATCCATACCCTGTATTGTTCTTTATCCAACCGAACCTTTGATTTATTGAGATTAGGGATTTGAGCAATCTTAAGTATCGTGGTCGTGGATTCGGCTATGTATTTATGATTTTGTCGCCCTTTTTGATATATTATTATTGGTGAAGTTTGGACCTATCTTTAGCCTATTCGAGTTAAGGATTTGAGCAATTGCAAGTATCGTGTTCGTGGATTCGATCATGTATTTGTGATTTTGTCGCCTTTTCTGGAATTTGAGATCAATAGTGATTAAGAATAATTAACCCTTTAGCCTAAAAACCCTTTTTACCGCTTTAGACTTGTTATTCCTTAGCTTTAGTGGTGGAGATGTGTATACTTGCCAAGCTTATGATAGAATATTCGTCGCGACTGGACAGTTAAACGATTAGATTTGCTTTTATCGACTTATTTTATTTTACTTCTAATTCGTTAAGTGTTTAGTTGTGTGATTATGAAATAAACGAATACATGCTTAAATATAAAAATAAATCCTAACATCTTTTAGGATACATTTTCATAAATGAAATTCTAAGGTTTACTTGGGGACAAGTAAAGTTCAAGTGGGGGGATATTTGATGAACTCAAATAAGTACATTTTATTACTATCATTTATCCTATTAATTTGACTTGTTTTACTATATTATGTATGAGGATTGATACTTAATTGTTTACTTTTGTAATTCTCAGGTAAAAACAAGCATTTGGTGAAACTTAGCGATTATGGACTAATAATGGAGCAAAACGTGCATAAAGTGGAATTCTACTGACATGGACAAGATCAAGTCAATTCTGCTCCAGATGCGCCGCATCTCACTATCAACATGCGCCGCATCTATATCAAGATATCACCAGATACGATCCAAGATACAAGAGGACATGCGCCGCATCTAATCAAGAGTTACGCCGCATCTTCTGGCGGTGTACGAATATTCCTGAATATTATAATCTTGGACCCCACGCGAAGTTAAGTACATACGCCGCATCTACTTAAGTAGATGCGCCGCATCTTCCCTCAGACAGAAACTATAAATACCCCGTAGACCAGACGAGTTAAAGAGTTCGAAACCCAAAAACCGAAGTTCGGACAGCAGAGCAAAAGGACGAATTCAGTCAAGGAGGCAGCACAAGACACACCCAAATCAAAGATACAAGAGCTGTAAGAAGGTGCTGCATGTATTTAATTCATTAAGTAGTTTTGTTTTATTGTGTTAGCAAACTTTAATTCATCAGGATTGGTGGCTTGTGTAATGTGACAACGAAAGATTGCACTCCCTTTAATACTTGCTTTCCCATCAATTAAAGTTTATATGTTGATGTCTTTGGTTACTACTTATTAGTGCATTGATAACCTCTGTGTTTATTAGTGGCTTGCGGGCATCCGACTGCGGGACAAGATGTGGCTCCCACGGTTGTTTCTAAATTGATCACTTAGGAATAACTTTTAGACATAAGTAATCATTAAGGGTTTACTCGCCGATGAGAATAGGACCAACGAGAAAGGGTTAATTACATACACTTCATATAAAGCTATCAATAAAACAAGTGACAATCTACTTAATCATAAGGACAGCCCTCTTATTGTCTCGAGTATCTATCTGTGTACGTGTGTGCTACTTGCTGATTCGTGCCTATTTGTTTATTTTATTATTTAATTGCAACAAAACTGTGCCAGTCTCTCAGGCTGAAACCCCCTTGCGTTAGGATATTAAAATACTGATTAGAATAACTAGATAATACGTTCCACTCTTAGTGATCGACACTCTACTTACCATTATCTTCATACTGACCGGGTACACTGCTCGTTAAGTGTGTGTGTTATTGATAAGTCGGCTAAATATAAATTTAAAACTTGAGTAGGCATTAAAACTGCTAAACCGCAACGACACATCACGCGCATCACGTATCTTGGGGAAAGATGCGTCGTACTCGAATTTATTAAACGCGTTGTATTTTATAAAAATTAAACGCAATACGCCGTATCTGTTAAAACAGATGCGCCGTATCGTTTGTATCAGCTCAGTACAACGATAGCAGAATGCAAAAAAAAAAAAAAAAAAAAAAGAGAAAAAAAAAAAAAAAAAAAAAACCCTAAAATAAAAATAAACAAAAAGAAACAAAAATTAAAGAAAATAAAAACACACAAAAACAGAAAATATGCAAATATACAATGAATGCAATTTATCTAATATATAACAGGGTTAGTGGTTAGAATCTAAAAATTAAAAAGAAAAACCTAATTAAAATACTAATCAAATTAACAGATAATAACAATTCACTCCCCGGCAGCGGCGCCAAAAACTTGATGCGCGCGTGTGTCGTTGCGGTTTAGCAGTATTAATGCCTACTCAAGTTTTAAATTTATATTTAGCCGACTTATCAATAACACACACACTTAACGAGCAGTGTACCCGGTCAGTATGAATATAATGGTAAGTAGAGTGTCGATCACTAAGAGTGGAACGTATTATCTAGTTATTCTAATTAGTATTTTAATATCCTAAGTTAGCTATACAACCTAATCTAACGCAAGGGGTTCAGCCTGAGAGACTGGCACGGTTTGGTTATGATTAAATAGTAAACTAAACTAATGAGCACGAATCAGCGATTAGCACACATGTACACAGATAGATACTTGAGACAATAAGAAGACCTGTCCTGATAATTAAGTAGCTTGTCACTTGTTTTATTGCTAGTTTTATATGAAGTGTATATAATTAACCCTTTCTCGTTGGCTCTAATCTTATCGGCGAGTAAACCCTTAATGATCACTTATGTCTATCCCACTATCCTAGAATATTGAGCATTTGTGATGCCCACGTTTCGTATACGCTAGAATAGATAGGCGAGGAAGGGGCATGGCGACCCAAGCAATGCTCAGCTAGACACAGATGTTATCAATGCACTAATAAAAGTCACCAAAGACATCAACATATAAACTTTAATTAATGGGAAAGCAATTTTAAGGGGTGTGCATGATTTTCCGTAGTCACATGACATCAGCCCATCAATCCTGTTGAATTAAAGTGTACTAATACAATAAAACAAAACTACTTAATGAATTGAATACATGCAGGACCTTCTTACAGCTCTTGTAACTTCGTTCAGGGTGTGTCTTGTGCTGCTAATACGTCTGAATTCGTCTCTGGTTTGGTACTCGTACGTATGGTATCTTGCACTGTTCAACTCCGAAATTCGTCTGACCTTGGGGTATTTATAGTTTCTGTCTGAGGGTTAGATGCGGCGCATAGGATAAGTAGATGCGGCGCATTGACTTAACTTCGTGTGGGGTCCAAGATTAATATATTCAGGAATATTCGTACACAGCCTTAAGATGCGGCATAACTCCATTTCTCTATGCGGCGCATGTCCTTTGCTGTCTTGGATTGTAACTTGTGAAATCTTGATAGTGATACGCCATATGTAAGAAGTATGTTGCGGCGTATCTGGAGCAGAATGATCTTGATCTTGTACATTTCAGTAGACTCTTAACATCTTGCTTGTTTTGCTCCATAATTAGTCCAAAATCGCCAAGTTTCACATAATACTTGTTTTTACCTGAGAATTACAAAAGTAAACATTAACGTATCAATTCTCATATATAATATAATAAAACAAGTCAAATAAATAGGACAAATGATGATAATAAAATGTACTTATTTGAGTTCATCATCAATCAACAAAATAGTGCAACCGCTCCGACACGCAACCTAAATCAGTATGGTAAGTCTTAGCGAAATATTCGTGTCTTATATGTCTTTACTTTATTGGAAAAGTTTACGTGTGACCAGTGCTCGTGTATTTCTTGCTTGTTGTGTGGTAAAGTATATTTCAAAATAATTTATCGTATGTAACTCTTGGTGGTGGCTCATGGTGAAAGTTTACGGTGGGAATACGTGTGACGGAACATCCGTGCTAGTATATATATTATCATACATATATATTAGGTAAAGTTTAGTGGTTATGTATTTAATTAATTAAGGTGATAATTAATTAAATAGATTTTGAGAAATTAATAAAATAATAGTGTTAGTGGAGAAATATTATATTATAAATATTGTTTATTATTTATAATATAATTTTAATTATAAGAAATTTGGAATAAATGTTAAGTATTTAGAAAATTAAACAAGTATAAGTATTTTTATCAAAAATACTCTAAGTGTTGGAATTTTTAGGAAAATTGGGCATGACCCATTCGTTTATTCAAATGTTTTCATTTTCTCATGTGTTGCAATTTCCTCAAATAACTCGCTTTTTTAACTATATTTGCAAAATTTGATCATAATATATATTTTAGTCGTTGTAAGTATATTTATCGTTATATATATCGTTATCGTCACGTTTACTTATTAATAATAGATTTCGATACAAAGTCAACATTTAGTCAATATACTTTCAAAAGTCAACAAAAGTCAACATTTATAAAGATTTGGTCAAATTTTCATTTATCACCCTTTATGAGACTAACGCGTCTCAAAACAAGTCCAAACTAGTTTTAATTATATATATATCGTATCGTTAAGCAAAATATTTATAGTGGATCGAAAAATATTTCAAAACTCATTTTTGTCACCCGACATGTCTATTGGGCCGAAAATCATTAAATGAGCCCAATAGTCCAAATTTTAGTCCAAAACTAATTAGCCTTTTTAAGTTACGGTATATATATCGTTAGTTTGCTAAAAATTAATTTAACACATTTGTTACCACGTTTGGTCAAAAAGTCAACTGTGACCGATTTGGGTTTGGCTCGGCCCAACTGTCACTGAAACCTCACAAGCCCAAAAGTATTAGTTTAAGCCCAAATTTCTTATTAGTAATATTAATTACGTAACGAATTTTGAATTAAACCAATTAAGCACTTATAATTAAGCCATTAAGCTAAAAAGTCAACCAATGACCAAAATTTAATGGGTTCGACCCATATAACACCATACGACCCAAAACCATATTTTTATAAGCTAAACACAATTAGTTATGGCTTATTCAATAAGCTATTCAAAATACACTTTTAAGCATTAATTCCACCATTCCCCCACTTGAGCCAAAATTTTATGTTTTTTAAAACCCCAATGGTTTTGTATTTTTATTTTAGCCGATCCATATATATAACCATAAAAATGTATATATTGTCTTAAACTCGCGTAATTAACACTAATCACATTTATATCATCAATCTAGTACCATATACATCAAGATTTACCACATAAGCAAGAAATACTCTAATTTGTACAAAGACTTCAAAAATGTCGAGCACTATATAAATAAATACCAAGCCCTAGCTTTTTTATTTTAACAAAATATACACATTTAACACTTGGTAACATCATTAAATATCAAATGAACATGAAATCAACAAGATTAGAAAAGTTTTGATTTTTCCTTACAATGCTTGTGTTTTAACGAGCCTAGGAGGAACCATGAACAACCCAAATTTCACCAAATTTACCCAAAATACGTTCTAATTAACCCGAAACACTTGAATATACACCCCGATTATCTTGAACTTCAAAGAAATTTTGTGGATCTTGGAATTTATGTGTGTGCCATGAGTTTTTGATGAAAAATGATCTAGGAATGTAGGTGAGAGCAAAATGGATAAGTGTATTTGGAGTGTGTATCATTTAGGGTAATACATTATATATATAAGTAATAATACTAGTTAGTGCTAAGTTTTTATCCCATAGTGGGGAAGTGTTATTTGACCGGCTAGAGGACAAGAAGAAGGAGAGGGAAAATATTTTTACTCCTCGTTGGTGTATCGTGTGTCGGTTTGAGCTTAAACGTTACCGTAAAGTCCCGGTTTGATGTTTTTGGACACGTATACGCAAAATAAAGTTTTTATCCACGTTTTTTTTTCAGAAATGCAGTAAAATATTATTACTGACTCAAAAATATATTTATTTGACTGCTTCCATATATACTGTGCTGTCGGTACGCGTATGCGGTTGCTTTTCAGTAAAATGTGAGAAAACTCTCAGTTAATTACAAAACTTGTCAATAACTATCAGGAATGGAATAATTTATGTTTACTGACAAAAATAAACTTTTTCTGCAGTGACTGTAAGCTACAGTATGCGGGACAGCTCCCAAAAATGCTCAAAAATACTCAGAAACATGCAAACGCGCATAGAAATGCTCATCTTAAAAATAATAAATAACCATTTATCATTAATTAACAACGTGAAAATTACCATTTGTCACAGTCTCCCCAGCTAATCGGGAAATCCGTCCCGGATTTCAATTTACGTTACTCGTTGGGTTCGAAAAGAGATGAGGATATTTTCGCTTGATTTCGTCCTCTCGCTCCCAGGTGTACTCGAGGCCTCTGCGAGAGTTCCAACGGACCTTCACAATTGGGATACGACTCTGCTTTAGCCGTTTAACTTCCCGGTCCATGATTTCAATCGGCTCCTCGATGAAATTCAGTTTCTCGTCAAGCTGAATCTCATCCAAAGGAATGACGGCGTTATCATCAGATAAGCACTTTTTCAAGTTGCTGACATGAAAAACGTCATGCACAGCGCTGAGCTCGGATGACAGTTCGAGTCGGTAGGCTACCGGCCCGATCCTGGCAAGAATTTTGAAAGGTCCAATATAGCGAGGGTTCAGCTTACCACGCTTGCCAAATCTTATCACGCCTTTCTATGGCGAGACCTTTAACATCACTTTGTCACCCACTTGGAACTCAAGGGATTTTCGCCTCTTGTCGGCATAAATCTTTTGACTACGAGCCGCTTGCATTCGGCTCTTGATCTGCACGATCTTTTCAGTAGTCTCGTGGACTAGGTCTGTTCCGGTAAGTTGGCTTTCTCCGACCTCAGCCCAACATATTGGCGATCTGCACTTACGACCATAAAGCGCCTCATACAGGGCAGCCTTAATGCTGGTGTGATAGCTGTTGTTGTAGGAAAACTCGGCTAAAGGCAAATGCCTATCCCAGCCGTTCCCGAAGTCAATCACACAGGCTCTCAGCATGTCCTCTAACGTCTGGATTGTCCTTTCACTTTGACCATCAGTCTGAGGATGATAAGCTGTACTCATATCAAGGTCGGTTCCCAATGCATCCTGAAGCGACCTCCAGAAGTTAGACGTGAATCGACTGTCTCGATCAGAGATTATAGAAACAGGCACACCATGCCTTGCGACGATTTCCTTCACATACAGTCGCGCAAGTTTGTCCATGCTATCATTCTCCTTAATAGGAAGGAAATGAGCTGATTTAGTGAGACGGTCAACGATCAACCAGATCGTGTCGTAACCGCTCGACGTCTTAGGCAGCTTGGTGATAAAATCCATAGTGATACGCTCCCATTTCTATTCTGGGATTTCAGGTTGAACAAGCAGACCGGATGGTCTCTAGTGTTCAGCCTTGACCTTCGAGCACGTTAAACACTTACTGACGTACTCGGCTATATCGGCCTTCATATTTGGCCACCAATACAACTTCTTCAAATCTAAGTACATCTTGTCAGATCCTGGATGGATGGAGTACTTGGATTTGTGGGATTTGTGCATAATCAAATCACGAATTCCTCCATATAGCGGGATCCAACTCCTGTCCCCATAACACAAAACTCCATCGGACCTTTTTACGAAGCCATTCTCACTTTCTGGCATTCCGTAAATTTTCTCATGTGGTCGGTTTTCATCCTTGAGTGCCTCACTTTAAGCCTCAAGAATTTTCGCTGGAAGCGGCGAACTAATCGTCATCCCTAATGATCTGACTCTGAGGGGTTTGATTCGCTCTTTTCTGCTGAGGGCATCGGCAACCACATTTGCCTTGCCTGGGTGATAACGGATCTCACAATCATAGTCGCTAAGCAATTCCAACCATCGGCGTTGTCTCATGTTCAGCTCCTTCTGGTTCAAAATGTGCTGCAGAATTTTATGGTCGGTATACACCACGCACTTAGTACCATAAAGATAGTGCCTCCAAATTCTCAGTGAAAACACGACTGACCCTAACTCTAGGTCATGTGTTGTGTAGTTTTTCTCATGGGTTTTCAGCTATAGAGAAGCGTATGCTATTACCTTCTCTCTCTGCATCAGCACAGCTCCCAAACCTTTGTGCGATGCATCACAATACACAACAAAATCTTCACTACCCTCAGGTAAGGCCAAAATAGGTGCACTACACAACCTTTCCTTAAGGAGTTGAAAAGCTTCTTCCTCCTTATCTCCCCATTCGTATTTCACATTCTTTTGTGTCAGTTTCGTCAATGGCTTAGCTATCTTAGAAAAAACCTTCAATAAACCTTCGGTAATAACCGGCAAGTCCTAGAAATTGTCGTATTTCAGTAGGCGTTGTGGGTGTTGCCCAATCCTTTATTGCCACAATCTTGGCAGGATCCACGTGAATGCCCTGTCTATCTATCATGTGACCCAGAAACTGCACAGTCGATATCCAGAACTCACACTTCAAAAATTTAGCATATAACTCCTCCTTTTTCAATAATTCCAGAATTAGTTTGAGGTTTTCCTCATGCTCCTTCTCATTCTTGGAATATATCAGGATATCATCAATGAATACTATCACGAATTTATCCAAATACGGCTTACACACTCGATTCATGAGGTCCATGAATACAGCTGGTGCATTAGTCAAGCCGAAAGGCATAACTTGGAATTCATAATGACCATATCGGGTTTGGAATGCGGTCTTCGGGATATCCTCTTCTCGGACTCGGAGTTGGTGATAACCCAATCTCAGGTCTATCTTGGAGTAAACCGATGAACCTTGCAACTGATCAAATAAATCGTCAATTCTCGAGAGTGGGTACCTATTCTTGATGGTTAGCTTATTCAGCTCCCGATAGTCAATACACATCCTGAAGGATCCATCCTTCTTCTTAACAAACAAGATCGGAGCTCCCCACGGCGAAGAACTCGGTCTGATAAAACCTTTTCCAGAAAGTTCAGCTAATTGATCAGACAACTCCTGTAACTCCGTAGGTGCAAGCCGATAGGGTGCTCGCGCTACAGGCGCGGATCCTGGCACCAAATCGATTTGAAATTCGATTTGTCTGGCCGGTGGGAGTCCAGGTAGGTCTTCTTGAAAAACTTTCGGGAAATCCCTTACGAAAGGCACATTTCACAATTGTTTCTCTCCGGGCTCCTTTTCCCTCTTCTCAGTAACGTGAGCTAGAAACAGGTGGCATCCTTTCTCAATGCACTTCTGCACCTTTGTACACGAGATGATGCTCAATCTTGACGAACGCGCACGATCGCTCCGATCTCCTTCAACTATCAGAACTTCGTTCCCATAGGGTATTCTGACAATCTTTTCATCACAGATAATGATGGCATGATATTTCGATAGCCAATCCATCCCTATGATGACGTCAAAACTACCCAACTCTACTGGCATAAGGTCGATATTGAATGGGCGGTTTAGTAAATTTAGAGTGCAACCCCTTATAATAGTACCTACTCTTTCTAGGTTTCCGTTAGCTAGTTCTACGTCGAAGACATTATGTGGTTGGGGCTATTTCAATTAAAGGACTAAAAGCAGTCGATACAAAACTTCTATCTACTCCCGTATCGAATAGTACTGAAGCATAACGATCATTTAAAAGAAACGTACCCGTCACCACATTCGGGTCATCCTGGGCTTCCCTTCTGCCCACAACATAAACTCTTCCATGGGCTCCTCCTCAATTGCCTTGGTTTCCATTGTTGGCTACTGCTACCTGGTTGCCTGGTCCACCACCATTTCCCTGGTTTCGGGCTTTCTGCACTCATTCCGGTAATGACCTTTTGCACCGCACCTAAAGCAGGTGACTTCCGCCCTACGGTTGTGGGGTGGTGCTGCTTGAGCGGTGGCTAGGGGTCTTTCCCTACAGTTCCTTGCCAAGTGTCCTACTCTCTGGCAGTTGTTACATTTCACTGTGCACTGTCCCTTGTGATGTAGCTTATAGCGGTTACAAAGAGGTGCGTTCCTGTCATACCCCCTCTTATCACTTGAACCAGCTGCGTAACCTTTAGCTACATCATGCCTCTTGTTCTGAGAGTTGCTGTTACTACCCTTCGAGTGGTCGTCCCACTTCCTTTTGTGGTCAGCATTCTTTTCTGTAACATCTTCCAGTTCCCGATCCATCAACTTGTTTGCTGTCTCCATGGTCTCATGAAGATCTGCAGCTCTCGAGGTAGTCACATCACCTCTTTTGGACTTCGGTAAACCACCGAGATACCTCTCAATCAACCTTGTCTCAGTCTAAACCATTTCAGGACATAACAAAGCCAGCTCCTAAAATCTCTGGTTGTAAGCAGCCATATTGTTGTTTTGCATCTTCAAATTCTAGAATTCTATCTCCAATTTCTTGACCTCATTTCGTGGGCAATATTTCCTAAGCACTAATTCCTTAAAGTCTTCCCACGCATAGCGTAAGCAACGTCCATGTTTGCAGACTTCATGTAGTTGTTCCACCAGGTCAAAGCGGCATCCATGAAAGTGAAAGACGCATACTTGACCCTGTCGTCATCGTTACAACCACTGATGCGAAACACGGTTTCTAGCTTCTCAATCCATCTAGTCAAGCTAACGGCTCCCTCTGTTCCTCCGAATCCTCCAACCATGATCTTTTGGAATTCAGAGTATGTGCAACCATGGCTGTTGGTCACTGGCCTTGACGTTCTAGTGTTGGTGGTCGAATTGTTTGCGGCTGCGAGAGCGGCGGCCACACGATCAGCAACAAGCTGATCCAGAATAACTTGATTCACCACCGGTGGATTTGCCGCAGCCCTGGTTGGGGCGGCGTTCCCAGCAACTTGGTCCTGTGTGGCTTTTGCCTCCCCGGCATTCTCAGTAGTCCTTTCCCTCACTGTCCTTGTTGGGGTAGGTGTGTTAGTAGTTTGTCCTCGTGTGACTCTGGTTGACTTTCGTTTGGGTGCCATTTATCTGCATCACAAAAGATGGCGATAAATGAGATCTTGTTTATGGAAGGAAAGAATCATATGAACATATGGATAGTGCAAACAGAACGCAAGAATAAAGTCAACCACAGAGGAAAAACGAATAATCGGCTAGAAAAACCAAGCTTGTTATATAAATATCGAAAGGATAGAGGTTTACAAAATTACAAGCATGGTTATAAGTTAGTGCTGGAATACTAAAGATAACTAGTTAACCTAACGAATACATCATCAACTACCACTACTCTAGGCTCGGTCACTATCTAGGCGTAACTGCTCAAATGCTAAAGTCATCCCTCCAATGGTAGTCTCCAACTGGCCAATACGATCCCTCAACTCCTAATTCTCTCTCATCACTGCTCCAATCGTATACTCTGCAGTCATAATCCTCTGCCACTGAGTATGATTAACACCTCTAGCTCTTCTCAACATTCCCTGCATCCTGGTCTGGCCTCTGCCCAAACCAATAGCCCTGAAATCCAAGTTCCTAAGCTCTCTACCATGCAACCTCTCCAAAGCATCCAATCTAGCTCTCAATCTGATCATCACACGTCGATCAGAATACATCTCCTCAAATAACACACAAGCAGCCCTGTCAACAGTCCCAATCCTCCTATCCACACTCTGAATACGGTCAGACTGCTCCAACCTCTCGATCTGGTCTGAGTGCACATCAAGTAAACTGGCCTGATTTGCCAGCTGAATCCATATCTGCTCCATCTCAGTGGGTTCCTCGAGCTCTGCAAGTGGAGAAACTACTGGTGATGGAAGTGGAGTAGGCATCGGAAATGGAGGTGGTATGAACGAAGGAGATGACGGTGTGTACTTTGGGCTAGCTGCACGTACACCCGTGCTGACATCACAAGCAATATCCATCCACTGACTGTCACTCACATCCTGTATCTGGGCATCCCTGGAACTCTGCCCTACCTCAAATATGCCCTGCACATCCTCCATGATGCCCTTACCATCCCGTGGCATCATCACCTGATCCAAATCCATAGGTGCATCTCTATCCTTGTCATCATCTGCACAAATAGGAGTGTGCTCCATAGGTGCTGTCACAGCTGGAGTAGGCTCATCCTGAACCTGCTCTGGATCCTCCACTAGATCCTCATCCTCATCTGAGTAGGTCTCAACAGATCTCCTAAGTCTCTGGCTAGGTGGGGATTGGTCTGGAGATGATATGGGTAACTGAGATGGTGATGCAGTAGGGGTACCCTCATAGTCTGGTCTGGTCCTCCTCCTAGGTGATTGAACTGGAAAATCTGAGAGTCGCAGACAGTACCCAGAATATACCGACATACGGGCAGTGCGCCGGCTGATGGGTGGGGTATCCTGAACATGCTGGGTGAAAGTGTAAAGCTGGGCTAGGAATGAGCGGTGAGCTGTAGTGTAGCGAGGTAAATATGGTGAAGTAGACCCTGGAGTGGTGAGTGTATACTGAGCTGGAATGGGTGGCTGAGCAGCGGCTCTGACAACCTCCATCAACGGGTCATCCGCAAATGGAACTGGCTGTCGCAACGGAGAAGTGTGTCCAGCAGCAGATACCTCATCATGTGTACCGAAAGGGAGAGACATAGTCTGTGACAAATATGGTGCGACACGTGTAAGTATATAGAAAATACTTATATCATATATGCTTAATAAAATATTCAAATAGCATATCATAACACTTAATCAAATAAAGCAAATAATGCTCAAATCATAGCAAACTAAGCTGGCAGGCATCTGAAGGTCATAAGGAAAAGTTTTTCATAAATCGGTTATAGTTTAAGGTTTTTATAAACCTAGTTCTCTATAACCTAGGCTCTGAATACCAATCTGTAACACCCCCAAAATCATAATATTGCGGAAGCATACACTTTGGGTGCTACTAAATCGATAATCACAACACAAGATATAGAGAACGGATTAAAAATCCGTTTTAAAATACATTACAATTTCAAAGTCATCTTGTCTTACATAAAATTCATTTCAAATAAAATGTTGCCCATTTAACAAAGCGGTCCAAATTTCAGAGTTAACGCAATAATAAAAACATTTCCAACAATTATTATGACCATCGTCATGCCCTGCCTTCAGTAAAACACACCTCAGTTTCCTGAGAAAAACATGCTAAAAGTCAGCTAACGCTGGTGAGTTCATAGGTTTAAAGTAAATAAGCACATATGGACCATAGCAATATTCAGCAAACAATTCAGCAATAACACACTATCCTGCTATGCAAACACTAAGCCTCATCTAACCGAACTAGACACAGCAGCATGCCAAACTGGCATTAGCAAATAAAGGGGTGCCCGCGAGTGATAATCCCCAGACACTCGGACTATTTACATATGGTATACGTTCGCATTGACTATGCCGAGCCAACCGAACGGGGGTGTCATCCCCAATAGATCTATTTATATCACACGGTTTCCCAGAGGGAATTGACGGTTGATGATAGTGGGCGCATTGAGATTCAGCTAAACTTAGGTTTCTGCATACAAGTGTGTATAAAAACAAAAATCTATATTTGGTCCATGAAAACAGTTTTGCATGTTTCTCACCCCAAAGCTTATAAAACAAATCGTATAAAAATATGGGGCTATAAACTCACCTTAAAACAATAGCAACCTGCTAATCAATCAACAAAACAGTGCAACCGCTCCGACACGCAACCTAAATCAGTATGGTAAGTCTTAGCGAAATATTCGTGTCTTATATGCCTTTACTTTATTTGAAAAGTTTACGTGTAACCAGTGCTCGTGTATTTCTTGCTTGTTGTGTGGTAAAATATATTTCAAAATGATTTATCGTATGTAACTCTTGGGGTGGCTCATGGTGAAAGTGTACGGTGGAAATACGTGTGACGGAACATCCGTGCTAGTATATATATTATCATACATATATATTAGGTAAAGTTTAGTGGTTATGTATTTAATTAATTAAGGTTATAATTAATTAAATAGATTTTGAGAAATTAATAAAATAATAGTGTTAGTGGAGGAATATTATATTATAAATATTGTTTATTATTTATAATATAATTTTAATTATAAGAAATTTGGAATAAATGTTAAGTATTTAGAAAATTAAACAAGTATAAGTATTTTTATCAAAAATACTCTAAGTGTTGGAATTTTTAGGAAAATTGGGCATGACCCATTCGTTTATTCAAACGTTTCCATTTTCTCATATGTTGCAATTTCCTCAAATAACTCGCTTTGTTAACTATATTTGCAAAATTTGTTCATAATATATATTTTAGTCGTTGTAAGTATATTTATCGTTATCGTCACGTTTACTTATTAATAATAGATTTCGATACAAAGTCAACATTTAGTCAATATACTTTCAAAAGTCAACATTTATAAAGATTTGGTCAATTTTTCATTTATCACCCTTTATGAGACTAACGCGTCTCAAAACAAGTCCAAACTAGTTTTAATTATATATATATATATATATATAATATATATATATATATATATATATATATATATATATATATATATATATATATATATATATATATATATATCGTATCGTTAAGCAAAATATTTATAGTGGATCGAAAAATATTTCAAAACTCATTTTTGTCACTCGACATGTCTATTGGGCCGAAAATCATTAAATGAGCCAAATAGTCCAAATTTTTGTCCAAAACTAATTAGCCTTTTTAAGTTACGGTATATATATCGTTAGTTTGCTAAAAATTAATTTAACACATTTGTTACCACGTTTGGTCAAAAAGTCAACTGTGACCGAGTTGGGTTGGGCTCGGCCCAACTGTCACTGAAACCTCACAAGCCCAAGAGTATTAGTTTAAGCCCAAATTTCTTATTAGTAATATTAATTACGTAACGAATTTTAATTAAACCAATTAAGCACTTATAATTAAGCCATTAAGCTAAAAAGTCAACCATGACCAAAATTTAATGGGTTCGACCCATATAACACCATACAACCCAAAATCATATTTTTATAAGCTAAACACAATTAGTTATGGCTTATTCAATAAGCTATTCAAAATACACTTTTAAGCATTAATTCCACCATTTCACCACTTGAGCCAAAATTTTATGTTTTTCAAAACCCCAATGGTTTTGTATTTTTATTTTAGCCGATCCATATATATAACCATAAAAATGTATATATTGTCTTAAACTCGCGTAATTAACACTAATCACATTTGTATCATCAATCTAGTACCATATACATCAAGATTTACCACACAAGCAAGAAATACTCTAATTTGTACAAAAACTTCAAAAATGTCGAGCACTATATAAATAAATACCAAGCCCTAGCTTTTTCATTTTAACAAAATATACACATTTAACACTTGGTAACATCATTAAACATCAAATGAACATGAAATCAACAAGATTAGAAATTTTTTGATGTTTCCTTACAATGTTTGTGTTTTAACAAGGCTAGGAGGAACCAAGAACAACCCAAATTTCACCAAATTTACCCAAAACACGTTCTAATTAACTCGAAACTCTTGAATATACACCCCGATTATCTTGAACTTCAAAGAAATTTTGTGGATCTTGGAATTTATGTGTGTGCCGTGAGTTTTTGATGAAAAATGATCTAGGAATGTAGGTGAGAGCAAAATGGATAAGTGTATTTGGAGTGTGTATCATTTAGGGTAATACATTATATTTATAAGTAATAATACAAGTTAGTGCTAAGTTTTTGTCCCATAGTGGGGAAGTGTTATTTGGCCGGCTAGAGGACAAGAAGAAGGAGGAGGAAAATATTTTTACTCCGCGTTGGTATATCGTGTGTCGGTTTGAGCTTAAACGTTACCGTAAAGTCCCGGTTTGATGTTTTTGGACACGTATACGTGTTGGTCCATGAAATTTGAGTAAATAAATAACAGTTTCATTAATAATGATAACAATTGTTACAAGATTACTCAAAATACAATTGACTACATGATAACATCTTCAGCTTCTTCAAGGGGATAATTCCGGTAAACTATCCCCTTTGGGTGACAAATAAACTCTCATTGATCCAAGCTATGCTTGTGATTCAATGAGAGGATGATCCTATCAACTAATACATTTTGTATTCTTTTGTTTGTTTAGGAACCATACTATCTCAATTACAAAGCATACAATATATACAGGTAACTAAACAAAGACATGTGGGGTTGGTGTGAGTTGTCATCCACTTGGTGTGGGTTGTCATCCACTAAGTGGTCACTCTTCATCTTCCTCTTTTGTACTTTGTTTGACTTCCTTTTTTTCTTTTGGAAGTTTGCGCCCATATTTTTCAGTCTGCTTGTAGAGATAGCGTCTTCAGGGTCACTGAGACATTTGTAAATTCTCAGTGATACTGGAGTTGTTTGTAGCTCGTATAGTGTTTCTTCAACAACGAGCTTTATACAACACTCAATGATTTCTTTATCAGTGAGTAACCCACTATTTTATTTAGTGAGTTAGGCTATTTTATGTTCAAATCCTTGTCAGGGTAATTGGGTCAATTTTGACCCAACAATCTCCCCCTATTTGAATATACAAATAGCCTGGGTGAATGAGGTTCTGGTTTTTGGTTATTCAGGTTCAAACTTGCTTCATCAGGGACTTGGGTTTAGTTTGATATGGTTATCAGGTTGAACCTGCTTCATCAGGGACTTGGGTTTAGTTTGATATGGTTATGAGGTTCTGTGTTTGGTTATCAGGTTCCTGGAGGTTCAGGGAGCGGGGGTTCAGGGGTTCAGGAACCTGATGGTTTAGGGGTTCATGGACTGAGGGTTCAGGGGTTCAGTGACATGGTTCACTGATAGGGTTCAGGTTAAGGGTTCAAGGGTTCAGTGACTTGTTTCACTGAGAGGGTTCATGTGGAAAACTAGAAGGGGGGTTGAATAGTTTTACGTCTTTTTAATTTATTATAAAAGCTTTGTTTACTTTTAAAACACTTATATTCAAGTTTGTATGAAAAATAAAACTTGAACCTTATTATTAGTTATATATGTATTCTTTTAAATTGATTGAAAATGTCTTGGTTTCTTGAATGGATTTTCAAATTGATCTTTATGTGAAGTTGATCTCTAATAAATACTAGCAGTTATATAATCCTATGTGTATGAATGTAATGACGATATAAATAAAGAAGTAAATAAGGTATGGAAAGATCTAACCGAGACACGAGAGATTTATAGTGGTTCGGCTACAAGGGCACCTTCCTTGCCCTACTCCACTCCCCGAGCACCGAGCTCAAGAGTTTTCTTCACAACTTCAATAAGCTCCCTTATGGCGGAGAAAACCTTACACGACTTTGGCTTACACCGGCTTAACGACACAAAGCTAAATGTCGAGTTCTAATCGTAGCTAGAACCAATCTCACAACTTCACAACACAACTTCTTCACGACTTATTCACGACTACTTCACAACGGCTTCACGACTGCTTCACGACTTCAACACGACCGCTACACAACCTCTATGCTACGGCTTCACGACTTCAACACTATGTCTTCACGACTAAGACTTCACGACTTCAACACGACCGCTACACAACCTCTATGCTACGGCTTCACGACTTCAACACTATGTCTTCACGACTAAGACTTCACGACTTCAACACGACCGCTACACAACCTCTATGCTACGGCTTCACGACTTCAACACTAGAACTTCACGACTTCAAAGCTACGGCTTCACAACTTCAACACTAGGACTTCACGACTTCAAATCTACGGCTTCACGACTTCTACTTCGCGGCTTCACAACTTCTACACTATGTCTTCACAACTTCTATACCACAACTACTTATACAACTTCTTCACTACTTTCATACAACACTAATCTACTATACACACTTTACACAAATGAATGAATGATTTACAAACTTTGTTAAACTAACAACTTAAGTAACAAGAAGATACTAAGTTGTAATACTTCTAATCTTGGTTGATAGAAGTATTCTTCTTTTGCACTTGAATGATGGAAGCTTGGATCACTTGGAAACCAAAGCTTAAGATTATATGATCAAAGGATTATTAGAAAGTATTTACAAGATTTAGATCAGAAAGTTTGGGGTGCAAAAGGTGAGTAAAAGTCCAGGAGAAGGCTGGTATTTATAGGAGAAAAATTGGACAGCTGGAGGTCTACTGGAGCGGGGGCGGTCCCCTTAATAATTAAGGGGGCCGCCTAGTAAAATTAAGGGGGCCGCCCCTTCTGTCCGTTGGCCAATTTTGTCCTTTTGTGGGGAAGGTTTTTCTGGAACATTTTAACTGATTTTAGTTAAAAATTTGAATTCATATTTTTATAAAAGATTAAACATTTTTATTTAATGCCAAAAATGTTTTTATAAAAGTAGAGGCCAAGGTATGGGAAAAAATGGTTGTGGGTTTGGTGGAGATGAAAAGTGAGAATCAAGTGGTGTAATGGGTGATAAGGAAATGGCAAGTTGAGTGGATGGAGGTTCTTGAGTGGATGGTGGTGATGATATTTTTGGTGATGATGTTAGGTGAGTATGGATGTAGTCATTGATGGATGAAGTGGATGGAATGGAGGAAGATGAAGCTCCATGGGTAGATGGTGTTTTTGATGGTGCATTAGGTGCACTTGGGAATGAATTTCGAGGTGGTGGTGATGGAGTTTTGATGTCATCTTGGGTGAGGTCAATGAAGAGTTGTTTTGGTGGTGTGATGACAAGTCTTTGCTTTCTTGGAGTCTTAGAGATGGATGATTTTGGTGAGAACATTGTGGATGAAAATGGGTTTTTGATGAAGGTGATGGTTGATGAGGTGAAAGGTAATTGTAAGGAGGGTATTTATATTGTGAAAATGTGGTTGATTTAGGCAAATTGTGGAGGTTTTGTGGTAATATTCCAAGTCCAGCTCGTGCATTAAGGGTAATGGTAGCTGGGGCTAGGTAAAAGTGGTCACAAGATGCAAAAGGAAATAGTAAAATTTACTGTCCAGATGGTCGGTCCCCTTAATTGTTGGCCGGCCCCCTTAAAATTAAGGGGACCGCTAAGGAATTAAGGGGGCCGCCCATCTGGTGATTTCCCAGGCGACCAAATTTGAAAAATTTCAGAAAAAGGTCATTTTTGGGGTGTTTTTGCAGCAAGTTCCATTTGGATTATGTATATTAAGAATGATTAAGTAATAACAAAAACTTATTAAAAAGAAAAATGGTTATATGTAAACTACTAAAATCATATTATAAGCATGTCATAAGCATATATTTTAATTAAACAAGAAAAGAAACAACACATTCATAGCAAACATATATAGGAAAGAAAGAAACAAACATTCATTAATTAAAAATGATTATGTGACAAACATAATCATTGTTACAACATACATAGTGCTTAAAGCATACATTTGTTAGAGAATTCTAATTTGCCTAAGAAATCCATTTGACTTGCTTGAAAATGAAGGTGGTTTTTGAAATGAGGGACAAATGAAAGGGTGAGTAAATGGAATCAATGAAGGTATATGTTTGGGTGTGTGGAGGTTGTGGATGGTGATGGTGGAGACATTTGAGGTGGAGAGCTTGGAGTAGACCATGATGGATGAAGGTTTTGATGTTGTTCAATTGGGGATATTGGATTTGTTCTAGTGAGAAGATACTCAATCCAAGTAAAGTGCTCATTAAGAGCAATGGTTTGTTGTTGAAGAAAGATGCAACAAGGACAATTGTTGACATGTTTCTCAACTTGGTTTTGGTTGTGGGGTGATGTGGGAGAGCTAGATGGAGGTTGATCAAGGTTTCTTTGGGCTAGGTGTAGAGCAAGAAGAGCACTAAGCTCATGAGCTTCCTTGAGTTCCTCAATGAACTTCAAGTGTTCGGATGAAGGAGTTGATGGTAAAGTGTTGTTGTTATGAGGGATGGATGTTTGCACATGCAACATAGGGGTAGCATGTGAATTGGTAGGAGGTGGTGGTAACACTCTTGGTGGTGGAGATGTTTGTGAACTTGGGTAATCATGAGTGGATGAAGATGGTGATGTGGATGAAGTGGATGTTCCAAGAGTGGTGAGTGTTTTTGATGAGTTGCTGGGTTGAGTGTGGATGAGATTTGGATTGAGGTTTTGGGAATGATCATAGGGAGATGAAGGGTTAGGAGTGGATGATTGGTTATGTGTTTGAACAACATCATTAGTTGGGTTATGGCAAGTTTCAAGCTTCCTTCTCCAAATTGGTCTCACCGAGATTTTGGCAACTCTTGAAGGTTTTGATTTTGGGTAGTTGGAGGATGACATGTTTGAGTGGATGATGTGAATGGGCATTTATGATGGGAAGGTGCATTTATAGTGAAGGAATGATGTGGTTTAGGAAGGTAAATTTTGGTGTGTGGTTTATGACAAAATGTGTTTGTGAATTTTGGGAAGTATGGAATAAAATGGGTTGGAAATTGAAAAAGGAAATAGTAATCCGGATCTCCAGATGGCCGGTCCCCTTAAATAGGGGCCGGTCCCCTTAATGATTAAGGGGGCCGCCTAGGTATTTAAGGGGGCCGCCCATCTGCTAACTTCCAGATTCCTGAAAATGGGTTTTTGGCAGAAATTTGTAGAAAAAGGTTGTGTTTCTGAGTTCAGTTTCAAGCAAGTCCAACTTCTTTTTGAGGCAATTTAAAATTTAATGACTCATGTATGCTAAGCACATTCAATTAAGCAATTTTAATAATCATGCAACCTACTCATTTACCAAGAAGCATATATGTATATATGAACAAGAAGAACAACATATAATTACCAAGTAATTTATGCTATCATTATTATGACGATTAATTAGCTAGTTAATTAATCCCAACAAGTGTCTATGTGATGGGAAATTAGTGATAGCATGGATTTCTAGACTTGGATCAAGCATGATTTGAGTAAGTGTTTTTGGGCATTATTCAACAATGTTAGAAAAAGGTTTTGTGAAAATTGTTTCAACAAGGTAGATTCGAGTTTGTTTCAAAGTGTTTTTATAAGGATATAAAAATAGGTTGTTACACTTTTTGGCTTTGATAAAAACATGTTTAGTAGAGAAGTGACAAAATCTTTTTGAAAGATCATTTTCCAAAATATGAAGATTTGCATTTATAAAAGGATTTGAAAAAAAAATTTCATGCTTGATTGATCAAGACTATTGTCTCATGCTATCTCTTTCAACAAATTATGCGATTTAAATGATTGTAATGACTAAATTTTATATGTTCAGCAGAGAACACGTTATTTAATGCTTAGGAGGATTAACTTAAGGTTTTCTAGCTAATTAACAAGTAATATAACAAATAGTGTGAGGGCATAGCAACCTATCAAACTAAGCATATCTTAAGGCAATGATTATCATAACTATATGCAAGGAGTAACTACTCAGGAGAGTTTAAAAAGAAGACTTATCTCAGGTCCAGTATTTCTTCATGATATGAGGTAGTGAATAATAGATGAGTACCACTTCGTTCCATCCTCATTTTTGTAGATTAAAAAGTCCTCATGCGCGTGTTTTGAATATGAGTAGGTTAACGCAAGATTGAGTAACATTTCATTATGCGTTCATCACCTAATCAAATAAAACAACTTGGTACCCAGATTCTCATGGGTCCGAGATGGTTAGTTGGGGACATCCATTGCATTAATATGCACGTGGAGAAAATGTCACCAAGAAGTACAAGAATTCCTTGATAGTTTGTTTTGATGTACAAACAATGGATTTCTTGACTTATAAATTATAATCACAGTAAATAGCCTTATATCTAAATTTCTCTACTAGGTTTTTTTTTATTATAATTTGTTTTGATTTACTTGTTGAAGAGTTATCCGAATTAAATCCTAAACCGGTTTTATCATTGAATGGCTTTTGACAACTTAGTAAGAATTTAAGAGATTTGGAGCTTTCTTCAAATTTAGCTAATATTTTTGCTCTTTCATTTAATCTTTTAATTTCAAGTTTATAATCTTGACATATTTTGCATTCTAGATCAATTTCAATATTACTTTCAAGTCTAGACATTTTATCTTCTAAAATTATTTCTTTTTCAAGATTACCTTCAAATTTTTTTGATGATTTATGTTTAGAAATAGTTTTTAGATCTATGTTGCAAGAATGTTTAAACTCATTTTCTAGTTTTGAAAATTCTAAAATGAATGGATCATAGCAAAAATGTTTGGTTTTGGATTGTACCTTATTTGGAGCTTTATCTAGTTTGCATTTGTCACATACCGGATGATGATCTTCTCCTTTGTCTGTGTCACTCCATGATATTGGGTTGAGTTCACTTTGGAGTTGATTGATGTAGTCTTCGTCGCTAATACCTTCATTAACAACATTTGAACTAGTAGCACATGTATCTATTTTATCTAAATGTTTATCTATTAAATTTTCTAAAATGACTAATTCATGTACAAGATCAAAATCCTCATCTTTGGCTTGACATTTTTCTTGATGAAAGTTTAAGAGATTTTTCCAAATATCATTTGCCGTTTTACAGAAAGATATTCTTTCATATTCAACTTTCGGCAAAGTTTTGTAAATAATTATTTTAGCTTCATTATTTTTGTTATTATTTATTTTTAAATAATCATTTTGAGTTTCAAAATCCGTTTTTGTTTGACTTTCAAAAATCGTTTTTGTTGGTTGAAAATCACCAATCGAAATGACATGCCAAAGATCTAGATCAATTGATTTCACATAATTTTCAAATTTATTTTTCCATTCAAGAAAAGTATAGTTTTCAAATAGTGGTGGTGTTTGCAAAAATTCCCCTTCTAAATATTTTTCGGATTCCATAGATCGTTTCAAGTTTTAAAATACAGTATATTTTAAAGATCTTGATTGACGTGGCTCCTGATACCAAATGTGGAAAACTAGAAGGGGGGTTGAATAGTTTTACGTCTTTTTAATTTATTATAAAAGCTTTGTTTACTTTTAAAACACTTATATTCAAGTTTGTATGAAAAATAAAACTTGAACCTTATTATTAGTTATATATGTATTCTTTTAAATTGATTGAAAATGTCTTGGTTTCTTGAATGGATTTTCAAATTGATCTTTATGTGAAGTTGATCTCTAATAAATACTAGCAGTTATATAATCCTATGTGTATGAATGTAATGACGATATAAATAAAGAAGTAAATAAGGTATGGAAAGATCTAACCGAGACACGAGAGATTTATAGTGGTTCGGCTACAAGGGCACCTTCCTTGCCCTACTCCACTCCCCGAGCACCGAGCTCAAGAGTTTTCTTCACAACTTCAATAAGCTCCCTTATGGCGGAGAAAACCTTACACGACTTTGGCTTACACCGGCTTAACGACACAAAGCTAAATGTCGAGTTCTAATCGTAGCTAGAACCAATCTCACAACTTCACAACACAACTTCTTCACGACTTATTCACGACTACTTCACAACGGCTTCACGACTGCTTCACGACTTCAACACGACCGCTACACAACCTCTATGCTACGGCTTCACGACTTCAACACTATGTCTTCACGACTAAGACTTCACGACTTCAACACGACCGCTACACAACCTCTATGCTACGGCTTCACGACTTCAACACTATGTCTTCACGACTAAGACTTCACGACTTCAACACGACCGCTACACAACCTCTATGCTACGGCTTCACGACTTCAACACTAGAACTTCACGACTTCAAAGCTACGGCTTCACAACTTCAACACTAGGACTTCACGACTTCAAATCTACGGCTTCACGACTTCTACTTCGCGGCTTCACAACTTCTACACTATGTCTTCACAACTTCTATACCACAACTACTTATACAACTTCTTCACTACTTTCATACAACACTAATCTACTATACACACTTTACACAAATGAATGAATGATTTACAAACTTTGTTAAACTAACAACTTAAGTAACAAGAAGATACTAAGTTGTAATACTTCTAATCTTGGTTGATAGAAGTATTCTTCTTTTGCACTTGAATGATGGAAGCTTGGATCACTTGGAAACCAAAGCTTAAGATTATATGATCAAAGGATTATTAGAAAGTATTTACAAGATTTAGATCAGAAAGTTTGGGGTGCAAAAGGTGAGTAAAAGTCCAGGAGAAGGCTGGTATTTATAGGAGAAAAATTGGACAGCTGGAGGTCTACTTGAGCGGGGGCGGTCCCCTTAAATAGGGGGGGGGTCCCCTTAATAATTAAGGGGGCCGCCTAGTAAAATTAAGGGGGCCGCCCCTTCTGTCCGTTGGCCAATTTTGTCCTTTTGTGGGAAGGTTTTTCTGGAACATTTTAACTGATTTTAGTTAAAAATTTGAATTCATATTTTTATAAAAGATTAAACATTTTTATTTAATGCCAAAAATGTTTTTCAAAAATATATAAAATGTTTTTGATGTTTTATAAAAAATCTAGTTATTATGAAAATGTTCCTTTGATCATATAATGCATTAAGCGTTAGTTCATTCATACCTTAAGTGATTTGAGTTGTAGAAATAGATATTTACAACTAAATACTTGTTTACGTCATAATTTTCCGATTAATGATTTTACATTTTGTGATTATCAAAATGTAGAGATATCGAAAAATATTAATAACGTGTTTAGGCATTATTTATATCAACAATTCAGGTTAAGGGTTCAGGGGTTGAGTGACTTGTTTCACTGAGAGGGTTCAGGTTAAGGGATTCATTTTGGGAGTTCAGTGAGTGGAGTGACCAGATTCAGTGACCGGATTCATGGTCAGTGACCAGGTTCAAAAGTTTATTGACCTGGGGATTCAGGGTCCTGATTGTAAGTTCAGAGACCAAAGGGGGTTCATAAGCTCAGTGACCAGATTGAGCAGATTGAGTTTTGTTTCAGTATCCTGAAACCATACCCCTTAAAATCTTTCAGCTTCACATTCCACTTGAACAAATTTATTGATTCCCTTTTGTAATCAGTACCCACTTTTCCATATTAGCCTTATTTTTATCCCACCCTGATTATAACCAACACACTTCCTGACATTCTCAGGAGTTACAACCCAATTCTGATTACCCTAAAACCATTGCTGAACATAATCCTTAATCAGACCACTCATAATCAGAGTACTCCCATCCCCTAATATCCTACTGACACAATCATCACACTTCCTGAGTTGCAATCTACTCACTTGAAAGACACATTCTCTTTCAGACGTGCAAAAGCTCAGTCCAAAAATCACATTAATACACTGATGCTTATCACACTGATTCACAACCTTAACTGCCTCATTTCTCCTAACTGATCAGGCTTAGCCTGAAAACTAGCAACCACTACTTAACACTTCCTAATTTCTCAGTGAGTCACGACCTCACTTTACTTCACTTCTTTCACTAATTATTGTTTTAATCAGCTTCCATCAATCTGATTCTCATATCAGTCTTAATACTAACCACGTCATATAACCCAATCAGCTTCCAACAACTATAAACACTTATGACAACCTTCATACACACCACGGATCCATTATACACCTGGGTTCGGTGCTTTACTCCGAAAAGATTACATGATTTTATAAGGTTCTGAGTTTATTGGGCTGATGATCATCGCCGCCACAGCTACTGCTTTCGCCGGAGTGGGGGGTTTGACGAGATTGATTTTTGTGTGTTGTTTTGTGGTTAGATTTGATATAGATATGAGATTGATTGTGTGGTTTTTTTTGTTACTCGATTTTAGATCGAGATATGAGTGAAAAGATATCAAATATGGTTTTTTTTTTTTTTGTAGTGGTGAGTTTTTGTTATGAGAGGTTTGGTGTGTGTTTTGTGAAGATAGTTATGGGTTTTTTGTTTTTGGTTTAATCTTATTTGTTTGGATAAGATTTGTGTGGTGGGTGTGTGTTTTGTGGGGTTAAGGGAGGGGGTATTTGTTTTTCAGTCACCAATAAATGTGTCTCCCCCCTCAAAAATTGCTATAGCAGTAGCAGTTTTTGAAGACCACATTTATTTTTTGGCATTGAAGAATGTTATCAGCAGTCATGAACGGATCTGGATCATAAGAATAATCCACCCACTCTGATACCACTTGTTGGTCCATGAAATTTGAGTAAATAAATAACAGTTTCATTAATAATGATAACAATTGTTACAAGATTACTCAAAATACAATTGACTACATGATAACATCTTCAGCTTTTTCAAGTGGTTAATTCCGATAAACTATCCCCTTTGGGTGACAAATAAACTCTCATTGATCCAAGCTATGCTTGTGATTCAATGAGAGGATGATCCTATCAACTAATACATTTTGTATTCTTTTGTTTGTTTAGGAACCATACTATCTCAATTACAAAGCATACAATATATACAGGTAACTAAACAAAGACATGTGGGGTTGGTGTGAGTTGTCATCCACTTGGTGTGGGTTGTCATCCACTAAGTGGTCCCTCTTCATCTTCCTCTTTTGTACTTTGTCTGACTTCCTTTTTTTATTTTGGAAGTTCGCGCCCATATTTTTCAGTCTGCTTGTAGAGATAGCATTTTCAGGGTCAATGAGACATTTGTCAATTCTCAGTGATACTGGAGTTGTTTGTAGCTCGTATACTTTACTTACTGACACCGTATCAGTAAGTAAAGTGTTTCCTCAACAATGAGCTTTATACAACACTCACTTATTTCTTTATCAGTGAGTAACCCACTATTTTATTTAGTGAGTTAGGCTATTTTTTGTTCAAATCCTTGTCAGGGTAATTGGGTCAATTTTTGACCCAACAATACGTAAAATAAAGTTTTTATCCACGTTTTTGTCAGAAATGCAATAAAATATTATTACTGACTCAAAAATATATTTATTTGACTGCTTCCATATATACTGTGTTGTCGGTACGCGTGTGTGGTTGCTTTTCAGTAAAATGTGAGAAAACTCTCAGTTAATTACGAAACTTGTCAGTAACTATCAGGAATGGAATAATTTATGTTTACTGACAAAAATTAACTTTTTCTGCAGTGACTGTAAGCTACAGTATTCGGGACAGATCCCAAAAATTCTCAAAAATACTCAGAAACATGCAAACGCGCATATTTGTCCGGCCTGTATGAAATGCTAATCTTAAAAATAATAAATAACCGTTTATCATTAATTAACAACGTGAAAATTACCATTTGTCACATGCATGTCAACATCATCAGCAGAGCTAAGGTTTCTTTTTGCTCAAGTTCTTACTCATTGTGACGTAACGAACCCTTTACATCTATGGAATAAATATTGGCAACAAATGGGTCATGATATTCCACGCATTGTTTCAGAATATGTGCGGATTCCCAACTACTATGTCAATGATGGTGAATTACAAGGTTATATATTATACGAATTAGAAATATTACTAAGCAACTGCGGTAAATCGGTGCAGGACTACGGTTTGCAGCTACCTCCAAAACACTTACTTGATCACTTAAACAATCGATTACTAATGGAAGAAAAGAATTACAACAGAGCATTATTAGCACAGGAGAGAGATGATTCAGTCCCTAAGTTGAATGCTGAACAAAGGCAAGTCTACGAGCTTATCTTAAATGGTTATAGAACAGGTACGCAGGAACTGATATTTGTCTATGGCCATGGAGGAACTGGCAAAACTTTCCTGTGGAAAACTATTATCAGCAGTCTGCGATCTGAAGGTAACATCGTCCTTGCAGTTGCTTCTTTGGGCATTGCTTCCCTCCTTCTTCCACCAGGCCGAACTGCGCATTCAAGATTTAAATTGCCACTTGAATTAACAGATGAGTCACTCTGCAAAGTAAAAAAAAATAATACGCACATAGGAAATCTGCTAGCAGAAACAGATCTGATTAATTGGGATGAAGCGCCTATGAATGATCGCCGATGGTTCGAGACACTAGACATAACTCTTAGACACATACTAGATGCACCTGATGTTTTCTTTGGTGGGAAAACAGTCATCTTAGGCGGAGATTTCCGACAGACTTTACCAGTGAAAAAAGGTGCTCCAAAAATGGAAATAATAGCATCATCTATTGCAAGGTCCAAACTCTGGCCTCATTTTATGTTGATGAGACTAAAAGAAAACATGCGGTTATTTCGATCAGGCCTCAGTCTAGAAGAACAGAGCTTGGCACATTCCTTCGCGTCATGGCTTCTCGATATTGGTGATGGGAAAATTGGCGAAGCCGACGAAGAAGATAGTAGAAATACAACATGGGTTGAGATTCCAGAAAGATACTGCATAAAAGATGATACAGAAGGTCTGGCTAACCTCATAGATTTCATCTACGACCGAAGCACGCTTCAAACACCTTCGGCAGTCACCCTGCAAGAAAAAGCGATTGTCTGCCCAAAGAATGAAACTGCAGACATTATTAATGCGCATGTTCTATCAATGGTTGAAGGCGATATTACAACTTATACAAGCCATGATATAGCTGTCCCAGTTAATAATAATGGCGCTGAAACAGAGATGTTCTATCCTGCTGAATATCTAAATACGTTTAAGCCCCTAGGATTTCCACCACACCAGCTGCAGCTTAAAATCGGAACACCAGTAATGCTTCTAAGAAATGTTAGCTTGGCAGGTGGTTTATGCAATGGAACACGCATGATAGTGACACAACTGATGTCAAGACTTATTGAAGTACAAATCATCACAGGGACAAGAGTCGGCGAAAAAGTTTTCATACATAGAATACCTTTAATCCATACAGATCAAAATCTTCCATTCCTTTTTAAATGTAACCAATTTCCAATTAAAGTTTGTTATGCCATGACAATCAATAAAAGTCAGGGCCAATCTCTTAACAAAATTGGCGTCTACCTTCCTGAACCAGTTTTTGGTCATGGGCAGCTGTATGTCGCTCTTTCTAGGGCTACATCTCCTCATGGATTAAAAGTTCTCATGAAACAGCAACAAGATCGAAAACCAAATGAGACAAAAAAAATATAGTTTACAAAGACTTTTTGACAAAAATAGAGGATGCGCATCCTTTTTCTGAGCGCAACTGCACCCTTTAATATCTACCTCTTTATACTCTCCTGATTCCCCCCCCCCCCCTTTTCTAAGTTTTCTTATTCCTTTTCTTAATTGTAGTTTTTTTGTGATAGATATACAACTCCATCTTATTGTTATCTTATAAAACATAAATGCAAACACTTTTGATACTCGGCACTCTTGAATACGCCATGACAACTGCATATGATCATATTTTGCTTTTGTAAAAGTATTGTAAAAATTATGACATACAGGTAGATTTTTTAAACAGGCATCCTATTTAACAGCTGCCGTCCCATTATTATTTAAATGTTTTGTGTGAACATCATCTTCAATTACCAGTTTTTGCTTATAACTCACTCTTATTTATTATATCTTAGCAGTGAAATGGAAGATCGTTCAATTGCTGACGCACAACATCCATGCGGAGGCGAAATGGTTGAAACCGGCACCACCACACTAGCTGAAGTCAAGCATCTATCTCAAAACACTATGGTGGAAAGTAACGATGCACTGCAGATTGCAACAATTGGTGAGCTACATCCAAACTCTTATGACAAAGTACTTGAAGTTAGAATATATAGAAAATGGATTTCAGTGAGTTATTGATGCGTGGTTTTGCAACCTTACAACAGGTTTTACCTCTCGAGGGATCTCAAGAGGCTTACAACCCCACCAGGCAGTGTACCTGACCGATGTAGTATAGTGTAGTGGTAAGTACGGGGGATTGATCGTTCTCCACAGGGAATAGTGTTCGTTAGGTATGAAAAACTACTCTAATAGGTCTAAGGGTGAGAGAAGATTCTTTTTATGTCTTTTTATAATTTTATGAAAGCAAGTAAAATCTCGGGTTTGAAAGAGTGGGCGGAATTAGTTGCTAGTCAACTAAACCCAAGTTACTACAAATGCAAATAAAATAAAATAACTGAAAATGAAAAGGTGGTAAAACTTATGTGGAGAGAAATGTGTTTACTTAGATTTCCTTACTCCCTAACTATCTTTTACCGGTTGATTAGTGTGTATTAATTGCGTGGATGACGGGTGTATTCCTTAATACCAATCGTGGGGTGGCGTACGTACTTCCCCAACTTTACAAGCTCCTACTTCACTCCTATGTCGAGCCGGCTAGGAAGCTCCTAACATGGGATCACTAGAATTCGCTTGTGCATTAAATACAACCATAAAAACCTTAGTACGCATTGGTTCATGTTTCTTAAGACGTTCAAGCAAGTTACCGAATAGGAAGTTAGCCAGTTTTTTTAAGCCTAACATAGATGAACAATCATCCAATACAACTAATAACATACTAATAACCAATAATCAATAGCTAGGTTTCATTAGATCTAAGCAAACACAAGATAAATCTAGCCTAGCATGTTAAACAAAAGACAAGAACAAGATAGAATCAAACAACACATAGACATATTGAATGATTAATTGATAACTTATCTTCAATGTAACATGGAAGATCTCAAGGCAAAAAGCCTTGAAAAAGCTGCTAAAATCGTCTTAGGGTTTTCACACACAAAGTTCCCCAATAAGTTCCACACTAATGACAAAAAATTGCAAAACTATATATAGACTTTCAGATCTGACGGCGTCACGTTATGGAGTGTAACGCCGTCACCTCGCCGCTTTTAGGGTTCCCGGATGGCCTTCTTGACGCCGTCCCTCTTTAGCTCTCCAAAATCCGTTCTGGCTTATCAAGGCTTGACGCCGTCAGATAATGGCTTGACGCCGTCCCTCTTTAAATTAAGCCGTGATGACCTTGATCAGATTAAAGGGTGACGCCGTCAGAATTCCATGCAAATTTCTCTGGCTTATCATGAGTAATTTTCACATCCACCTTTTTCTTGCCAAGCCATGACGCCGTCTGGTGATAATCCTGACGCCGTCAAAGGTAATTTTTAGCCGATTTTGAGACTTTGTCGTTTTCTTCACTTTTATGCTCCAAAAACGTCCAAAATGCTTCCTTTTCCAGATTTCTCCTCAAAAGTACCTAAAATGACAAAAGGAACGATTTAGGGCAATATTTGATCAAATAAATACGATTTAGGGCTTAAATGACCCCTTAAAAGCGGTACACTTTTCGCTTCATCAAATACCCTTACACTTGAGATTTGCTTGTCCTCAGCAAATGCGCTTTTATTCTAATCAAAATACAAGTTAGGGGTCATTTAACACTAATATAAAAGTAATTGCAACAAATAGTCGTTCCACTTTAATCATAATAAGCACGGAGATTACAAACTAGCACCTCACAAGTAGTGTTTAGATACTCACATCTCTCAAGTGTCATCAAAATAAATCTCATAAATGAAAACGGATAATATCTCTCACTACCTGTCATAACAAATAGATTACCATAGGCTTGGGAAAGGATCGAAAACCTCCTCCACTAGGCGTAAGCACCTAAGATAAACTATCAAAGAGGGCTTTAAAATGGGTTATAACGTTAGGTGTAGGGAAAAGGAAAACACGATTTTGTTGGATAAAGGATATTTTACTGGTGGCGAGTTAAAGATCTTGATCAATTACATGTACTATACAATGTTGCTAAGCCAAGACTCGACTCAATCTTAAGCTAAAAAAAAAATAACAAAAACATAAAATAAACATAAAATGAAACGGGATGGTAGTCCGTATGTTTTTTACTTTTCTTTTTCTCATTTTTTTGTATTTTTCTTGATTTTTTCGATTTTTTTTTTTTTTTTTTGCATACACTTTTGCCCTACCATCCAAAATAATACATCATAGGGGCATTGCATTCCCCTTACACTTGAACTTTTACATAACTTTACAAATAACTATTCTAATGACTCGAATTAAAATA
The DNA here is from genome assembly GCA_021014915.2 of Artemisia tridentata subsp. tridentata. NCBI lineage: Eukaryota > Viridiplantae > Streptophyta > Magnoliopsida > Asterales > Asteraceae > Artemisia > Artemisia tridentata. The sequence goes on from CP139506.1 coordinate 202,097,109, forward strand.
ATCAAAACACTTGGAGTACTTTTAAAATATTTAGCACATATGGGGGTAATAAATGATGTTCTTCCCCATTACTCCATTACACTAGTACTTCACCCATGAGTCCCAATCGTCCCAAAACAATATGTACAAGGATATGACTCGACTTAGCAACCATGTAATCAATTAGATAATTAACTTGGGTTTAAATAATTGTTGTAACAATAATGCACTAAAGATGAGTGCATACAAGGTAGGCTAAGGCGATTTGGGTGTACATTTAAGTGGGGTGTAACAAATTCTTCCTTTAAGTAAAATGCTTAAAGGTAGAAACGAAAAGATAGGCTCTGAGGGGTGTACTAGGGGTATCGTGCACTAAAAATGAGTACAACGCAAAGGGTGTAGGAGAATTACTTGACCAATGTAGCCAATGTAATTATAACAAAAACACAGGTGTAAAACAATGGGTTTATCCTAATGCCTCTTATCATGTAGTAAATCTAACTACACGAATGTAGTCTCACTTGTGGCCTTGGAATGGTCCTAACGCAAGTTCTAGAATCTAAGTGCTACCGGTACACACATCATAGCATAAATGCTTTTCCTACCAATTCTAGGGGCGAACCTCACATATTTGGGGGTGGAAATTTTTTTAGTGGTACGGTTTTTGTGCTAGTCATATAATTCCTATCCATGAGACGCTCATTAGGATCAAAGTTTCACTCCTAAATGTTGTAAAAAATTTTAAATTTGGCACTAAAATTGCCCTAACAAGTATTTATCTCAGTTTTATTACACATCTACCATTAAACAAACAAAAATCAAGCGTAATAGCATTCTCTAATCGTACTTTTACCCCCCCCTTACACTTAAGATGAACATTGTCCCCAATGTTCAAATAACAAGATGTAAAAGCATAAAGTAAAAGAATGAAATCAAATACTCCCCTGATTCGCTCGGAGGATAATGAAGTAACACGGTTAGATCTTCTTCCAAGGTAATGTTGAAGCTCCATGACTAATGCATCGCCAAAAGCTTGATTCCACATACATTTCCTTGTCCAAAATAACCTGTTAAACCTGAGAAAACAAACACGAAAACCTGCATAACATCGGCGGGATAAATCTATATATAAGGATATAATGCTTGTGGAATGATTATTTTGTAGATTCCTGGAGATTATAAGTTAGAAATTTAATAAAAACTTTTTATGAAAACAAAACTTTCAAAAATTTCAGAAAATTAACACCTGACGCCGTCAGGTTGTAAAGCCTGACGCCGTCAGAAATGATCTAACAGAATTTTCATGTTAAGTTTCCGGAAAATTTTTGGAAAAACCTATACCTTAATTCCTGGAAATCCTGCAAAACATCATTATGACTCGATACAAGCATTTGACTCAAACAAACACTAATATGTATGTTCATTTAATATTATTACGATTCATGTTCATTTGTGTTCTAATAAACCGATTTAGATTTCCCTTACACTTAACTTTTGCAATATACCTTTATATGTAGTTAAGACGAAGTTAAAAACAAGATAAAGCATTTTCACAAATTAGTTTTTGACATGAATCAATAATAATAAAACTTAAACACACATACGGAAACAAATAAAATCAAACAAACAAATAAATAAACACACAAAGCAAATAAAACTTGGGTTGCCTCCCAAGAAGCGCTTTTCTTTATTAACGAGTCTTGTAGCTAGACTCAAAGTCACGTACATTACGTGATTCCATCATTGGTCACGGTTTCTAGGTCATCCTCATGTCTGGTTCTAAATTCCGGTCCTAATTTCAAACAATCCTTGTAGAAACCGAATATCCTTCCCATAACATAGTCTACTCCTTTACTTCTATCTCTATCATTCCTATAGTAGACTGCTTGCTTAAGCTCCTTCTCAACATTTGACAAGTGTTGGAATTGTTCTATCTTATATGGCATTTGGTAGTTTACCTCATCGGTCTCATCCTTAAATCTAACTATCCCTAAGGAAGGTTCATAAGTCATTCTAGAGACCTCAACAAATGGTTTTCCAAAAACCACTTGAGTTAAGGATGCATCGACTATTGGGCGGATATCTTCTACAATTACAAAGTCGGTGACATAGGTGAAGTTTCCTACATAAACCGGTAATCCCTTAACTCTTCCCGTGAAGTTACTCATCCAACCCTTGTCAGGGAACATCCTATACCCAAGTTGATTTTTCATTATCAAGTTGTAGTGGGCTCTAGTCATGATGTTTATGGGTGATCTAAGGTCGATGTAGGCTTTCCACACATGCAAATGTCCGATGTTGCATGGTATGTTGAGAGTAGAAGGGTCGCCTATTTCTATGATTGGTCTACCTAGGAAGTATGGTGTCTCGGGGTCATCGAATAAGTTTGTATGATATGCGCGCTCTTCCTTAGTGGGTAGCCTATTGAAGTAGTCCTCATCATCAGTCTACTTCTTCAATCTCACTTGTCCTAACTTCCTTATCAACCTCGATTTTCTTAACCTCATCCTCAGGTTCACTATTATCCTCATTCCTATCAATTGGTTTGATAGTGACAATGTTGATGAAGTGGACGTGTTTGGATGAAGAGGGGTCTTTTACTTGGGGTCCGCTATTTGTGTTCCTAGCGTCCTTATGTGGAGGTGATAACACTTGGTTATTGAGAGCTTTCAATAAGTTGTCAATTTTATTGGTCATCTCCATTTGTTGTTGATTGAATTCGGATTCAAACTTAGCTATACGCGCTCCTTGAGATGCCATAAATTGGGACATCAATCCTTCAAAGTTATTGGTACTACCATAATTGTTGGAAGGATTGTTATTGAAAGTACGGTTCGAGTTGGAACCGCTTGATTGGAAACGATTAGGTGGGTTGGAAGAATTGGTTTGTTGTGTGTTTTGGTTTTGTTTCCACCTAAGGTTCGGGTGATTTTTCCATGAGGGGTTGTATGTATCACCGTAGGGGTTTGGCTCGGGTTTGAAAGTGTACCACTTGTCTCCCGCTCCGTCGGTACGCGAGGATGCGTAGTCCGCAAAAGCTTGTTCGGGGAGTTCCATGCAATCATGAGTGTCGTGGGGACCACTACATAATTCACATGAAGAAGTGATTTTGTTCACTTGGCTTGAAGGTTTAGGAGCCTCGTAGGATTTCATGAGAAACTTGACTTGGTCTTCAAGTTCTATGATCCTACGGTCGGAAGTGCTTGAATTGTTCGAAGGCAAAGATATTGCCTTGACCGTTTTATTCAAATCACGGGGATCACTCCAACTTTCGTTGTCATAAAGAGCAAGATCCTCTAGGAGAGCCCATGATTGTTCCGCACTTAGATCACGTAGCTTACCACCAGCCGCTTGGTCAATAGTTTGCCTCGTGGAGAGATTGACATGGTCATAGAAGATTTGGACTTGGAGCCAAAGTTCTAAGCCATGGTGAGGGACTTTTTGGAGTAAGTCCTTGAATCGAGTCCATGCCTCGTAGAGGGTTTAGCCTTGACGTTGTTGGAACATCAAGATATCATTCCTTAGCTTGGTAGTTCTTCCCGGTGGGAAAAACTGAGCAAGGAAACGAGTGGTGAGATCATCCCAAGAGGTGATGGATCCTGCGGGTTGACGCTCTAGCCATTGACTAGCTTGGTCCCGCAGAGAGAATTGAAAGAGACGTAGTCGGGTCGTCTCTCGAGTGGCAACATCAAGGTCTATAGAATCAACAATTTTGAGAAAGTCCTTGAGATGTTGATTAGGATCTTCAGAACGAAGTCCATGGAATGCGCATCCGCTTTGCACCAACCGGATGGTGTCGGATCGCAAGGGAGTGACATTGGCTCCTTGAGTGAGCTCAATGGTGTTTCGATAGCCATGGTGGCTAGGACGGGAGTACTCTCCTAAAGTACGGGCTCTAGGAGGTGGTGGTGGTTGTTGTGGTGGTGGGTTGTTGGGATTAAGGATATTACCATCTTCCATGATGTCGAATGGTAATGGTTACGAACAAAGAAACGAAGAAAATAGATAGACTAAAGAAAACCTAGAAAAAGAAAATAAAAATCTCACTAGAAAGGAATCTAGTGAGTAGACCTATAAAATAAAAAATTCAACCTAAACAATAACTATTCCCCGGCAGCGGCGCCAAAAACTTGATGCGTGGTTTTGTAACCTTACAACAGGTTTTACCTCTCGAGGGATCTCAAGAGGCTTACAACCCCACCAGGCAGTGTACCTGACCGATGTAGTATAGTGTAGTGGTAAGTACGGGGGATTGATCGTTCTCCACAGGGAATAGTGTTCGTTAGGTATGAAAAACTACTCTAATAGGTCTAAGGGTGAGAGAAGATTCTTTTTATGTTTTTTTATAATTTTATGAAAGCAAGTAAAATCTCGGGTTTGAAAGAGTGGGCGGAATTAGTTGCTAGTCAACTAACCCAAGTTACTACAAATGCAAATAAAATAAAATAACTGAAAATGAAAAGGTGGTAAAACTTATGTGGAGAGAAATGTGTTTACTTAGATTTCCTTACTCCCTAACTATCTTTTACCGGTTGATTAGTGTGTATTAATTGCGTGGATGACGGGTGTATCCTTAATACCAATCGTGGGGTGGGTACGTACTTCCCAACTCTACAAGTCCTACTCACTCCTATGTCGAGCCGGGTAGGAAGCTCCTAACATGGGATCACTAGAATTCGCTTGTGCATTAAATACAACCATAAAAACCTTTAGTACGCATTGGTTCATGTTTCTTAAGACGTTCAAGCAAGTTACCGAATAGGAAGTTAGCCAGTTTTCTTAAGCCTAACATAGATGAACAATCATCCAATACAACTAATAACACACTAATAACCAATAATCAATAGCTAGGTTTCATTAGATCTAGCAAACACAAGATAAATCTAGCTAGCATGTTAAACAAAAGACAAGAAACAAGATAGAATCAAAACACATAGACATATTGAATGATTAATTGATAACTTATCTTCAATGTAAATGAAGATCTCAAGGCAAAAAGCCTTGAAAAGACTGCTAAAATCGTCTTAGGGTTTTCACACACAAAGTTCCCCAATAAGTTCCACACTAATGACAAAAAATTGCAAAACTATATATAGACTTTCAGATCTGACGGCGTCACGTTATGGAGTGTGACGCCGTCACCTCGCCGCTTTTAGGGTTCCCGGATGGCCTTCTTGACGCCGTCCCTCTTTAGCTCTCCAAAATCCGTTCTGGCTTATCAAGGCTTGACGCCGTCAGATAATGGCTTGACGCCGTCCCTCTTTAAATTAAGCCGTGATGACCTTGATCAGATTAAAGGGTGACGCCGTCAGAATTCCATGCAAATTTCTCTGGCTTATCATGAGTAATTTTCACATCCACCTTTTTCTTGCCAAGCCATGACGCCGTCTGGTGATAATCCTGACGCCGTCAAAGGTAATTTTTAGCCGATTTTGAGACTTTGTCGTTTTCTTCACTTTTATGCTCCAAAAACGTCCAAAATGCTTCCATTTCCAGATTTCTCCTCAAAAGTACCTAAAATGACAAAAGGAACGATTTAGGGCAATATTTGATCAAATAAATACGATTTAGGGCTTAAATGACCCCTTAAAAGCGGTACACTTTTCGCTTCATCAGTTATCCAAAAAAAGGTGGAAGTGAATTCTCACAAAAAAAAACATGAAACTGCATTCTGCTGCATCTTAATAGACCGAGAGGTGCGTTAAAGTTTATGTAGTATAAACACTAAATATTAATTACTTGAATCTGTATAACGGCAAATCAACATCAACAGGGCAACGCTATACAGGCGAACATGAATATTAAAGACATCGACTACTTTGATCCAAAAGTTAAAGTTGGATATGTCTACAGAATTTCAGATTTCATGTGTGAGCCCACAAGCCCTTATCAACAAACGATTGACAACAGAACAAGCCTCAGATTCGGAAGGATCACAAAGTTTGATGCTATAACAGCACCAGAGATCCCATACCACTACTTTAGATTTGTTTCATACAACCAACTCCAATCTAGAGTCCCAACAGAAGATGCTACAGGAAGAATGCAGTACCCAATGCTCATAGGTCATGTTTTAAACCTTCAGTTTTTTTTAATCCACCAACTTATACAAATTCTGATACTTATTTACTCACAGATTACATTGGATGTCTAAGGTCTGTTGGAAAACTAAAACGTAAACAAAATGCCAACCAAAATGAAACTGCATATAGAAAGCTTGACATTGAGAATTTAAGGTATGTTAACTTTCAATAGAAAACTTTTGTTAACGAATAAATACTAAACGCACTTTGTAGCTTCTCTAATGAATTTCTCATATTGGCAGCGGTGATGTGATAGAGTTCACCATATGGGATGCCATGGCCAAAAAATTTGAAGAGGCCAAGCTTGAAACAATGGAACAACCTATTATAATTGCAGTGAGCTCCTACCGTGTCACACGGTTTAGAGGTATTACATCAATACCATAACAAGCCTTTTTATACAAACACGAGATTGCTAATGTATCTTCAAAAATTGCCATGGCAGATTATCAATTGACAGCGACGTCGGCAACACACTTTTACCTAAAGCCAAAGATACCAGAGGCTGAAGAAGCAAGGGAACAGTATGACTCTTCGAGGCCAAAATTAAAATTTCTTTCATATTCATATAAGAGTTTGCTAAAACAAATTTGTGATAACATTTCTAACTGAAACAGATACAGAGAAAGACATCAAGCAACTCCACCATTGCGTATATGCAAAACCCCCTACGAAGACCCTGAAAAAGAAAAAATTAAGAAACTGGTTCCCTCTGAAGACACTTTTAAAGCAAAATTTAGAAAGCTACAAGGTAAATTTCATACAACATACAACAAACGTTGTTATACAATTTTATCCGCGCCTAAATATTTGCATAAACATTATTATGGAGTTAGGTTTACAACTGAGGCAACAATAACCAGCGTGAACATCAAAAGAGATTGGTTTTACGAATCTTGCAACAGATGCCCTTTAAAAGCAAAAGAAGAAGATGGAACCTACCGGTGTTTGGATCATGGAAAACAAGAAAAACCATTCTACAGGTACATGATACTCTAATTGAGGTTTGCAGAAACTAAATAAGCAAAAAAAAAATATAAAAAAAATAAATGATAGTTTAACTTAGTTTATGATACACAGGTATAATTTCAAAGGTTTTATCACATACTAATCTGCAACCGCTCCGATCACTTTCTTCACACCTGCAGCAGATGATGTGACCGGGTATTCTTGTTCACAGTTGATTACAATGCACAAAGCCGCAGATCCACAAGAAATACCTCCGGAGATCTTTGCAATTGAAGGTCAAAATAATATTTTCCAAATCCATTTTAATCAAACAGGCCGAACAGTTGACTTTATTCTAGATCAAATTTTTAACAAAAGAATCAAAGAGCAAGGAACATCCACAATTGTGCAAACAAACCCAGGTACCAACATTCTAGCTAACAGTTTCTCTTATTTAAAGATGATATCTACAAATGCAAATACTAATCCTTTGGTTTTTTAAAAATAGGAACACCACCAACACCCCTCGCATTAACAAATGAACAAGAACCAGATGAAAAGACAGATGACCAGAGCAGATCAACAACAGTCAGGAGATCATTGTTTAGAGATGAACCATCAAATCCAAGAAAACAAAAAGGTATGTTCCGAAATTTTACTAAACATAAATGATAACTTTTATTCAATACAATGTGTTACAACCAGATTACATACCCTTCACTTAAACATCACAACAACAATCACAATAAAACTAAATACAGGTACATACCCGCAAACACACACACCAACATGAATGACACAACATAACCAACAACAATTCCCTCCACTTCTAACTAGACAGTCAGAAATCCATCAGCCCCTTAAGCTTCTGAACAAAGATTTCCTTATCACGACCACTTAGCTCCAACTCTGCTGTCATAATTTGCATTTGCAACACCTTCTGGTCATCTTTTGACTGCACCTCTCTTAGGTACTCAGCTGTTTTCTGAGCATGCATGTTCCCGACAGTCTCCAACTCCTGTGTTAGAAATATAAATATTCATCTGAAGACTCGGTCACCCCGAGTATCTGTTAGCATTAACTAGCTTGTAGGATTATCAGTAATATTAGTATTAGTTTAGGTATTAAAGTATTCGTGGAGTGGGTCGGGTCTTTACCCACTGTCAGCTCACTCCACAGCCCACACGGGGCAACTATTAATGTACTATATATAGCCCTTCCCTCCCAAGGGAAGGGTTGGACCTTTCATTTCAATATTACACATTCTACTTCTCTCACTAAAAGGCTCCCAACATTACTTTCTCTCTCTACCTAATTCTTCACTATTCGGCCAAATCTCAAACCAAAAGTGTGTTATATGTTAGTGAACATCTTACAATTGGTATCAAGATCCATGGTTAGGTTCGTTTGATTACATGTTCACTGATTTCGGTGGTTTTTTGGTTGGTTTTTTATGTTTTTTTTTGTTCGAATAGAATAGCACAAAAAATCCCTCTTTTGTGCCTTGTTTGTGGTTAGATGTGCGTAGAGTTTGTACTTTCTTGTTAAAGATTGTTATATAAGCTTGGTTTAGTAGTTGGATTACTTGTTACAGTCGCGTGGTAGAAGTTTGAGCTTATTCGAGTGTTTTTGTGACTTTTTTCTTCGCTGCCATTTGAGTATCGGTAAGATTTTATTCGCTGCGATTTGAGTTAATTAAGGTAAGTTGCAGTTGCGATTTCTTGCCTCGAAATTGCGATTTGCCTTTTTAACTTAAAAAGGGAAAAAAAGGTAGCGATTTGACCTGGCAAGTCACGTGCAAGGGAATCTTTTGACTTTCGAGGCTTGCGATTTGGGTTGACAGCGACTGGTTTGTCCGGTAGTGCCTGCGATTTGACAAGTTGCGATTTGGGTCTTCTGGGTGCGATTTGATCTTTGCTATTTGGGTATTCCGATTGCGACTTGACAGTTGCGATTTGAGCTATTTTCTGGTTGCGATTTGACTACTGAGACTTGGTCAAGTTTTGCGATTTGAAGAAGTGAGATTTGGGCCTGCGATTTGAGTGTGCCTGCGATTTGATCTTTGCGATTTGTCTTACTGTTGACAAATTGCGATTTGATCAATTGCGATTTGACAAGTTGCGATTTGACTTGTTGCGATTTGACGGATTGCGATTTAACCTATTGCGATTTGACGTTGCGAGTTAACACTTGCGATTTGACTCATTGCGATTTGGTCAGTTGCGATTTGACTCTTTGCGATTTGACAAACTGTGACTTGACTTGTTGCAATTTGATCAATTGTGATTTGACCTCAGTAAATTAAATCTTTAAAGATCTTTATTGTGGTTCACTCTTGCTTGGTCATTTACGGTTTCTTTTGTTGATTTTAGAAAATCCTGCGAAAGATTTGATTTCTCGGTTTAAATCACAAGAGTTGTAAAATCCCGTCTACATCATGACAAGCAATGCGTCTGATGACATCCAAGCTGCAGGGTCCGATACCCGTCCTCCTATGCTAGATAGAACTGATTACGAGTCATGGGCTCAAATAATTCGACTCTACTGCTTGGGTAAAGATAATGGGTTCAACATTCTCAAGTCAATTGATGAAGGACCATTTCAGATGGGCACCACTCGTGATGCTGTGACTACTGCTGAAGATGGAACGGTTACTTTGGGGATTGATAGGCCACGTGAATACAATGATCTGACTGATGATGAAAAGAAGCGGTATGATGCTGACGTCCGAGCTTTCAATATTGTCATTCAAGGTCTGCCCAAAGATGTTTACAAACTCATCAACTTCAACACTGAAGCAAAAGCAGTATGGGACAATGTAAAAATGCTGCTGGCTGGATCAGAACTCACAAAAGAAGATCGTGAGTCACAACTGTATGATGAGTTTGAGCGTTTTAAGATGAACCCTGGTGAGAACATTGCACACTACTATGTGAGATTTCATAAGTTGGTAAATGACATGAGGTGTAACACCCCCAATTTCGTGATACGCTGCGGAATTCAAATTGGGTGTTACTTCATGGCACAACAGTTGAATAGTAGAAAACGATCACAAATTTAGTCGTTTTAAAAGATTTATCATTCGAATATCAGAGTTTACAAAATAAGGTCCCAATGGTTTCAAAGTTTATTTAATAGGTTTTCGAATGATAGTAAAATTTATAGCCTTCATAGTATCCGTGCTCCTCCGTGCCATCCCTGCTCATTATGGACCTGAGATAAATACATGCTAAAAAGCGTCAACACAAAGGTTGGTGAGTTCATAGAGTTTGTAAGTAAAAACTGTTGATTTACAAAATCAAAGAGTTTGTGAGTAAATACTGTTAATTTCCAAAATCAAAGAGTTTATGAGTTCATAGTAGTTGTAAGTAAACAGTTGATTATCGAAGTCAAAAGTGAGTAATACCATAATATTTATAGTTAAACCAATTGATTGTCAAAATCAAAGTGTGAGTGAATCCATAGAGTTTGCATAAAATCAGTTGATTATCAATAGTTCCAAGTTTAGGTAATAATTGTAATAAATACAATTATTAATAAAATAAGCGATGGGTTACGATATTATACACCCATAATTGGTTTGTTATAAAGTAAGTGGTGGGTTAAGTTATTATATACCCATAGTTCGTTTGTTAGCCCTAACCGGGTCAACACAATATAGTTATTATTGTTTGCCAGGTAGTGATTTTCTGCTATATAATGAAAACAAGTTCAAGTTTTAATAAAATAATGGCAATACTGTATCATGACTACAGTATCATTCTATTGCTCTAAGCCTCATGAAACTCAACGCTTAACAGGCATCAAATATGATGTAAAGTATATAGGCCCTCGAGATGGGTATTTGCCAATAACCCATAAGTTTGTTCAAATAAAGTGCGCCTGGGTGGCTCATCCTAGCAGACCCAAACGGGGATTGTCAGTCCCAAATAGATCTATTCACAATTATTTACGTTCACTCGCAAGTGATTAAGGTTCATGATATGAGGGACTTCGAACATGGCAATAAAGGTAAACTTAGGCAATAGTGAATCAAGTATAGCATACAGTCGAAAATCATTTGTGATCATGTTTATAGCAGGTATCTCTCCATGAGATATAAAAATGTATAAAGTGGATTTATAACTCATAATAGTTTGTAAAGGTTTAAAAGTACTTTTATAATTAAAAGCAAGTATTACATCTCAATAACGAGCAGAGCGTTTCATCAACTAAGTACGTTGTTTAAAGTAATCCAGTAGAGTTTATATGTAAAGCGAACATGTATCGCCTTCAAAAGTAATTCAGAGTAGATAAAAGAGTAGTCTATGGAACTCACAGTAGTGTGTAAACAGTTAAGAGTACTTATGAAAGTAAAAGCATTGTATTTGAGCATGTATCTCCCCTAAAAGTAGTTTAAAACGTATAAAAGTAGGGGCTACGAACTCACCTTGGAATGTAGTGTCGTAAGTAATACAACAGTGCCAAAGAGTATGGCAGAATAGTGTAAGGAGTATCGCACAACGATACAGAATCAGCGTAACCTAATGAATATAAGCTCGTCTCAAAACATAATACGCAGAAAGTAATCGATACGTATAAGTTTCAAACATTGACAAGAAGCAAGAACAACACCTGTGTGGTGTTTCTCGTTGAATCAAAACCAAAAGCAAACCACCCTTGTAGTTTTTGTGACTGAACCGAGACGCAACATACAACAATAATATCAACTCCTAATGAAAACCGAATTGAAAGAAAACCAAACAAGCACACTAATAATTTAATAAGCTCGAGATAAGCTCGGGTTGAGCTTATCTCGTCTCGTACCCATGGTAACGTAACTCAACACAACCGAACTAAAACCAATCCGAGACCAAGAGCTCACAACCTTATCGAGACCAAAATAGATAAATAACTAATTCTAAAGATCAAACCAAGAATTATACTTGGGTTATATACCCATCCCGTGACCACAGAAACCAATCAACAACAATTTCAGGTTTATCACACTCACCGAGTCAACTCGACGAGTTGACTCGACTCGATCGATACAATAATCAACCAAACACCATGATCAATTAAATCTTACCACAACACAGGTTTTTATACCACACGAAATATTCATAAAAATATTTTAATCAAGTTTTAATTCCACGAAATCTAAATAGGTAGGTTTTTAATTAAAAGAAATAATCATGATCATACCACAAAATCGAAAGAGATGGAGAGGTGATGGAGCGGCAGTTCGTAACAAAAGAGATGGTGGAGGAGCTTTTTGAGGCGCATGAGTCGCGGCAGGTTAAAGAGGGGATGATGATGAGTGTTTTGATGGTGGTGGTGTAGCTGTGGAGATGGCGGTGGTGTGTTGTTTGGGTGTTTGCAACCGGCGGCTGTAAAAGAGAGGGGAGAGGGAGGAAGAAGAAAGTATAAAAGACTTAGCATAAGTTTGAGTTGTGATTGTTTTTGAGTGTGTGCGAGAGCTGAAGGTTTGATGATCTTTTATGGCCTTGATATTGAGTGTTCAAGTGTATATGATGATTACACCTTATGATAACTGTCATTGAGTAGTCAAGATGGAGTGTGTAAGTGTGTTAATTTAGAGTGTGTAAGTGAAGAAAATGATAATAGTTCTTGGTTGTATCAGTCGGTACTAAGAAACAAGGGGAAGAGACAAAGTGAATTTTTAACATGTGGCAAATTTGACATGGAGTTATATAGCCAAGAGTAGAGAGAATATTTGTTAGATGGTGTATTGAGGGGAAACTATCTTATTTTGGATAGAGCATCTAATGAAGTAGAGTGATAGGTGTTACCTATGTATTATTGTATAACATTCGGTCGTGTGTGGGATTGAACAATCGAGTGAGTGAGTGAGTAACTAAGTGACAGAGCACTAAAATATCCAAATGTTGATTTTTATTTCCAATGGCAAAAAGTTAGAGAAGCAATGGAATTAGTTTTTGTATGATACAAAATATATACGTGAAGTGTATTTGATTGTTGGGTCCAATTCAACTTTCAATCGTGACCAAAAATATTAGGAAGTGATCAAATAGAAGTTTTTAAGATCGAGTTGGGTTCAAGGTAACGCAAGGGATTGATAAACATATTTGTGAACTCAAGTGATATCATAACACATAATGTGATTTATTTAGAATGAGTTTTGATAACTTTGTTTTGTTAGAGATTTGATACTATCATGGAACACACAAATGAGGGTGACATAAAGAATGTGCGAACGTGATACGACGTTTAGATTAACATAGTTGAATAAAATCAAAAATTTAGCCCGTAAAAATGGTTAATTAAATCGTGACGATAGATTACTCTCGTTGATCATTTAAAATTAGGTGGGAAATTTTACGGGATATTACATGAGGATCATCAGAATGACTATGCCCAACATCCAACTTAACTCAAAGTTTGTAAACAACATGACTCCAGAATGGGACAGATTTGTTACTGCAGTAAAACTCAACAAAGGTCTGAGAGAAACAAACTATGAACAGTTGTATGCCTATCTACAACAACATGAGAAACATGCTGCTTATGATCGTCTGTTGAGAGAAAAACTCAATCCAACTGCATCAAATGATCCACTGGCATTTGTTGCAAGTGCTAAGCCAATCAACCAATTGTCATCTGACTAAGCTTATCACCATCCCTATTCATCACCATCTGCTATGAGTCCACAATTGGATTCAGGTTACACTCACACCGACAAAATGATTGATAACCTTACCAACCAAGTGTCCTTACTTGTTCAACAATTTAAAGCAACACTCCCTCAGACTAACAATCAACTCAGAACCTCATCAAACCCACGCAATCTGGCAACGGTGGAGGATGGAAGAATTGTAGTTCAAAATGTTCAGGGGAGGCAAAACTTGAATCAAAGGAACATGGGTCGAGGTAATGTGCAGATCAGAGTAGGGAATGCAAATCAGGGGCAGGGGAAACAGCCTAAGTGTTATAACTGTGGTGGACTTGGACACATTACCAGAAACTGCAATCAACCAAAATGTCCTCAGAACTCAGACTATTTCAAGGACAAGATGTTGTTGATGCAGGCTCAAGAGAATGGAGCTGTGTTGGACGAAGAAGAAATGATGTTTCTTGCTGGCGATGGGGGAAATACTTTTGATGCTGATGTGGACGAACAGCCAGTTCAGGACCTTGCACTTAATGATCCCAACATTTTCAAAGCTGATGATTGTGATGCTTTTGACTCTGATGTGGATGATGAACCAACAGCTCAAACAATCTTCATGGCTAATCTGTCCTCTGTTGTCTCATTACCTCAACAAGCTGGTTCCTCCAATGCATATGTGATTTCTGAGGTACTAAAGCTTTATGACACATATGACGTGGTTGATAAACAAAAGATTCCCAATGAAGTACAACAGACGGATGGGGTTGATTCAGATACTGTTGACATGGGAAATAGTAATATTTTTCCATATGAACAATATGTGAATCACAACAACATGTCTAATGTAAAAGGTGGTGCATCTTTTGTTGAAAATATTGCTTGTGTTGTAGATAATGCCTGTGTGGTAGATAATGCTTGTGAGTGGCATGAAAACACTGAGTTTGTCTCTGATGACCCCTTGACCACTAGACTAAACATATATAAAGATCAGGTGGCAATTCATGAACAACGTACTAAATTTGAACTAACTAAACGTGAGCAAAAAATGGATAGTCAAATGCGTACACTTATAACTGAGCGTAACTTAAGGGAGGAAACATTAAAACAAGCGTTGAATTCTTTAAAAAAACAGCTGGATCAGACTGTTAAACAAAAACAGGAGGCCCTAGAGCATGTAAATACTCTAAAACAAGATTTCAAGGAAAAAGAAACACATCTCTTAAATAATTTCTCAAGACTTAAAAACTTAAAGAATAAACTTGAAAACAAGTTGTACACGCAAGACCAATCTAGACAAATGGTTCAAATGCTTCAAAAGCACAAAAAGTTGTGTGATAAGCACAGTGTAAGTAATGTAGATGAACCTAAATTAGCTCTCCTTAGGAAATCTAAAGTGACCCAACCTGCCTTATATGATGCCAATGTGATGATTGTGTCTGGTCATGCCCCACCTGATGTTTCATCTTTAGAAGAGAGTAATGAGATAGATGTGAGAAATAGAGAAAGAATGAATGAGAAAATGAAGGATCCCAAATGCATAGCCAATCGAATAATAGTCAAACCCCATGATTATTATGAGGAGAATCGATTGACTGTGTTTGCACCTCAAAAGAAGTTAATGCCTGAACAAATATTTTGGTCTATAGATATGGAAAAGAGAAAGGCCGATGAGCTTGAAGCCAAAACTCTATCCCTTAGGAAAATTGCAGCTGCGATGGTGTATCCTCCCAATACACCTAGGCATTTGGTTCCTTTGACTCTTCCTACTAAATGTAAAACCTTAATTAGCATATATGTACGTTGTAAACTATTTGCTGATTTTGATAAAACATGTAAGAAGAGAATTACACCAACCGGAATTACTGAGGGGGAAATGGATTTTGAACAGACAAAAAGGTGTTACTTAACTGAGGTCATTCCATTCTTTAAATTACTCAAGGAACAGTTTGAAGGATTGCAAAACGCTCTTGAAACTGAAGTAAATGAAATGAAAGTAATGTTTAAAGATATGGAAAATGAGGTAGCTCAAAATGCGATAGAACTTAAGAGCTGTGAGATCGAGAGAAAGAACATTCTCATCACCAATGAGAATTTGATTGCTAGATGTATTGCACAGGATATATTTTATACTGCCACTGATTCTGCTTTCACTGCCTGTCAATTTCATGAGTATTCTATTGCATTGAATGTTACCCAGAATCGTGTTGTTGAGCTTGAGGGGGAGAATTTGAAACTACAAGAGAAAATTCAAAATGATGACCATGATAACATGGTCAAGCGTTTTTCAAAACTAGAAGTTGATCATCTTAATTTACAATTAAAATATCAACACTTAGAAGAAAAATGTAAAATATCAAATGCCAAGACATCTCTGGATGCTCCTGAATTTGATACATATTTTGAATTGAGTAAACGTGATGAAAAAAATTCAAGCTCACACTAACACGATTCGACAGTTGAGGGCTCAAATTGCCCAATTAAAGTCAAATAAGGGTGAAGCAATTGGCACCAATAAACCATCGTCTTTGGATTCTCAGAATTTTCACTATCAAGACACTATCAATAAGTTATATGGTGAAAATGAGTGTTTTCGAGCTGAAAATTCAAAAATCAAACAGCATTACAAAGAGTTACATGACTCAATTAAAGTCACACGAAACAGTCATAATGAAAAAATAACTTCTTTGTTAAATGAAATTGAGAATCTTAAGACTCAGGTGAAAGGAAAAATGCCAATTGACACTTGTGATAAGGTTGCTCCAAAGGCTTCTGTTGTTAGAAAGTATGATGTTGATGTTGTGCCTATTCCAATTCCCCTTAAGAACAATAGGTCTGCCCATCAAATTTATCTTAATCACCTTAAGGATAGCCTGGATATACTTCGTGAGATTGTAGAGGAGGATAGGATAGAAAAACCACTTGATAAAGCAGTTGTGGATGCCTGCTTCCTCACTAAAAGGTCTCAGGAATTTTTAGAGTACGTCATTGGCACTGGCCCTAAGATTGAAAACAAAAGAGATAGATTTGTTGCATCATCATCTACGACTAAAAACAAGCAAGTAACCTTTGATCTACCATTGAGAACATCAGAACCCAGCACATCAAAGTCAGGAAAGCAAATGACAGTAAAACAAACTAATGTTCCAATCATTACTTCTACAGGAGTAAAATGTGACACCAAAGCTAGCGGGTCAAAGCCTAGAGGAAATGCAAGGAAAGATAGGACTGCGCCGGCTAAGAGTGGTCACGAGAAGAAAGTAGAAGCCAAACTTAGGAACAATAAGTTTGCAATGAGTAGAATGAATCGTGTTGATTCTAGTATCAAAAGTACTGTAATTAATTCGAATTCTAATTTTGTCTGTAAACATGTAAGAATGTTTAATTTCTGCTAATCATGATGATTGTATTGTGTCATTTTTGATGTCTCCTGTACAACCCCATGTTAAGAATGTTAGGAGAACCGAAACAAGTAAGAAATTTTGGAAGGCAACAGGAAAAACGTTTGCAAATGTCGGGTATCAATGGAGACGCACTGGAAGGAAGCTCACTTTAGGAGATCAGTGCCCCTTAACTAAATTGAATAACCATAAAGTAGTGAAGGTTAAGGAATGGAGACCAACTGGTCGAATGTTGCCTTTAGTGACACAATGCCCTATTTACTAGGTCAATTGCTTCCTCTAGTGTAATTTCCACTGTAAATACAGTTGCATCTATGAAACCTGTAGTTCCAGAATTTGTGTGTGCTAACCAAACGGACCCCAGCTGTACGTGAGGATCCACATTTTTCAGTTATCCATCGTTGTCTGTTTTCAAATGCAGGTCGTACAAATCGTCCTTTGGTATTTGGACTCAGGCTGCTCAAAACATATGACTGGGGATCGCTCACGGCTCAAGAATTTCGTGAAAAAGTTTATCGGGACAATTAGATTTGGGAACGACCATTTTGGGGCAATTATGGGTTACGGAGATTATATGTTTGGTGACAGTGTAATTTCCCGAGTATACTATGTGGAAGGACTAGGACATAACCTGTTTTCTGTTGGTCAATTTTGTGACTCCGATCTTGAAGTTGCTTTCAGAAAACACACTTGTTTCGTCAGAGAGTTGGATGGTGTTGATCTTCTTAAAGGAAGTCGTGGTACCAATTTATACACCATCTCAATTGAAGAAATGATGAGGTCCTCTCCTATATGCTTGCTTTCAAAGGCCTCGAAGACTAAATCATGGCTTTGGCACCGTCGTTTGAATCACTTGAATTTCGGCACCATAAATGACTTGTCTCGCAAGGATCTTGTACGAGGCATGCCCAGACTAAAATTTGAGAAAGATCATCTTTGTCCTGCATGTCAATTGGGCAAACGCAAGAAACATACTCACAAACCCAAAACCATCAATACCATCATGGAAGTTCTTCACACCCTTCACATGGATCTGTGCGGACCAATGAGAGTGCAGAGTATCAATGGAAAGAAGTATGTTCTGGTGGTGGTCGACGACTACTCTCGGTTTACATGGGTAAAGTTTTTGAGAACCAAGGATGAAACTCCAGAGGTTATCATTAAACTAATCAAGCAGTTACAAGTAAGGGTGAACAAAACTGTCAGAATCATCCGGACGGACAATGAAACTGAGTTTGTTAACCAACAACTCAGTCAATTTTATGAAGATATTGACATAACTCATCAGAAAAGTGTTGCACGCACTCCTCAGCAAAACGGTGTTGTTGAAAGACGAAATCGTACTCTAGTGGAAGCTGCAAGAACTATGCTAATATATTCTAAGGCTCCGATGTGTCTTTGGGCAGAAGCAATTGCTACTGCATGTTACACCCAAAATCGTTCCTTGATACACACTCTTCACAACAAAACTCCTTACTAGTTGTTACATGGGAAGAAACCAGATCTTTCCTTTCTTCGAGTGTTCGGTGCTTTGTGCTATCCGACAAATGATGGTCAAGATTTGGGAAAGCTAAAAGCTAAAGCAGACGTAGGTTTCTTCATTGGGTATGCACCAGATCGCAAGGGGTATAGAATCTACAACAAGAGAACCCGACAAATCATGGAAACTATTCACGTTACATTCGATGAGCTGACTGAGCAAACGGCTCCTGGACAAACCAGTTCTGGACCTACACCTAATCTATTGAAACCTGGACCTATTAGTTCAGGTCTTGTACAGAATCCCACGCCTACAGTTCCTTATGTACCTCCCACCAGTGAAGAGTTGAAGAAGTTATTTGATTCGATGTTTGACGAATATTTTGAGCCACCAACAGTAAATACCACAGCGGAAGTTCCACCTGTACCTCCTGTTGCTGATGCTCAAATTCCACAGAACTCAGAAGGTCCATCTGTATCTGTATCAATTAGTCAAGATGCTCCACCTGCCAGTCAATCGCCCTCATCATCAAATATTCAGTCTTCTTTGGTACAGCAAGGTTCTGCAGAAAACAATTCTTTTGAAGTTAATCCTTTTGCTCCTGTTGATGATGTTCCGTTTGAGAACATATTTGCTCCTGAGTCTTCAACTGATACATCTTCTTCAGGAGATCACAACACGGCAACATCAGTTCAAAACCCTCAACCCCACGATCATCTCAGAAAATGGACCAATGATCATCCAATTGACAACATCATTGGTAATCCTTCGCGTCCGGTATCTACACGAAAACAACTTGCCACCGATGCACTATGGTGTTTCTTCAATTCCGTACTATCCAAAGTCGAGCCAAAAGATGCTAAAGAAGCAATGTCCAAAGACTGCTGGTTCAATGCTATGCAAGATGAAATTCATGAATTTGATCGGCTTGAAGTATGGGAATTAGTGCCTCCTCCAGAGTGTGCAATGATCATTGCTCTAAATTGGATCTTCAAGGTGAAACTCGATGAGCATGGTGATGTTTTGAAGAACAAGGCACGGCTAGTTGCAAAAGGGTATCGACAAGAAGAGGGCATAGACTTTGAAGAATCTTTTGCTCCGGTTGCACGAATTGAAGCCATTAGAATCTTTTTCGCAAATGTTGCTAGTCAAAATATGATAGTCTGCCAGATGGATGTTAAGACAGCTTTCTTGAATGGTGACTTAAAGGAGGAAGTCTATGTGAGTCAACCAGAAGGATTTGTGGACGCTGATCATCCAACTCATGTCTATCGCTTGAAGAAGGCCCTCTATGGCTTGAAGCAGGCACCTAGGGCGTGGTATGACACGCTGTCCAAGTTCCTTCTTGCAAACGGATTTTCCAAGGGTGTTGTTGATCCCACGCTATCCACCAGGAAGGTGGGCAAACATCTACTTCATGTTCAGATATATGTAGATGACATTATTTTTGCCTCTTCTGATCCTAGTGAATGTGATCGATTTTCAAATGAGATGAGTTCCAAGTTCCAGATGTCGATGATGGGACAAATGTCGTTTTTCTTAGGTCTGCAAATCTCTCAAAGTCCCGGAGGCATCTTCATTAATCAATCCAAATATGCAAACGAAATTTTAAAGAAGTTTGGATTTGATTCAAGTGATTCTGTTGACACTCCCATGGTTGAAAGATCAAAGCTGGATGAAGACCTCTCTGGGATCCCGGTTGATCAAACAAAGTATTGAAGTATGATTGGATCCTTGATGTATCTCACTGCTAGTAGACCTGATCTTCTGTTCGCAGTATGTATGTGCGCTCGGTACCAATCCAACCCTACCAAAAAGCATCTGGAAGCAGTGAAAGAGTCTTCAGATATCTTCAAGGCACTGTTCATATGGGTGTCTGGTATCCTAAGGACACTGCAATGGAACTCACGGCTTATGCTGATGCTGATCATGCCGGGTGTCAAGATACTCGTCGAAGTACTTCGGGGGGAGCTCAATTTTTGGGGGAAAAGTTGGTTAGTTGGTCTTCTAAAAAGCAGATGAGCACTTCTATATCTTCTACAGAGGCCGAGTACATTGCTATGTCTGCTTGCTGTGCTCAAATCCTATGGATGAGATCACAACTTTCGGACTATGGCTTTGCATACAACAAGATTCCTCTGTATTGTGACAACAAAATCGCTATTGCTCTTTGTTGTAACAATGTCCAACACTCCCGGTCGAAGCACATCGATATCAGGCATCACTTCATAAGGGAACAGGTTGAAAAAGGGATTGTTGAACTATACTTCGTGAGGACGGAGTTTCAGTTGGCTGACATCTTCACTAAGGCACTTCCGAGAGAACGGTTTCAATTTATTCTCCCTCGTCTTGGTATGAAGAGCTTGACACCTGAAACACTCAAATGTCTTCAAGAAGAAAAGGAGGAGTAAAGGATTGGCTTCACATATCCTTGTATATACGTGTATATATCTTAAACCAAAAAGAAAATAGAAAAATATAAAACCTATAAAAGCCCTAAAAATCAGAAAAACAGAAAATACCAAAAATAGTTCTTCTAGGCATGTCTTCTGTTTATCGATAACATTTACGGACCTAGAAATGTCATTCAATAATGACACGGGTCTTTAAATGAAGCTCGAGCAGAAGTTATACTAACCGGTTAAAACATGTCTAAATGGCTTGCAGTTACTTCATACTGCAACCCGCGCTTTATAATGGGGAAAGCATGTCGCCAAAAAGACGGTTGTTCCTCCAACTGGGTGATGTTCACCTGGGCATGGATTACTTTATATCCATGTTTCTTCGAACTGATGTACGTTTCAGTGCATCATTTCTTGTATAAGAAGAGAAGTCTTCTTTACACCACAAACTCTTTCTGTTCTATGATTCTTCAGGAGAGTTTTGGTGTTTCACAAGGTGGTAACTGGACTTAAATTTTCACAAATACGTCACACTCAATTGAATGACTACAGCTCTTTAAATAGAAAACGGGTCATTAATTGAGGGGGAGAGTATTTATTCAAATTTCTGACACCTTTTTAAGCATTGTGCAACATCAGCAGTGACACTCTCTCGTGATTTAAGGGGGAGCATAGTATGCTCCATAATCAGAATACAGTTAAACTTGACAACATTTTCTCCCAAATTTTCTAAACATATTCAAATCAATTGGGATCACAAATCTCAAATGGTTTGAAATTTTTGATCGGGGGAGAGAATGTGATTTAAATAAGAAATTCTGATGAAAATGTGATTATTTGGTCTTAAATGTAAGTTCTCCCATATGTGCTAAACTCTTTCGTATATCGATGCTCATATTGAGGGGGAGCAAATGGCACTACAGCAAAAAGGATGCGACATCTCATGTGACTCAGACCTTACCAATGAATTGACGAAACACAAACTGTCATTAATCGAAAGGACATATCCTGGCCGGGTAATAATTTCAAGCTGGTCTAACCAGTGATGTAAGCGTGTCTCGAAGAGGATATGTCTGAGTATAGTGTACCGTTTCGAGAAACTTTCTGTGGATGTGACCAGGCCGGGTAATAATTTCAAGCTAGTCTAACTAGTGATGTAAGCGTGTCTCGAATCGGTCATGTTCACTGAAAGTGGATCAATTCAAAAAGTGCAAGCTCTACCCAACATGTGCAAATTTTAAATTAAAACATATGAGAACATGTTAAGGGGGAGCATTTGAAAAATACAAAACTCTCAAAGTGTTAGCAAAATGTGTTTCATAATCATGAACACTTTGAGAGATTTTTCAAAGATTTGGTAAATGGCAACATAGGATAGTCATGAAGTTATAAGGTGGCTAAGGTTAGGAAAACCGTCCTATGATCCGCCAGAGCCGGAGGGATCTACCCAGGGACAATACCGAATAGTTAGTATTAGAAAGTCCTTAGGTATGATTATGAAGAAAAAAAAAGGAGTAATATGAGAAAGGAGAAAGAAGGGGTTGAAGAATTAAAAAGAAATGAAATGAGAAAGGGTGAAAAGAAATAGCCCTCCAATTATTCAACCTTAGGGCAGAAACCGGGTTCAATTCATATGCTACTGGTGGTTACTAAGGTAACACCGGTATTGAAGACAAGACGTCATGGACCCAGTGACGCACTGCACTAAACCTTCTAAACCACTCAAGTTCTCTTAAAAGGACTTGTTTCATTCTCACGGGGAACCCTGCATAATCTATCGACCGCTCATTACGAGTTATGTTGATATTGAAACAGGAGACACCGCTCCAGTCTCCGACTACCAAAATTGCACTTATCGAGTCTAGAGCCACGAGACGCATTATAAGATCTCATAGGAACACGTGTTACTTCTACACTGGTTGTTCAACATTAAGGACACCAGTTGTAAACTTATAAGTCCTACGCAGATCTTAGCAATCTGCCAGAACATTTATGAGGGAATTTACAAATGTAATTCTCAGTGATTGAATGGAAACTCCTGCCAGGGTCAACATCAAACAGCCCTGAACGCAGGTCACTTCGGTAATTCCTTGTGAATTACACTTAGTGGTCGCGGCGGTTTCAAACGGTCTACAGTCGTGGAGTGAACTCCAGCGACTCACCTAATCGTTGATTTACTACGGTAGATCTTGTAAGCCCTCTGTGGACTTTCGATTTAGGAACGGCATTGGTAAGGATTAGAGAGAGTTTTCACACTATGCTGTTGACAATCTCTAAGTCCGAACCTGTAAGTACCGGACGTTTTATTGCTAACTGTCGTATGCAGGAATATCTGGCGGTTGCTGCTGATTGCCGAAAATATGCTGATCCATCACCCCATGCTCACACTACACCATCATCGCAT
Source organism: Artemisia tridentata subsp. tridentata (assembly GCA_021014915.2). Lineage (NCBI taxonomy): Eukaryota > Viridiplantae > Streptophyta > Magnoliopsida > Asterales > Asteraceae > Artemisia > Artemisia tridentata. Next base: position 202,120,434 of record CP139506.1, read on the forward strand.
TCAAAGAAGTCATGATAAACTAAAAGACCTTCAACATTGCTTCCGCAACTCTGATGCTGTAAATCATGATTCAAGAAAGTGTGAGCATGTTGACTCAAAGATCACAACCTCACAAGGAGACGATGCTGCAAGATGACTTTAAGACAGTTGTTGGATGATAACCTCAAAGAATGCTCGAAGATCATCCAAGTCAAAATATCAGTCATCAAAAGCTCACTGCTGAACGCACAAAGATCAATGATTTTGAAGAATCAAGACATACGAGCTAGGAAGACATGTTCATCTAATGGAATGCTAAGAAGTCAAAATATTATTTCCGGGGTGACCTCCCTTAGGGGGAGATTGTTAGGAATATAAGTATTCATCTGAAGACTCGGTCACCCCGAGTATCTGTTAGCATTAACTAGCTTGTAGGATTATCAGTAATATTAGTATTAGTTTAGGTATTAAAGTATTCGTGGAGTGGGTCGGGTCTTTATCCACTGTCAGCTCACTCCACAGCCCACACGGGGCAACTATTAATGTAATACATATAGCCCTTCCCTCCCAAGGGAAGGGTTGGACCTTTCATTTCAATATTACACATTCTACTTCTCTCACTAAAAGGCTCCCAACATTACTTTCTCTCTCTACCTAATTCCTTCACTATTCGGCCAAATCTCAAACCAAAAGTGTGTTATATGTTAGTGAACATCTTACATCCTGAATAAAAGCCGTCCTTTCACGCATTACCCCAACCAATCTACCACATAACACATTCATTTGTTGAGCCATTTGAATGTCTTCGATTCCAGATTTATGACAATATAGAATTAGCATTTTAGTCCAGTTGTTTGAATTAGCCTCGACTCTAAACTGATCACACCTAGGATGTCTAGCCATTGTGTTTTATTGCCTCTTTATGACAGCTTGATAAAGGAATTATGAAACTAAATGCACACCATGGTTGCGTTAAATAGGAGAACAAAACTCATGAAAAAAAAAATCTGCATAATTTTTTTTGGACACATGCATATCATAAACCAAGATATGCTCCTTTCCTTTGGCCTATTGCCATGATACATCCATTGAAAAAAAAGGTTTGGAATTCACCATAGCTGCCAAAGTTGAATAGCAGATTTCTTTGTATGCATTATATATAAAAGTTAACACAAATAATAAATGGGAAGACTGGAGTAGTCTCTTCATTAGCCAGAAGCACTAGCCTCTTTTCTTTTCTCAATCATAGACCCATACAAAAAAAATGAAAATAAATAACATGTTATTAAACTTACTTATTTTGAATTATGCAGGAACAGTTGAAACTTCAGCCGAAGATAACTCAAAACCCAGAAATTCTCACAAGAAGAAATCAAATCTAACTTAGAGTAATGATGACATCCGCATGCGTCCAACTGTTGTAAATATTTAAACGCTTTAATACCGTTGGCACCCAGCAATATGTTTTGAAACATATTTGTGCTTCAGGTAGACAAATATGTCGCAAAACATCCATAGACGGCAAGCTCCTAATCTTTTGTGTCACATGTATACTACTGCTGCATATGAACCTTAGTTGTCCACCTATGCTTAGTATATCAGGTGTAGATTTGGCTGTGACGCTAATTTTTTGTACATCCTTTATGCAGCAAATCCATGTTATGTAATTAAACATGTATATTTTTTTGTGCAACATTTGTGCAACCCCTACACAAACAACCTATGTTCTTATGTTCTGTACTATAATATAATACAATGTTCTTTTATGACAACAATTTCCTCTTCACTCTGTTCAGTTCTGCACATCAATGCAAATATCTTAAGTATGCAAACATGTTACTCTCCTATATGACTAGCCTAATACACATAAACCTTATCTAGAGCTAATTTTTTTTTCCTTGCCATTTCAAGGTTACAACACTAGGAAACACACTGTCAACTCTTGCTTTACCAAAACAACCCGCCGCGAAGCGTGGGCTTCCCACCTCGTTTATACTATGATGCAAGTAGGTTTATAATGTCAAAAGGTATAAACTTTATTCATGATTCATTGTATAAATCTTTGTAAAAGTTTACTATAGCGGACGCTCTTATATGATAAAATTTAACTTTTATAAGCTTACATCTTGTAATAAGATTATTGTCAGACTTTTATATTTCTTTATATCTTTTAGCATTATTAAGGGTATTTTACCCCTATATAAAATATGTCTAAATTTTGTCTTAAACTTTTAAGTAGTACATTTTTTTATTCACGTAATACAAATCAATGTTGAAAAAATCGTGAATCGATAGCGGTCGGTTTACTCTTTTGTAGCTTGTAATCGGTCTAGGCCGGATTAATCGGATTGGCATTTCCGGAAAGTTTTTGGTATTTCTGGCGAGTTTTGGGTTTTCCGGTGAGTGTTAGGTATATACGGTAAGAATTCTCTTATACTAACCACTTGTAATAGATATAAACAACGACTATAAGTGATTAAACAAGTTTTCTGCGTGTTTATGGTATTTTTGGCAAGATTTACAGGTTTCCAATAAATTTGACCACCGTTGACCTATTTGCATAAATCAAAAAGGTTGATGGCCAATTATCACCTAAACAACGATTAATCGACCTTGTAAACCTTTTTTTTGTAACACTTATACAAACACATTCCAACAAATTTCTTAATAATAAATGCAAATTTAATTTCAAACAATTACTTATAACGATTATTAAATTTCGGTTACAACTCTTTCTTTATTCACATTAAATGTCGATTATATCATTTTTGGTATAAAAAAAATCACTTACAACAACAACCAGTTCTCCATCAATTGGAAGTTTTTAGGGCCCGTTTGGTTTGTAAGTGGGATTAGAATTGGATTTGAATTTGGGAAAGATTTGAAAAAAAAGAGAGAGAAAAAAATATAATTTATTAATAAAATAATTTTTAAAAAGTGATTAAAAATAATTAAATTAAAATATATTAATTTATTAAAAAAAAGTAAGTGAGAGATATACTTATTTCAAATTTTGGGCCTACAATATTCATGAATCCAGGTGAATCCAAGCAATTAAGACATGAATAAAAAATTGCACTATTTTCATTCTAAATCCTAAAACCATTTATGAAAGCATGAACCAAACATTTAAAATTTAAGTGAAATCCAAAGGTGTGATTCTACACCCATAAACCAAACGGGCCCTTATTTTTACTTTCTCGCTGTCACCTGCAATTACAAAAGTGCGTCACTACTATTATCATCTATCATCACCTAACTACCATCTTATTTTTCTATTTAGTTACTGACGCTTTGCACGGGTATTTAGCTAGTCTCGATAATACTACTAAACTAAAGACAAAAGTTCAATGCAGAACAAATAATATCTAAAGATCAAGCCACTCCATCTCAACCATTGATCTGTTTTTCATCCTACGACCTATATTAAACATGTCCATTTAACACAAGGACAATTTTGTAATTTTATTAACCTCTCATTTACTCATTTTTTTTTCATTCATCTCTCCTCTCATTCATCTAACTTTCCATTTCTCTCTCATAACTGATTCCCCAAAAAACCTTTATGTTGAGGTGGAGAACGACACAATACAACCGCCGCACTACCGATCTATTTTTCCGGCGAGTTTTATTTTTTGATGATTGTATGTGTGTGTGTGTGGGAGGTGGGGGCAGGGGTGACGAGATTCGTGGCGGTTCTATTTTTTGATGGGGTTTGGAAAAGACAAAACAGGCTTATGTTGGAGGGATCTGTGGTTCTATTTTTTCCGGCGAGTTCTATTTTGTCTTTTTCATACACAATACATCGATACAACAGTTTGTAACAGATCTGTGATCTGTGATCTAAACAACTATTAATTATATATAGAAATAACCTCAATAATCCGTGCTTATTAGATAAGATCTGATGGATCTTCGATTTTTCAGATTAGCTGTTGTTGAATCATTTTCTTCTTTAAAAGCAAAACAACAGGTGGACTTATGAAAATAGTCAAGTAGGGGCAATGATGAATCATTTTCTTTTTCAGTTTTGGCACTAATGAATTGATGAAGGTGAAGGTATTCTTTTTGATGGGGTTTGAAAAAGACAAAACAGGCTTTTTTTTTTTGTTGTTGTTGTTGTTGTATGAAAAAGATGATTCTCTTAAGTTTAGGTAGCCATATTTAATTAAATCACATGTGATTTTACCTCAAAAATTTTTTTTTAAGGTGAATCACATGTGATTTACACACGAATCACACCAAAAAATAGAATCATGTGTGATTTACTCATTTTTAGATTAAAACAGAAACACATGTGTTTTAGTTTATAACAGTAAAGAGTAAATCACATGTGATTTACATTTTTTCATAACAGAAAAAAAAAAAAAAACAGAATCACACGTGATTTCACATGTAATTTATTACTTTAAAGATCGCATGTGACTTGTGAAATCACATGTGATTTTTTTTGTAAGTTGTGTTTACGATTCGACATTGCGAGCCGGCTAAAATCACATGTGATTTTATGATTTATAAAATCACACGTGATTTTTAAAATAACAAATCACAAGTGATTTGTATACAAATCACGTGTGATTCAACTGGACGTAAATTTTGAAAAAAAATATATTTGAAAGTATTTAAAAGTGCATATCTATAGAAACATAATTTAATTCTAGTCGAGATGGTGTATTTTTTATAGCTTGAAGATTTACCGTTTGCAAGATATGTTGTTTTAAAAAAAAAGTTGAAAAAATTGTTTTTATATTTACATTTCTGCCCTTCCTGTGTGATTGCATAGAATGATCTGCTCCGTCAGATGAAAAGATAATAAAAGCCAGGATTGATTCTTTTGTTCTTTAGATAATTTAGGTTTGTTGGGGATCACAAGAACAATCTCTTTTTTTTTATCTGAATCAATTTAAAAACCCGAGATTTCAAAGTCTCCTAAACTAAATTATAAAATTAAAGAGAAATGAGATTAATGCTTTATAGTAACATATGATATGATTAGTTTTGTATCCTATGTTTAGTGTGCTACCTGGAATCGTAATTGGTATAAATTTGAAAGAGAGTGGTATGGGATTAAAAGTATGATTACTATTCTTTTTGTTTGTTATAAATTTTGAAGTATGGTTATCATATATATGTAAATTGGTAATCACAAAGGACTATGAGGAATCCGTCCCAAATTGACACAGAATCTAGAAAAAACTTTAGTGATCGTTAAAATGAATTGCTTGGCTAAAACGGTTGGTAACAAAATGGTCACTCGTTTGACTGATCTAAACAATAGACGTGAGTGAACACTAAAACTCTACTGAAATAGAAAGGAAGTGAATCGCCATGCAATATACTAAGGGGTTGACATGGTTGAAACTTGAAACCCCATTTTTTGTTCTTGCAAGTCGAGTCCCCCATTGTTGGTGAGCAACAAATCAGAATGCAATTGAAGTCTATCGAATTTGATATTAATGACCAAAACATGTAAACTGGACATCTGAAAGTCTATGGATAAGCGAAAAGTTGCAAATCGGACAACTAAAGGAAGACATTAGACATGGGTTTTGAGGTAAGGCGGTATATATCGGATGGATGGTTTAAAGTCAGAGCACATTTTGGAATTCAAAAGGAAAGTTGTAACTTATAACACATGTTGGGGATCTCACCTCATAACATATTTAGATCAAGAACAGCTCCATAAATTGCCATCTTTGAACCAATTTCAATCCAAACATCCATAAGTTGTCATATTCGAACATTTTGATCCAAATGGCTGTTATTTGGCTTCCCAGCCGAGTTTTTATGTAACATGTCCCCCGTTTATATTTCAAGCCATGTCTAATGTAGCATGCATGCCTCAAACCACCATCAACGATTGTACGTGTAATAACATTTCGTCGAGTATTTGATCTTTAAATTATTATCGAGTTACGCTAGCTATTATTTACGTGAGGAACAAAACGCTATTTCAGCCTTTTGATCTAACCAAGTCTAAATATGAACTATTTATGATCACACATAACACATACACTAAAAAAGTTGAATCTTACACTCCATAGTAGAAATTTGTGATTGCTTTAGTGTCAATTCTAGATAATGGCAATCCAGGAAATAGTCTATATATTGCAAATATTGACCCATAGTTGTCTCCTCCAGACCCCTCATGAGTCATGAGTATGAATGGCCATTTGGTAAATATAATAGAAGACTGAATCCATGGTCTTTCTGGAAACATACTAGAATCTAGAAAGAAAATATCATAAGTATTTATGTTTTAAATTCTATTCATCTCCCCCTTTTGAAGCATACACATTTTGACCATGAATTTGGAAGCAGCCTCTCTACTTCCGGGTTTACCTTGGGATAGGGGTAGGGTCTGTCTACAGTCTATCTCCCCCATACCATGCCCCGACGGGATTGGGTTTGTTGTTGTTGTTGTTGATTTGGACAATGAATCTATCAACAACACTAAACATGTTACAGTGAATTCACACAATTTGGCCAATATTATCAGAATTCTACATGGATATATCATGTAACTTTGATAGGGCTCATCCTTGTTCTAACCCCGGGAATGCAACATTTGTGAACACCACCATAAAACAATAATACATCTGAAACAACTAAATTGATCTGTCTTTTTAGCCTCAATTACATGGTCTGCAATAACGCTCTTTGACTTTACCATGGTTTTGTCTGTGACTTAAGGGGGCAAGATGCATGGCTTAACGATTTGCATCATGCTAAGCGTTAATATGGGTAATTTTAGCGAGTTAAAACACGGGTTGGGGATTTCTTTATCCTTTTCTCTAGAAAAAATAGATGAATAACCTCTCTAAAGTAGGGGTGGCCAAGTGCTAAAAAACTTGGTGACTATCATCAATAAATTGTGACACTTCCAAGTTCCAAATCCCGCTTGATGCAAACAATTCTGAAGTGGCCACCCATTCAAGATACAATACAGCTCAAAACGGCCTATTAATTAGTATAAGGGCCGACGTTGCCATCTTTAGTGATACTTGAACCATGGCCTTAATGCTGAAAAAGATGTCACCTTGCATCAAGCTAAAGATCACAAAATTTCAAAAGTATATATAGGAAGTGACCTCCTAATCAACCCTTTGTATGTGGGAAAATTAGGGTCAACTGAAGAGAAAGAGATCTCAGTTATAAGTAGACAAGAATCACCCATTAGTACATCTAACAATGGCAAAACTTAATGTCGTCATGTAAGAAATGACTTGACATATTCTCAAGTCATACTAGCATTTTCGTATGTCAGCTCTATTTTTTTCCGAAGTTAAGAGGTAATAAATAACAGCCTAAGATTTTGTCTACAATGTTAACATGTTCAAAACTTGACAAACAAATTCACGCCTATAATCCATTGAAAACTTTACCATGAGTTTACAGACACCATCTTTCACTAGAAAAATGAACTAACATTACCATCAAAAAATAGTTGGACATATCCATGCATAGAGTGTATATCCTTGCTCTACAGTTGTGTGCACAGCTGGTGCTACATTAACACTGTCACTATATGAGGACTAAAGAAGCAATAGTCTATCTATAACAACTACCTTAGCTTCATTTTTCTTTACCCTCAACTACATCAGCTACAAAAATACTACCTGAATCACACCATCCTCCCAAGACATCCCTGTTCTGACACTGCAAATATATAGATAATTAAAATGAGACAGCACCCAACAAGCTAAAAATAATGATATTCACACAAATCAAAATTGGATCTTTAGCTAAGGAAATGGATTTGAATTTTCAGAATCAAAGGCTACCATATTCCATCATTAGAGGTGGCAAAAACTGGCGAAAGGGTTGGGGTAACAAAAGGTGTAATCATATAATGCAGATTCTAAAGGGCTCAGTTGGGTCGGGCCTTCCCACTAGAAATAAGGTAGTGTTTGTTTTTTGGAAAAAAGTCTTAACAGCATCTGAATAGGCCTAAAATCTGAATCGGTCAGAGGTTTGAGGTGAAAAGTGCGTTTGTTTTTTTTCTTTTATTCAGAGGCGGTCAGACCCAAAAAACATCGAGTTGGTTCAGACTTGAAAAAACATCTTATTGCCTCTGAATATATAGCACCATCAGCCTCACTACACATCTTCTTTCCAAACCCACTACACATCTAGCCACCACGACTGTCGCTAGTCACTACTTCACCCTTCACCCACTGTTGTCTTTGGCCACCAGCTGCCACTCCACCACCGTCACCATCTACTGGGTTAAAGAATCTATAGCACCATCAGCCTCAAATCATACCATGGCCATTAAGAAGCTTTAGATCTAACCAAAACCTCCACCACCGTCACCATCTACTGGTTTGTGGATTGATTTTTTGTGTTGAGTGTGTTGACCGGATTTTAGTTTTGAGATATGCTTTTTGTTTTTTGATAACCATATATTAATTGTTGGTTTTATTGATGAGAGTGATGAGGTTGCTATGATTTGTGTGTGTGAAAATGATAGATTTGGTTAGGTTTATCATCTTTTGATGATCTTTGTTGGTGACAGTATCTGGATTTAAGATGTTTTTGACCGGATACGTTTTTGTGTATGTGTGATTACGTGTGTTGGGGTGAGTGATATATGATAAGATTTTTGTGGTGTGGTACTGGTGAGTGTTTTGGTTTTTGTATATGTATATGTATTGTGTTGGACACAGTATAATAGTGTTGCCGTCTTCAATGCACACAAACAACATCTATCAGTCAGACATTTTTAAATGAAAACAAACGGTCTTGTTGTATTCAGATTCACACATTTACGCCTCAGATTCAGATTCAGATGTGCGAATCAGATTCAGAACCTCTTAATAAACAAACAACACCTAACCTGCAAGTAATCTGCCCAGATGGAGTCTTGATCTAACTTGAAATGTGTGTTACTTGAATTTAAATGTAAAAAAAAAAAATTAAAAAAAAAAAAAAAAAAAAAAAAAGAACTTTATGGACCAAAGTTTACATGATTATAATCTACCATCCCAAATAACAAGTATAAAAAAGCAAGATTTTTATTATTTACATTCTGTTAAATGTTGTTGAGAAATAAAGCGGGAATAGAACATTTATAAAACAGAAAATAATGAATAGAACTGAAATGTTGCAGAGGAAGATACTAAGATAGTATTATTACCTTACTAAACCCAAGCCAATTTGAATCTCCTCTAAATGAAAATGTTTTCTTTCTTTGTTTCCATTGTCCGCAAAATACCTGCAAAGTCACTCATTTGTGATAAACTTCCAGTCATTTGGGAAGAGGGTGACCCACTCTAAACACAAGGACTTGATTTTTAACCGTTTTCGAGATGTGATTCACAGGTGGCAAGAAGGGCGGGTAACGTAACGGGTTGGGTAACTGGTTTAAACAAGTATTTCAGTAAGGTTTATAGCAGGACATGTAGTCTTGTGTTTACCTACTCTCACTGTTTGTAAGTAGATTTTTTTTTTTTTTTTTTTTTTTTTTTTTTTTTTTTTTTTTTAAATAATGAATAATTATTAAGAAACGAGATTACTAGAATCATAATCTAAATCTCTTAATAAAAATTAAAGGTTGTAAACATGAAATAATAAGACTTTGGGCAACCCATTTGACCTGTTCCAAAAATAGTTTTTTTTTTTGGGTTCATTTGAGATAAAGACACAAACCTGAATGCGCATCGTTATAATGAATTGGGCAAACTGCCACCTCAAGTAAGACTCGAACCCATAGTCTTCTTGGTCACAAGGGTGTCACCTTGCGTCAAGCTAATAACACAAGATTTTGGATTTTTGGGTAATTACCTCATAATCAACTCCTTGGATGTAGGCATAATCAGGGTCGACTGAAGAAAATGATATCCCAGTTATCTGAAAAAAGAAAAAAATTGAGAGAACCATTCATCAATATACAAGAGATACAAGTATTTCAAGTGAACTGTATCACTTTCGTGTTGGGCTAAAAAAAAGAAAACGGTGCATGTTCATAAGGCAGCACAAAATGAAGTTAAAATTTTTAAGAAAATTACACGAAAAAAGATAATAAAAACTTAACATTTATAATGACTAGAGGAGATAAAGTATCGATTCAAACTAGAGGTGGCAATACGGGCGGATTGAGCGGCTTGGGTAAAGAGTCAACAGATCCAAATTTATATTTATAGATTATTTTCAAATTATTATTGCAGCTGATATTATTTCGAAAATATGATTAAAAACATTATACTAATTTGAAAATCATATTTGTTTGCATCTATTGACTTAGGATATTTTAAGCTTTAATTATACACTTTGGTTGATATCTGATGTGTTTCCTTCTCAGCTGACATATATGTAGGTTTGATATGTTGCAACCTCTAGCGTAAATCAATGAGGGATACATGGAAGAGTACCAAACATAGATGTTGCAACTTAGGTGACTGCTAAGTGAGTATATGGTAGTAGAGGAAGGCCATCTTGAAAACATCAAAACATGCATCTATAAGTGATCTTACAAAAATTTAAGTGGTGTTTCTTGCCAACCTCCCGACACTCCCAACAGATGGCTACTAACAACAATATGAGCAATGACGATATTTAGGCTACCCAAAATCTTTCTGAACAGAGTATATTATCACCGATATATTCCTTTCAAGACCCCTAATGTTAACTATGTTTGTAGTTGTACTTTAAGTTTTAATTATGAATAAGAATGCAAATAAGAAAAAACAGGAGCAAATGGACCTCATATTTGGAGCAGTTTACCCATCTTGATGCAGCTGACCATCTGCACCAAAGAGTTGATAAGAATATCAGCATCCAGTCCATTATAATATTACAACACTTCATGCAAAATCAGTTGGTGAGAAGCAGAAAGAGGCTTCTTATAATTACATAAGTGGATTTTAGTTGCAATATACTACTATAAATAAATCATTAACAGACGTTATTTTGCAAGTAATTTGATAGAGGAGAGGGGGGGGGGGGGGTTGATAAAAGGATGAGGACATCAGTAAAGCCATAATTATATCAGTAAAAGCAGAGCTCCATTTATTATCTTTTTAATTTTTCTGGTATGGTTTGACAAAGTGAAACGATAAATGACCTGCGAGGATCATAGACGGTCATAGTACGATCAGCTCCACCAACTGCAATATAACCACTTGAGGAGTTGCAAACTGCATACCATATATCTCCAACTGAACCACAAATTCTATGCACACAACCACCTTTTTCTTTTATTCGCAGGTCCCATATTGACAGCTGGAGTAATTTAAAGAAACAAGAAAAATTACATAACAAGTTAATGATTTAAAAAATTATACTCATTTGTTCTATACACAATGTAGTAAAGGTGAGTAAGCTCCCTACATGCGGTTAACTGGTTATCTTTAAGATTTTCTGACATAATAAAAGCATATTAGATAATTGGGATAAATCAGCAGATATAAACCTTTTCAAGTATCGACTGTCATTAATGATAAAACAAAAGTTTAGTGGTAAGTTAGGTGATTAAATCCCTCCATAATGAGTAGTCATGTTGAGGGGCTCACAGTTGATGACAAAATTTTAACAGGCTTAATAAGATCACTCCAATATTTTCTATCTGCTCAGTGGAAAATGACAAAAATATCGACATAACAGGCACACACAAAAAAGTACCTGGCAGCCTTCTGTAACAGCCAATATTGAGTTATCATTTGCACTGTATATGTCCCGCACAAAACTTACTGCAGTAGGATACCACAATCTGCAATGGAGATGCAACATAAGACAACACTCTTGTCACTTACTTTTGGTAGGTCCAAACTTTGTGCGACAGACTACAGAAATGAAAAATGTTTAATTAGTCTATACCTAAGGGTCATACAATTCCATTAATCATTTAAACTGACCAAGGAATACAGTTAAAAATATGCTTCTGCATCTTGAAAAATCTAAGCCTTATCTCGACTTCCGAGGGTGTCAATTGGTCACATTACCAGCCGAACACAAACTTATCAGCTGTTTGGACTAAATGTAATTTTTAAGATGAGCCAGTATTAAAAATTGGATAATTATCAGCAAATGTCATAGCTTTATTCAGGAGTCTAGTGTTTGCAAAAGTTTGGCAGCTAAAACTGAAGTATGCATTTAGGACATTCTTTCTTTCCACAGTAAATACACCACACTTAAGATTATCTTGGTCTCTGGATCTAACAAAGGTAGATACTTTTACAACGAATAATATTTACGTAACATGAACCAAGATGCAATAAAGAGAAAAAGGTAGACAAAAACAATGAGTAGCATAAATCATTTAATAATCGAAAGCACAAACTAATCAACTAGACAGTAACCAAAGTATACTTACGTACGCAAAGTGCGAAGATGAAGATCTTGGTCATATACATCAATACTTTTGCCAAAACTATGTGCCACGGCAGTCTGAAACATCAATCAAATCCATCAAAATCGACCTAGAAAGTTGGGCATCATATGGAAAGCAATTCATGTCCCTATAACTCCATATTTTCAACTCACTTTAGAAAAAGCATAAATTGAAGGGTAACATTAGAAAAAATGGACCTAGAAAGTTAACAGGTAAAACGACATGATGGAAGTGTCAGACCTAAAAAGCATAACTTTACAGCTGCATCTGTTGGCAAGTTGCACTACAAATTCTACATGTCTTCTAACCCAAACATTATTCTCAATGTGAGCCAACTCGTTAAATCATGTGATTACATTCTTTGCCTCTAATAAATTTTCTTTACTTCTAAGGCTCCAAACAAGAGGACTAATATTTCAAAATGATATCAAAACACACACAACGGGGTGAACATCCTATGGTTTATATATATATTTTTTTTCTCCTTATCAAGGTTAAGTGGTCTTCCGGTCATGCATGTAGCACTGTCATCACCTAAGATTTTGGCTAATGTTGTTGTCTATTAGGATGCACACATGACAAGTATATGGGTTCTATGACATATTCATTTACATTTATACATGTAGAATGATATCGGTTTATATTTTGTAATAACGACTGTCGTGCTACAAGTGGAAGATGTACTGTTTATTTTAATTATGTGAGAACATATACAACGAATTACCACGTCAATATATACGTGATGATATTGTTCTGTTAACTAGATGACCAGACTAAAAATTATCAAAGCCTAAGAACTAATTCTTAGTAATATTAGGTGTGATTAATTAATCAGATGATATGAATAGATCATTGACAAAAGCACTTTATACAGAAAAGAGCAATTTATACAAAATGAACATAAATCATATGTACCGTAGACCATTGGCTTGGACTGAAGCAAAGCCCAGCCCAGCCAGCTTCTCCAACTCCAAAATCCCGAGGTGACACAGAAAAAGTAAGCTTGTCAACATCTGAAAATATATCAAGCACATATACGATTGAAGGATCAGATAATCAATAAAGTTAGAGGATCACAATTGCATTTTATGATATTTTCTCTACATGTTAATCAATAATAAAAGAGGGAAATGTTAGATAAAAAGAATATCAGCAACAAAGACACTGGTCTGCTTTTTGGCTAAATATAAAAAATCTACTACAGTAATTAAAAAAATCCTTTGGAAGGTAAGGAACGTGACCTAGTAACTAGCCTCATTAACATAAGATATCTTACCTATTTCAATCGAATCTAAACAAAGCATAAAGTGTGATAATACAGAAGAGAACATGATGTCGAAGTTGGTACCTTCACTGCCACTATCCAATTTGGAAACAATAAGATGTCCATAGGAGTCGACACTTCCCAGTATTAAGCAATCACTACCTGCAGATTTTTAATCACAGAACTTTAAGGCTGAACACACAACGAACAAAATCACTGTCCCACCATACCATATTAATTGTCAATTTGTTATACGTTGACTTTAAATGTCGAATTTATTACTTCTACTTCCAAATTAATATATGAATTTTTAGTTTTTAGAAAAGATAATCGATATAAGCAAAAAGAGTTATGTACTATTAAAAAAACCATCAATGTAAAAGGTTTAATGAAATAGCAATTTCAAACATGTTATAATTAAAGTTGAAGAAAAAGAAGTGATAAAGACCAGAATATATAACTATACATGAAATGACTAATGGAGATGACAGTAACCAGTATTATTATTTACAGTCACATAAAGAAAAAAAAAAAGGGTATAGTATAGAAAGGACAATGTGATGCTGCGCTAGCAACTGTTTGTGTATGGGTAAATGACATACAAGAATCAAAGAATAAAACATATGGATATATTAGCTAGCATACAAGAAAAAGATATGCTTAACTAATACTAGTAATTACATGTTAGTATGTTACATACTTTCTGTTTCATTTAATACTATTGTCTGAATTTCCGACCGATGAGGGCAGCGATTCACTATGGCAGAGTCCAACACCTTCAAGTATTAAGATTTTACGAGATACATCAACGTAATTTTATGATCACAATCGAAACAGTTGGACAACAACAATAGCTTAGCAAAGCTTACCTGAGTTTCTTCAGGTATAAGGAGGCTATCCTTTCCTTCATCAACTAAAGAATCTTTCAAAGAGACCTATGAAAAAGCAGAAGTTTGTTTTTTCAAAAATAAGGTGAATAATAAGCTGGCATATGCAGAACAGCAAACTTGGTGACAACATATTTCACTTTCCAAAATTTATTACAAGTTTAACAGAAATTATCAAGCATTCTTCATAAACTAGTCTCTTTTAAGTTTTAACTAATACCAAAGGGGATGCATCTCAAGTAAATAGAGGCTCCAAGCATCAGAAGTGACTAGTCTGGTAGTGTAATATTACCAAGCGTTGAAAGAAAGCCTAAAGCGTGCATCAAGCTTACCAAAAATGTCACAATACACATAACGTAACACCTAGGTGCAAAATGGTCTAACTGTAGTTAACTTAAGCCGTAAGACCCAATTTTGAAGTTTATCGTTGACTTTAGAATGTCAAATGAGTTGCTTTCAATATTCAACTTCGATAAGAATGGCTTTAAATGGACATAAGAAAATACATAATAACTTCAAATTGTTAAGTAGCATAGTAGTAAATGCTTGCAGCTAAAAGCTAAACATGCGCATTTTAGTATCAAAATTTCACTTATATTTGTAGGAAGAAGGGTGCATGATTGCATATACCAGGTCCCCGTGAACATTAATCTAAAAAATAACATCCACGCTTGTATCTTATGTGTGTATTCTAATCGATTGTTCCCTAAACAATGCCAACGAACCTTGGTTTTAAGGTCCTATTTTTAAAGATAAGGGTGCCTAATTTAATTGGATCAGCGCAGGGCCGTTTCGAGGCCTCGAGAGACCTAAAGTGAGATATCAAATAGAGGCCTTGATTTTCTTATATTGCTTCTTTTTTTGGGGCTGAAATTATTCAATACTTAGCTAATTATAAATGTTCATAGGTCTATAAAGCAACTAAAATAAAGTAAATGTAAAAAGTTAGGACCTATTTTCAAGCAAACTAAGATTGAAAGAGCCGAGAAAATTGTTTGTAACTTGCAAGCGTGAATTGTGCTATCGTTTCCTTCATGATTTAAGCACAAATATGTTTTATTTGCAACTTATGGAATTAAGATGAAATTTATACCGGATAGAAGAGAAGATATAATAATTACTATTTGTGAACCTTATTCAGTAGGGATAAAGCATAATGTTAAATGGAACAGTAAAATTTAATGATTAAGTTGATTTTAAATAAATTATCGAAGAAAATAACATAAAAGTTTCAGAATAATTATGAATCGTGAGTATATTTATTTTGACCATGGTGCTTTGAGTTGGTTTGAGACTATTTTTGTCGACGTATTTTTCTTTTAGCATTTGTGACAATCTTATAAGCAAAGTATTCTTAAAGTACGTAATTTGGCTCTCACTTTTGTTGTCTAGTTTTATCGAACATGTAACTTATAATATGTATATACAAATTTATAATTTTTGGGGGCCTTAAATTATATGGGGCCTCAAGCTTTTGCTTTAGTGGCCCCGGCCCTCGATCAGCGACATATCAATCCTTTAATCCATGTAGATGAAACTAGCAGTTAAATTATATTTTAATTCATGTACAAAGAACATATATACATAACTATGTTATCCTAACGGTTTAAAATTGTAGATAGATGTAGTGGTATCCAAACCTACGTGTAGTCGCTTTGTACACCTCCACCGACACCATGCGTGGTGGTGTGCTTTTTGCGGTGGTCACTACCACCGGTGAAATTAAGTAAAAACAAATCCCCAACAATCATTAGGTTTTTTTGTTAATCATTTTTATTCCTTTTTATTTACATATAAATACCCCACTACATATTAGTTTTATTCACACCTTCAACATTATTTCTTTTTATATACTTTCAACATTATTCACACTCAGTACAGTGGCTGATGGCTCAAGCCATGGCCCATGGCGTGAGGTACCACACCGGAAGTGGGCTGGTCGGTCTTGGCGCCGTGGACACCAGCTCACGCCGCCGTAGCTTTTTTTTTTTTTTAGTGGGGTACTCATGACACCACTTTTACTCCATGACACCACTTTTGTACCATGGAGAGGTATTTTGGTGACATGGGCAAAAGAGGTGTTTTGGTGACATGGGCAAAAGTGGTGCAACGGGGAAAAAGTGGAATTCAAATAAGCCAAAAGAAATAATACAAGATTATTAAAGAGAGAGAGAGAAAGAGATAGTACGAGAATTCGATAAACATGAGAACCGGAAGCCACATAAACCCAGCAACTACTTCCATCTTCACTAACCTGTCCCATTAAAATACTCTTTATTAATCAAACTTACATCCAAATAACACATATATATATATAAGGAATGAGAAATTATATATATATATATATATATATATATATATATATATAATATATATATATATATAAGGAATGTGAAATTATATGTACATGAAGGGAGATGCGATTGGAGTGAAGATTGGCGGGAGATGGATACTCTATCAATGACGATGGTACCGCCGCTTTATTTAGACTTCGAGCGAACAACATCTGTTTTACTTTCAACTTTCTTTCAAACCTCAAAACAAGGATAAAGTACAAGTTTAGTTTTGCATTAAAAGTACATACTTTAAGGGCCGGTTTGGTTTGCGAATAGGTTTAGATTAGGATTTGGGTTAGTAGATGGGTGGTTTAAGATTTGGTATTATCAAATGAAAAGTCATGTTTGGTTTGTCTAAGCGTTACAAATTATTTCCTGTGATGCTTTTTTTTTTTTCTCTCATATAAGGACAAACATAATAACCATCATATTGAATTTTTGGCTTGTCTCAACTCTATATAACCAAACCAGCTGCCCAGGCAGTTGGCCGCCAGCTACCTTAGAAGCCTGGCCCAGCCATGTGATGTCTTAATCCAACAAAGGACGCGAGTTCGAATCCGTTCCTCAGCATGGTTGTGTATTGGGTGAAGGTATTTCACAGGCATCAAACCTTTGCTGTGTAGGGTTGATGGGTACCATTATAGTACATAGGGTTGAGGTGTCCCTGTCAATCTACATTTTTTTTATCCAACTATATATAACCAACTGAACCAAACCATTGTAAAATTTACCAAAAATATAAACCAATCGAGATCTTAAACTTTAAGGCTATGTTTGGCACACCAACAAAATATAACTCAACAACTCACATTTATGATAACAATACCCAATCGATAAAGAGAACTTCGTTAATATAGTAACCAAGTAACCAAAATATTACACCAACACTTGACTTTAAATATATACTTTTGTACATAATATGATATAATCACTCGAAGAACCTTCCTCGAGACCAAAAGAAATACCCATATTCAACTATTCCAACATACAAGCTAAACGTCATCGAGCAAATTTCCCCAAAAAACAAAAGTTTTGCCTAGACACAATGTAACACCCCAACCCGACAAGGGTAAAGGTGTCACATCACGGTGACAAATCAGAGCATACATGATACACAGCGGAAGCCATAAACCAAAATCAATAAGAAAGGTCAAGCCAACACGGCTTAAATCAAAATTACATGAGTTCAAAGGATAAAGATAAACCAAAGAAACAAACAAAGGAACAGAATCCCGAAACAAATGTCATAATATAAGGGTGGTCATCTAAGGTAACAGCTCCAATGAAACTCTAACTCTCATCCCAAAGCAAAAGCCCCAGCTCCTAGCTTAGATACCTGCCGCACACGAAAAGAAAAGACGTGCGGCTGAGCTTAAAAAGCTCAGTGAACAGATACATATAATAAGCAGAAATAATGAAGAACGAATCATGGCAAGGATTAAATGACAACGAAACAGATATAATATATGGTGCAATGGGAAGTATCATAAGGTACAGTCAATAAAGGAAAAGAATAATATAGGATAGTAATCCACCACGAGCCCAGAAACATATCAGATCATATCATATACAGTAACCATAGAGGAGCGACCTCTCAGAAATGTGAAGGGCATGTATAGCACACAGTACCAATCACCAGACAAATCATATCATATCATATACAGTCAAATCCACTAAACAGAACAGATCTAGGATGCATCCATACGCCCCTACCCAATCACATGCAGACCAAATCAAAGGGACGGTGTAACCAAATCACTAGGGCTACACACTAGTCATGCCAGTGGTGCATCACAGACACGGCCATGTTACCTTCATGGCTAGGGTCACAAATTTTGGCTCGGGTATCAAACTAAGAGTCACAAATCATATCATATCAGAAGGTCATATCCAAAGGTTCAAAACAGTTAGATCAAAATAGATGGCTCATAACAAAAGGTTCAAATCAAATCTTTTCAGAAGTATCAAGATCCAAATCAGATTTTAACAGATCAGAAGATGCAAATCAGAAATCATATCATGTCAGAGAAATAAGACACCCTTACTGAAAAAGGGCAGAGTATCTGTACCTTATTCAAATGCAAGCACAAAGAACAAAAGCAGAAAGTACTGAGACAGATCAGGACCTCTCCCTCTTTACACCTAGAGAAAGTAGAAGACAAATTACTAAGGGGGTTCAAGTTCAGATTATCATTATTAGTTCATCTTTCCATTTTAAGAACTTTCCAGATTTAGTAACTTTCTATTTTTAGCAGGTTTCCAGAATTAGTAAGTTGCCATATTTAGTAATATTCAAATGATACAAATCAAGTTAAATCTTCAATTAGCTTATTATGGAAGGAACGTTCATTTTAACTCATTATACAAATCTAAGGTCAAATATGATAATCTTTCATAGTTTAGGGTTATTAATGCAAATTTACCAAAGTTAAAGGTCCACATTTGAAATCTTATCATTTTACCATTCATCACATTATACTTTCCAGAATTACATCTTTAGCCTTCAAGTTCCATAATTTACAAGTTACACCCCTTTACTTTATTAATTACAAATTAAACCTTATACTTTTATTATTTACCATTTAATCCTCATCTTAGTTACATTACACATCAAGCCCTTTTATTTATTCAATTTACAAAAAATACCCTTCAATATAAATATGTTACAAACAGCCCTCAAGGTTTAGGTAATTTACATATTTAGTCCTTGTAATTTATTTAAATACAAATCAAATTATATAATTAGCCATAATTACACATTAGCCCCATAATTACTCCAAATTACACAAAATACTCTTAGCATTATTATTTACACAAAACCACTTCAAGTTTCCAGAAATTACAGTTTCAGTCCCTCGTTTTATTTATTTTCCAATTCGAATATACATAATTTACAAATTACATTTTAATTCCAAAACTTCCATATTTTACAAATAGCACCCTCAAGACATATTTTATTCATATTGCCCTGGTTTTATAGAGTATTACAAAAATGGTCCATGACTTTTAAAAATTACAAAACATACCCTTAACCTTTATTTTCCAATTCGCTAGTTACAAAAATTAACTTAAAACCCTAACAAAATTAGCCAATCATTAATCAATCATTTATATAACTCCAAAACATCATAAAAGACCAGATTCAATGCCAAGAACCCTAATCCTAATTTCTTTCCCTTTTATTTTATTTCTTTCTTTTATTTCCATATTAGCCGATTTTCACCAAATTCACCATGACTTGAATAAGCTTCTATAATTTGAATCCATATTTTTCCCAGGTCCCATACTGAATAAAGAACTCATGAAAATTATAAAACATGCCCAGAAAATTCATATAGTATTTTCTTATATTTTTACACCCGATTTGATACCAAAAATCCACTCGACATTTTTAGGCTTCCACAAATCATTTTATCATTTTTCCCAGGTCATATATATTGTATAAGGTCCAAATAAATTAATTTTAACACCCAGAAAATTCGCATGAATTATATAGCAATTTATTCCATTTTTAGGGTTTCGATCTCATAAAATTTTATACGACCACCATAGCTTGCATGGTTCGAATCCAACATTTTATACACGTTATATGGACTGATAAAAAGGATAGAAAAATACCAGGATCAATTTAGAACGATCGGATTATTTATGGTGATTTAGGGTTTTCTCGGTTTTGGCATTCGACACCAATAATCCTCCACGACCTCAAGAACGATCTCACGACCTTGTAGCTATTTTTCCCAGATCATAATAAATATGAAGAACATCAGAAAAATGAGAACCGAATTTTATAGAGGATTAACGAATTATGGGCGAATTATTACCTTGCGAGTGCATAAAACGAAATAAATTCAAGAACTCTTGATCGGGGACTCCACAATTCGAAAGGGAATTTTCTTGGCTTCTTTTGATGATGAAAAATCACCGAAAATTGTTGAAGAAGGTTTTGGTGGCCGGATTTTTAAAATGATGATTTGTTTGTGTGTTATTTTTGGGGCGGCAACTAGGGTTTGACAAAAGAAAATGTGTGATCAATTTAAAATGATGGAGCCGAGTTTTAGGGGAGTTAATTGACCAATTATTTCGGCAATATGGGCTGGAATTTAATGGGATTGATTTCCTAATTATTTTCCCATATTTAAACCATATTTATAACCTTTAAAATACATATAAACTTATTTAAATATCATTCGGCCTTCATAGGGGTATTTTGGTAATTTCACAACTTGTATAAATGTTAAATGAAGTTCTTCAAATTATTTGGGATCATAACTTGTGCATTGCTAGAAGTTTGGAATCGATTCGGTACTTTATAAGCTTTTAATTAAATTTTTAAACTTACAGGGGTAATTTGGTCATTTTACACGTTTTCAGATTTTAGGGTTTTGCCTACACACAACTACACCGACGATCTACCTAATCATCAGGAATACCCATAATCCCTAACAAAATATCTTACAACTACAAGTACTTACCATATTATCTAGTTACCTGATTAAAGTACTTGTTAGTAGTTACCAGATGAAAGACTTGTAAGCTTACGCACATAGGACGCTCGCAGCTTTTCGGAAAGATTCAGAAATAATTCAAGCTTGTCTTTATTAGCAGCAAATATCTCAGCAGCATGGAGTACATCGCCACTTGGGATGTCGAGTTTCGTGAGCTCGTCAAGTACGTCTTTCAATTGCTCAGATTTAGCTTTCTTGCGATTATTATCATCTGTCATAGCATTAGTGTAACACCCCCAATTTCGTGATACACAGCGGAATTCAAACTGAGTGTTACTCGACGACACAACAGTTATAACAATAGAAAACAAACTCTAATGGAGTCGTTTTTAAAACATTTATCATTCGATTTATATAAATACCAGAGTTTACAAAAATGAGGTCCCAGTAGTTTCACGGTTTACATAAATAAGTTTTCAAATGATAATAAAATTTATAGCCCTCTTGAATATCCGTGCTCCTCCGTGCCAGCCTCGATCATTATGGACATGAGATACATTCTTAAAAGTGTCAACACAAAGGTTGGTAAGTTCATAAAGTTTATTTAAATAACAACGGCACACAAGATTTCATATTTTAAACGACTATTGTACAACATACAAAGTCAAAATCAGTTTATTATTGCACTAAGCTCATGACATCAACACCTTAACACAACATCAATTATAGTGCATCTGGTTACCTAACCGGCTAACACAAATGGAATATAATTGATAACAATTTGCCCTACATGTATCTTGCCAACTACCTCACATCTTCAAATATAGTGCGTCTGGTTACCTACCCGGCTAACACAAACGGGATTCGTCAATCCCATAGGCCTATTCACTATATTCGCGTCTACACTTAAGTAATTAATGGTTCATGATAAATAGGGACTTAATTGGCAATAAAGGTACTTAGTCAATAATAAACACATGCAATTCTGCATACAGTTTTATAACACTTGCGTCCGCAAAAATATAGCATGTATCTCCCCCAAGGGTTTATAAAACAGTAAAGAAAATAGGGCTACAAACTCACCATGAGTTAATGATATCAAATGTATAATGAAGTCGATGGATAAGCCGGGGAAACCTCTACGCGCAACCTAGAATATGATGTTATGTCTTAGGTTCTAAAATAACGAAGTGAATATATAAACATGCTTTATATAGTTATTACATTAATTATGCTTGGATGTTTAACGTTTGTAAGTAAAAGTGGTTAAGTATTAATATTCGTCACGTTACGGGTTTCTAGTTATTTTAGTATTTCCAACAAAATTTATACGTTATTTCTAAACCGTAAATGATCACGACTCGGTTTTTACGTCATTGGAAAGTTAATTGAATAAACTTTATTGATTAGTGGGTCCCACTGCCAAAAAATTTATTTAACTGGTGTGAAATTACCAATTTACCCTTAGATGTATGAGCTGTTTGTTACAACAGCTTTTAGTCTCACGGAGATGGCCATAAGTTGGTCTATAAGACTCCGTTTTATGCCCGGTTTTCGGCCACATTCAAGTTAGGATGTTAGCTACAACTTTTATGTTTTGACCAACAGTTGGTTATTGGTGTATGTGCACAAGTATATATATATATATATATATATATATATATATATATATATATATATATATATATATATATATATATATATATATATACATATATATATATATATATATATTAGCGTAGGAAAAACCCGACCAAATGGTGAATTATATCTCTAACCAAAATTGAATAAACCAAAAGGTCAAAGAAATTCAAACAAAATATAAATCTGGAAGTATTGATTTTTCCCGGGTTGTGAGGTTCCGATGAAGTGTGAATGGAACGTTGAATTCCGTTCGTGATCGAATTATTTGATTAAGTGAGAAATTTTGGGATTATATCTAAAAATATAAAACATAAACTAAAAAGTAATTTAAAAGCATATAAGTGGGAAATTTTGGGATTATATCTAAAAATATAAAATATAAACTAAAAACGAATTTAAAAGCATATAAAATGAGTAAGGAAAGCACCAATAATAAAAAACGCAATTAAAACTAAAAAACGAGCTCTTCCGGGTCTAAAAACGGGCTAAGAAAACTTAAAACTCAAAAATCTACTCTATATGTGCAAATTTGATTCCAAAAAGTCCTAAATGATTAAAAAGAATTTTAGAAAAAAGATTTATATTTTTTTACTTTTTATTTTACTTTTTATGAATTAAAAACACTTTTGGATTAAAAAAATATTAAAAATACTAAATTAAAGTAAAAAATTATAAAAATTTCTGGAAAACTAATTAAAGTTATGAAGAATCTAAGAAAAATAAAAGCAAGGTCACAGCTTATTTAGATAAGCAGTTATTAAGCAATTAAGGGAAATAAACTTAAAGGAGAAAAACTGGTTAAATATAAAACCTATACAAACACTAACGGAAAAGACCCAAGGACGCAGTGGTTAGGGTGTGTGTTATAAAGGTTGAGACTGGTTGAGGTCAAGGGTTCGAGCCTCAGGCTCACCCTTGGCTTCCCAATTTTCCTTTTTTTCATTTTTTTGAAAATTTTCTTTTTGGGACTTTTTAATAAGCTGAAAATAGAAACTTTTTGTGAAAACAAAATTTTTAATACTTAAAGAATAAGCTGGAAAAGGACTTATTACAGCAGACAACTTATAAAGGACTAAAGAGCTTAAGGACTTAACTGATATGATCACACAAGCTTCTAAAAGCTTGTGTGTACTAAAATAAGACTTCTAAATCCTAAATGCAAACCTAAAAAGCATATGTAATCCTAAATAAGCAGTTCTAAACAAGAATTAAGCTAAGAACTAAAAATAAGCTAATAGCCAAAACTGCATACAAAACAGACTGATGTGGCAGCTATGAGCTATAAAATAAGCACTTAAATCAATAAGCTATCCAACAAAAACTGAAAACAGATCAAACACATCCATCAAAGAGCTTATAGAACAAATATCATATCCTATAGAGCTTATTTAGAGCTAATAAATCATCTAATAAGGAAGGCAGTCAGAACAATGCACACTGATGTAACAGATTATGCAGACCCGATGAACCATATTTAAGGCTACCAAAAAGCTATCAAAAAGCTGAAAACTGATCTGAAAACTAGAAAACAGCATTTAACAACAACTAAACAACAAGAACAATGATTTTCAAACACTTTAACCTACAAATAAGCACTAAACAAGTCCTAATTAACTGCCTATTGAGACTGTCTTAGGTTTTTCAAAACTGATGACAATTTTTTTTAAAAAAAATGAACAAATGGACTTAAAACTACATGAAATTTAACCAACATGTTAATGCCAACTTATATTATTGATCTAAACTCAAAAACTACACTAAAAAGTATATTTGATTGATTTATCAAAATAAGCACATTAAGAATATATTTAAACCATGAAAACTTGAAAATTACCCTAAAACCTATAAACCTACTTATAAAAGCTTTAAACAACTTAATTCCAACTTAATAGACTGAATTAGAACCAAATCAAAATGAACAAATGACCAAAACTCATGAACACACCCCTTTTCACTGATCTTAAACCTGTATCCAAACACCCTTTAAAATAACTCAAACTGATTTTTAGGCTAATTCAAGATGCAAAACTCAATTTTTCTTGAAAACAGATCAATGTTAAGTGCATTTGAAGGATTTTAAGCAAAAAGTTGTATGAAATAAGTACTTAGCCAATAAGCTAAGCTTATTGGCTATAATGACCACAAATTCACTATAAAGCATAAAATGATGTTATACTATGAAATAAGCCAACAATTCATTAAATCTACTTCAAATAAGTATATATAAGACAAATGAAACACAAATAAGCATAAAATAAGCAGAAATCAATAATAAGAAATTTGATAAGCAAAAATAGGAAAAATGGAACTCACATTGTTCTTTGCTCAAACAAGGACTTATAAATGCTCCAAGAGCTGATCTACAAGCTCCAACTTGTTAAAAACAAGTTGATATAGTCCAATAAGCCCTTCCCAATCCGGCTTATCATCCAAGTGCTTATTCCTATTTAAGTCAAGGTAATTTGAATCACAATGTAGTACAATTCAAGTGATGAATATAGAAGCTCAAAACAAGCTATGGAACAGCTTATTTGAGATCTAAACAGTAATTAAGTAAAGTGCTTGTTGAGAGCTTATTATAGCTTATTTTAACCATTTAAGAGCATTTTAACACATAAGTAAAAGAGACAAAGCAATAATGTAAACTGAATTTTATTAATTAATGAAAAACTATTACAAAGCTGGATTAAAAGACAAGAAATAAGCAGTAATAAGCTACAATGACTGAAAATTAAGACAAAAACTAAAACTTCCTATGCTTGGTGAAGAGCCTTGTATTTATAGGAGTCAAGGGAGCTTTCTAGGGTTTCTATCAACAAATCCCAGCCCTTGAATCCATGATGTCTACATCAATCCTCAATCACAGCCTTTAGATCGACTGCCACATAGCTTCCACCAATATGATGCTTGAAAATTGCCATGGTAGACAATTAATGAGCTCATTATAG
Organism: Artemisia tridentata subsp. tridentata; assembly: GCA_021014915.2. Taxonomy (NCBI): domain Eukaryota; kingdom Viridiplantae; phylum Streptophyta; class Magnoliopsida; order Asterales; family Asteraceae; genus Artemisia; species Artemisia tridentata. Next base: position 202,146,271 of record CP139506.1, read on the forward strand.
CCTAGTCAGCCTTCTAGAAGGATTAGATAGTACTTGGGTAAGTTATGGAAGGCAGGGTAAATGGGAAGGAAGATGATGAATAGTGATTTTTCTTTACCCACCTTTTTCTTCTTGTTTGACCCGGATTTTTAATTGAGTTGACCTGGGTTATAAGGGAAAAGGTCGGGTTATATGGGATTGGTGGATCCGGGTTTAATAAATGAAGGTGGGCTTGGATGGGCTTATGATTTAAGATTGGACTGGATTGTATTTTAAGGTTTTTTAATATATAAGGATTTAACAATAGTTAGTTTTAGGACTAACTATGCAAAATTCAGGGACTTAGACTGAAAATGATTTTGGACTTTTGGTGAGAATGATTTGTCATTAAGGATTTAGTTTTGAGGTTTTGGGTTTTTAGCTGATAAAAACTGTAGAATCACTTCCCCGGCCTTGGATTTTCTCACTCTTTTCATTCTCGTGCTCGTTTCCGTCGGTTTTATCTTTTTTTTTGTCATTTTCTTATATCATTTACCTGCACATACACAAACACAAAAATAAGCATGTATTTGGCATTTATGGTCGGTTTTTTTTGGTCTTTTAAGTCCGTTTTTGATAAAGAAAAGGTATGTGATTTAACACATACCAAAATCCACCAGACTAAGGTATTGTCGTGTCCTCACGCAATGTCATCACATCACGCTTTTAAAACCAAAAATTTCAACCTCTTTCAACTAAAAATTTTGAAAAGTAGCAAAATGTTCCTCAAAAGAGATTAAGAAATCAATAGTTCCGAAAATGTTCCGTTTGACCATTTTATCGAATATAATATCTTTTTGTACTTTGCCACACCCCGCCAAGGCGGAACCGCGGAGCATAATAGAAAGGGATCGTCATAACACATGGTTAAAAAAAGTAGAGAATACACTAAATGGAAATAATACCAAATGTCATAACGACGCCAGACACAAGTAGGGGACTTGTATCATGGTTAGTCGAACCACAACCACATAGTCATATAATAACCCAAGAAGTCTCCCAAACTGGACAAAATTATTCCTAACAATGCAACATAATCCAAAACAACAAAATGTCTCAAATAGAAATAATAGCAATGCATGAAGATAATGCCTAAGGTCTCTCGCTAAGCCATGCAAAAATTGAACTTCCTTAAGCTGTCTTATTGTCGTCACCTGAAAATGAATACTCGAAGTTGGTGAGTTCGTAGGTTTAAAGTAAGTAAAACCATTTACCGTGCATAAAATATATGTAGGACAAGTGTGCAAATAATAATAATCAAGCGTAGGGCAAGCAGTTATACCATGGCTAATCCGGTAACCACCCACTTAGCTAATCAGGTAACCACCCATAACACATATGTACTACACGTATGCCTTCCAGCTGGAGCTAAAACATGAGTACTCCCATGTTAAAAGATTATACCCAAGACATGAGACCACACAGCAATACCAAAACCACTAGTGCACCTAACACCATTATATACACAACATTGTCCAAAAATAATAAAAACAAACATTTAAGCACGGTATAAAACTTGAAAAGCTTTGAATATCATTTTCCCCCAAAGAAAAGTATAAGTAAAATGGGGCTACGAATAGTCACATTGCCTCAAATAAGATAAGGTGCCTAATCCAAGCATAATAATCACTAGAAAAGCAAAGATACACAAGCTATTCCTTCTTCAGCAAATCTACATGAATTAAAGATCATTACATTACTTATAAATCCATTTAATGTCATAACGGCTTTTATTACTTGTTATTACTTAACATGTTTTAGGGTTTTAAATGATAAGTATATTATAAGTCGACATTAGTTGATTAAACAAGACTGTATCTCATATATAGTTTTCAATTTTACGCACCATTCCAATTCCATTTTCATGATGTTCCATTATCAATTATATATATATATATATATATATATATATATATATATATATATATATATATATATATATATATATATATATAAGATCGTGTGGAATTAGAACACTAATTAAAGATGTATGTCGACAAACACAAACACAAAAACAAAGAGGCATGATCGACATTTATACGCACGCAAATGCCAACATGTGATAGATCCCATTTAGCATGCATGTGAAGCACACACAACATCATATATCGCAACACCTTGCATGCACACACACACACACACACATGTATCATGGATCTTACAAAAACATAACATGCGTATAAGAATTTACAAGTGCAAAGGAAGAACCCAACCCTTGCATGCACACCCATACGTATCATGGATCTTACCAAGACCATGTATAACCTGACACTATATAGATTGATAATAAAATCAACACCCAATAATAGCTTGCACACGACAGACCTAACACCTCTTTTAACTTCAGATTTACAGTGTGTTTAGACACTATAAAACTTACATCCGATCATACAAACAGCCCACACAAATCCCTTTCTTGGTACTTTTTTAACGAGATAAAACCAAGTTCACATGTTACCAAAGATTACGCAAACCCACAACCATGATTTCTTAGCCTTTTTGTACCGATTATAACAGGTTTAACAACCCTTTTTGACCACCCAATAATACATACACAAACATACCACTCGATACTAATATTAACGAAACAAGTATGCCATTAACGAGATCAAATAATTACATGTGTCTAACCCCCTATTTGATCAGATTACAAAGCATGATTCTTACGTTTATTAGTCAAGATTAAGCATGTACTACATCACTTAAATTTGACACACCATCAGACGCATACACACACAAACCACATATCATGACACGAACCAAACCCTAACCTTTCGCATTAAATGAGTACGCCCTATATTAATTTTCCTAGGGTTATTCCAGATTTAGAAACGCATTTAGAGATTAGATTAGGGTTGAATAATAACAGGTCGAATCAGGTAAGAACAAGGGTCGAATGGAACATAATGCAACAGGTCGAATACACTAGTTTTAGGCACGTTTAGTTCATGATTTCATGTGTATGTCGATTTCATATAGTTAAAGATAAACGAATAGCAGCAAAAACAACCAAATCCTACGAGTATATATGTATGCTAACTGATTAGGTTTAGGTATTATATAACATAAAGTTTTAGGCCTTTTATTAATTATTACCAACTTAGGTTAAAATTTTAGAATTGGGTAAATAAAATGAATTTAGATCTTAGGTGAAGTCAATTAATAGGTCGAAGTATACATTGACTAACCGATTAGGTGAGGGTTCTCACAGTATCACCCCGGTAAAAGAATTTTGGTCCCCAAAATTCAACTGGATCTACTACTGGAATCTTGCTCAACAAATAAGTGCGGGTATTTTGCTTTCATGTGGTCTTCCCGTTCCCATGTAAACTCAGGACCTCGCTTCGAGTTCCAACTAACTTTAAGTAAAGGAATTTTACTGCATTTCAATTTCTTCACTTCCCGATCCATGATCTCAACGGGTTCCTCCACAAAGCGTAAGTTATTGTTTATCTTGATCTCTTTCAACGGCACATGTAGGTTTGCATCTGCTAGGCATTTCTTCTGGTTTGATACGTGAAAGGTGTCATGAACATTACTCAGCTCTTGCGGTAATCTTAGTCGATAGGCTATAGGACCAATACGTTCAAGGATCTCGAACGGTCCCACATACCTTGGTGCTAACTTTCCCTTCTTGCTAAAACGTACCACGCCTTTCCAAGGTGACACCTTGAGTAGTACATGATCGCCGACGTTGAATTCCAATGGCCTACGTCGCTTATCAGCATAGCTCTTTTGACGATCTCTTGCCGCCTTGAGCCTTTCTTGAATCTAAATATTTTATCGGTGGTATCTTGCACAATTTCAGGGCCAATCAATTGACTCTCTCCAATTTCAGCCCAAAGTATAGGTGATCTACACTTCCTTCCATAAAGCATTTGGAATGGAGCACATCAGATATTTTTGTGGTAACTGTTGTTGTAGGAAAATTCAGCTAATGGGAGATGAGTGTCCCAACTTCCCCCAAAATCCATAACACATGCTCTGAGCATGTCCTTCAAGGTCTGAATAGTCCGCTCGCTCTGCCCGTCAGTCTGCGGATGATATGCTGTACTCATGTCTAAACGTGTCCCTAAAGCCTCCTGCAGTGATTTCCAGAATCGTGAGGTAAACCGACTATCACGGTCTGATATGATGGATATAGGCACTCCATGCCTTGCCACTATCTCATTTATGTAAATCCTTGCTTGCTTCTCCATTTCATAGTCTTCACGGATAGCTAGGAAGTGAGCAGACTTTGTCATCCTGTCTACAATGACCCAGATTGCATTGTGTCCACTACTGGTTCGAGGAAGTTTAGTAATAAAATCCATGGTTATCCTCTCCCATTTCCATTCGGGAATTTCTGGCTGCTGCAATAATCCCGAAGGTTTTTGATGCTCGGCCTTGACCTTTGAACACGTCAAGCACTTGCTAACATATGTGGCTATGTCTTTCTTCATTCCCGGCCACCAGTACGCATCCCTCAAATCATAGCACATCTTGTTGGATCCTAGATGAATGGAGTACTTAGTGGTGTGAGCTTCATCCATGAACAACCTCCTTACATCACCCGTTAACGGAACCCAAATTTGATCCAAGAAGTATAATCCGCCGTCCCATCTTTTCTCCACCTGTTGGCCCAAACCACGTAACATCTCTGTCGAAATGTTCTCATCCTTGCATGCCTCGACCTGAGCTTCCAATATCTTGTTCTTAATACCTGATTGTATTGTCATACTCATAGCTCGAACTCGCTTTGGCTTGATCCTCTCCTTCCTACTCAATGCGTCAGCCACAACATTGGCCTTACCCGGATGGTAACGAATCTCACAGTCATAATCACTAAACAGCTTTATCCATTGTCTCTGACGCATATTCAGCTCCTTCTGATCAAAGATATGTTGAAGACTTAATACTCTTCGTTCCGTATAGATAGTGTCTCCATCTTTTTAGGGCGAAAACTACTGCCCCTAGCTCTAAGTCGTGAGTAGTGTAATTCTTCTCGTGAATCTTTAACTGTCGGGAGGCATATGAAATCACTTTACCCCTTTGCATCAATACACATCCGAAACCTTGGTTTGATGCATCACAATATACTACAAAATCATGTGGCCCGTCGGGGAGTGTCAAGGTTGGGGCATTACATAGATTATCCTTCAAAGTCTGGAAGGCTTCTTCTTATTCTCAGCCCCACTCAAACCTTTGGTTTTTCTGCATTAACGAAGTGAGAGGTTTCACGATTTTAGAGAAGTTGGCAATGAACCTACGGTAGTAACCTGCCAATCCTAGGAAAGAACGTATTTCTGACGGTGTAGTAGGAGGTTTCCAATCTTTTACTACCTCGATCTTTTTGGGGTCCACCTGGACCCCTTTGCTGTTCACCACGTGTCCAAGAAAGTGTACTTCTTGTAACCAAAACTCACACTTAGAGAACTTGGCGAACAACTTCTCTCTTTTAAGCAGTTCTAGGATTAGTTTCAAGTGGTTCTCGTGTTCCACCTTCGACTTTGAATAGATTAAGATATCATCGATGAACACGATGACAAATTTATCCAGATAGGGTTTGCATACTCTGTTCATCAGATCCATGAAAACTGCAGGTGCATTGGTTAATCCAAAAGGCATCACTGTGAACTCAAAGTGCCCATAACGAGTTCTAAAGGCGGTTTTTGGGATATCTGCTTCATTTACTCTAAGTTGGTGGTAACCGGAACGAAGATCAATCTTTGAGAAATATCGTGAGCCTTGTAATTGATCGAACAAATCATCAATTCTGGGAAGAGGGTAATGATTTTTAATAGTTAATTTATTCAACTCGCGATAGTCAATGCACATTTGAAAGGAACCATCATTCTTTTTAACAAATAAGACAGGTGCTACCCAAGGCGAATGACTTAGACGAATAAAAACCTTGTCTGTTCTTGGAGTTGTTTAGACAATTCCTGCATTTCAGAAGGTGCTAAATGATACGGGGATTTTGCAACTGGTGTGGCTGCAGGAACCAAGTCTATGCGGAATTCGACTTGTCGGGGAGGGGGTAATCCAGACAAGTCTTCCGGAAAAACTTCTGGAAAATTTTGAACGATCGAAATATCTTCCAGTTTTAATTCATTCGTTTTCACGCTCATAAGGGACTTTGGGTTTTCTTCAGCACGCTCTCCCTAAACCTGGAGTAAGTTACCTTTTGCTAATGGAATTTGAACAATCTTCTCATGACATATAATCACAACCTTATGTTTTGACAACCAATCCATTCCCACGATCACATCAAAGCTTCCATGCCCGAAAGGTATTAAGTCAATAGTAAATGAGGTATCCTCTAATAGTAGATTGCACCCTCGAATGATCTTATTAACTTCTACCTCCTTTCCATTAGCTACTTCAATAACATAATTGGGTCTTAAAATACTAGGTTTTACATTTAGCACGCTCACAAATTCAGTGGAAATAAAGCTAAAGTCGGCACCAGAATCGAATAACACAGTAGCATAATGATCATTAAGAGAAAATATACCCGTCACAATGTTAGGGTCCTGACGAGCCTCGTTTGCATTCATGATCAATGCCCTCCCTCTTGGTGGGTTTCCGATGTTCACTTGTTCCTGACCTCTTCCAATAGCCAAACGGTTTCCAGGCTGTCCAGGTGCCCTATTTAGCTTAGGACACAAATTATGAAGATGATCTGGACTTCCACACTCATAACAAGCCCTTCTGTTATTCACCATGTTGACCTCGTTAATCGGAGTCGCCTGTCTATTCACTGCCCGACAATCCCTTGTAAAGTGACCAGTTTTGTTACAGACAAAACATGCACGACATGCCTCATGTTTTGGATGATGCTTGGCACACTTGACACACCTAGGATAGCTACTCCCATATTTCTTCTTAACCTGATTGTCTGTCACCAACGGGTTGGCTGCCACAAACCCCTTTCCCATTTTAGCCTCTTATTGTTTGCCTAAGAACCTCCGTGTATACTCGTCTCGCCCTCTACCTTCCTTTTTTCACCGCCCTTTGAAAGTGTTCCACATCTAACTGCCTCATCAGTCAGTGCCCCTGCCTTCTGTATGACACTTTGAATGGTGGTCGGTTCAGTAGCTCTAACCATCCCACGAATTTCGGGAACCAATCCATGAATGTACCTAGCAATACGTTTGGACTCAGGAGTAACCATATGTGGAACCAATTTAGCCAGCTCGTGAAACTTGTCAGTGTACACCGCATGGCCAGCTCCTACCATGGCGTGGTTCCAAAATTCCGATTCCAATTTCTGCATTTCGTTATCCGGATAGAACTCCTCTCTCAGTAACGCCTTGAAATCTTCCCATGTCATACCTGCTACTGCATCCCTGCCTCTAGCCTGGATATAAGTATTCCACCAAGTCAGAGCTTTGTTGATCAGTGAGCTAGCCGCATATTTCACCTTTTGTTGATCAGCACAGTTGCTTATGTCCATAACGACTTCCATCTTTTCTATCCACCTGGAAAGTGCTAATGCACCTCCCTTGCCATCAAATTCCTTGGGTCCGCAAGCCGAGAACTCCTTATACGTATATCCGCTGTTGCCGTTTCCACCACCTCCATTATTGTTACCATTTCTGTTTCTGTTACCATTCCCGTTCCCGTTACCATTTCCGTTTCCGTTACCATTCCCACCATTGTTAAGGACGTGGTTACCTACTTGAGTGACAATTTCTGGGAGTAGTGCTTGGAGTTGCTGAGTTATGATTGCAGCAATGTTTTGGTTGTTGGTCTCGTTAGCACTAGAGTTGCGTTTTGTTCTCTTTGGCGACATTCTAAAAAAAAAAAAAAAAAAAGGAGGATATTTGTAGTGGTTAAGTAAACAGCAAAAATTTACTTGCTATCCTTAATTTGAATTACAAACATGAATTACTACTCTTCTACTAACACCTAATCATGTTAACACCAGTCAACACAACCATGATCACAAGTCCATGTTTGTCGTGATGCATTTATAATTATGTTGGCCACCATAATTATAATTGCATCCGTTCACACGTGTACTTATTACCAAGGCCACACATCAGGGTATTAACATCGAATTACTTCGTATAACGAACTCATCCAAGGCAAACCCGTAGCAGGTAAATTCTCATAAGAACGAGAACAAATAAGGGCAAAACTGCAAAAAAATGAGTAAGCACATAGAATATCGTACACATACTTCCTATGATGCATGCTATATGAGGAGTCTTAGGTTATAGTCAAGGTAAAATCCACCTAATTCACTATAACCAAGTCTCTGATACCATTCTGTCACACCCCGCCAAGGCGGAACCGCGGAGCATAACAGAAAGGGATCGTCATAAAACATGGTTAAAAAAAGTAGAGAATACACTAAATGGAAATAATACCAAATGTCATAACGACGCCAGACACAAGTAGGGGACTTGTATCATGGTTAGTCGAACCACAACCACATATTCATACAATAACCCAAGAAGTCTCCCAAACTGGACAAAATTATTACTAACAATGCAACATAATCCAAAACAACAAAATGTCTCAAATAGAAATAATAGCAATCCATGAAGATAATGCCTAAGGTCTCTCGCTAAGCCATGCAAAAATCAAACTTCCTTAAGCTGTCTTATTGTCGTTACCTGAAAATGAATACTCGAAAATATCAACATAACGTTGGTGAGTTCGTAGGTTTAAAGTAAGTAAAACCATTTACCGTGCATAAAATATATGTAGGACAAGTGTGCAAATAATAATAATCAAGCGTAAGGCAAGCAGTTATACCATGGCTAATCCGGTAACCACCCACTTAGCTAATCAGGTAACCACCCATAACACATATGTACTACACGTATGCCTACCAGCTGGAGCTAAAACATGAGTACTCCCATGTCAAAATATTATACCCAAGACATGAGACCACACAGCAATACCAAAACCACTAGTGCACCTAACACCATTATATACACAACATTGTCCAAAAATAATAAAAATAAATATTTAAGCACGGTATAAAACTTGAAAAGCTTTGAATATCATTTCCCCCCAAAGAAAAGTATAAGTAAAATGGGGCCACGAATACTCACCTTGCCTCAAATAAGATAAGGTGCCTAATCCAAGCAAAATAATCACTAGAAAAGCAAAGATACACAAGCTATTCCTTCTCCAGCAAATCTACATGAATTAAAGATCATTACATTACTTATAAATCCATTTAATGTCATAACGGCGTTTATTACTTGTTATTACTTAACATGTTTTAGGGTTTTAAATGATACGTATATTACAAGTCGACATTAGTTGATTAAACAAGACTGTATCTCATATATAGTTTTCAATTTTACACACCATTCTGATTCTATTTTCATGACGTTCCATTATCATTTATTTAAATATATATAAGATCGTGTGGAATTAGAGCACTAATTAAAGATGTATGTCGACAAACACAAACACAAAAACAACGAGGCATGATCGACATTTATACGCACGCAAATGCCAACACATGATAGATCCCATTTAGCATGCATGTGAAATACACACAACATCATATATCGCAACACCTTGCATGCACACACACACACATGTATCATGGATCTTACAAAAACATAACATGCGTATAAGAATTTACAAGTGCAAAGGAACAACCCATCCCTTGCATGCAAACCCATACGTATCATGGATCTTACCAAGACCATGTATAACCTGACACTTTGTAGATTGACAATAAAATCGACACCCAATAATAGCTTGCACACGACAGACCCAACACCTCTATTAACTTCAGATTTACAGCGTGTTTAGACACTATAAAACTTACATCTGATCATACAAACAACCCACACAAGCCCCTTTCTTGGTACGTTTTTAACGAGATCAAACCAAGTTCACATGTTACCAACGATTACCCAAACCCACAACCTTGATTTCTTAGCCTTTTTATCCAGATTATAACAGGTTTAACAACCCTTTTAGACCACCCAATAATATATACACAAACATACCACTCGATACTAATATTAATGAAACAAGTATGCCATTAACGAGATCAAATAATTACATGTGTCTGACCCCCTATTTGATCATATTACAAAGTATTATTCTTACGTTTATTAGTCAAGATTAAACATGCACTACAACACTTAAATTCGACACACCATCAGACGCATACACACACAAACCACATATCATGACATGAACCAAGCCCTAACCTTTCGCATTAAATGAGTATGCCTCATATTAATTTTCCTAGGGTTATTCTAGATTTAGAAATGCGTTTAGAGATTAGATTAGGGTTTAATAATAACAGGTCGAATCAGGTAAGAACAAGGGTCGAATGGAACAGAATGCAACAGGTCGAATACACTAGTTTTAGGCACGTTTAGGTCATGATTTCATGTTTATGTCGATTTCATATAGTTAAATATAAACGAATAGCAGCAAAAACAACCAAATCCTACGAGTATATATGTATGCTAACTGATTAGGTTTAGGTATTTGTTAACTCAGATTACTGGTACATGTATGTGTCGAATGGATAAGGAGAATAAGTGTTGTGATACCTACTGTTTAACGAGACCAAGAGAAAAGCGAACAAGAACCTTTGAATACCCAACCTGAATGATCTAACACTCATGAACCACAAGCAACAAACCCTTCTTACACTTGGTCTTTGAGAGGAAAAGATAGGTAGCTGGAACTATGAGGGTGTACTGTGTTTGTCGAATGAAAAGAATGGGGAGAAGAAACCGTATAAATTGTAGGACCATGGGGGAGGAGCGTATAACAATTTTGGAAACAAGGTGTGATTGATACGTGATAATGCTCATTTTGTCTATGATTGAGTCGCGTTATTTGTATATTTTTGTATGTTATTTAGTTATGTTTATGAGCATTTTGTGCTTAAATGGTATTAAGATGTGTTCAGGTCTAAGTACAAGAAAAAATCGAAGAATGACGAAGAAAATCCAAAAGATTAAGAGAATATTCAAGAAAAGATTGTCGTCGAAGATATTGATCCATGTTATGATTATTTCCGATGAACAAGAGAAGGTTGTGAAGATTTTTAATGAAAGATGGAGTCATGATTTAGTGCTTAAAATATTGTTAAAGAATGACGTTTTATGCCAACGCAAGGTTGAAATTAATGTGCAAAAGAGTTCCCAACCCAAGGTTGAAGCTGAGATTCAAACCCAAGGTTCAAACGCCCATTCTGAGGTTGAGCAGTCATCCCAGCCACCGGTTCAAATCTGAACCGCGGGTTGAGACGTGTCTGAGATGAAGAGTTGCATTAATTCAAGGTTTTAACTACCATTAATCACCAAGTCCGATCATTACCTCTTCATTATGATTATGGAGTGTTTGTAACAGCATATTAACTCAATTTCAAGCATATATACACCCTATAATCACCGCATTATGGGGAGGCAACACACAATATACAACAAGAAGCAAGAGACAAGACAACAAATCTTAATCAAGCCTTACACCATAAGGCCTTGATCATATCTTATACTACCCGAAAAAGCTCAATAATTCCTGTCATTCTTAAGGAGATACCAAGAAGTGTTGGTAATACTTGTGAGAAGAGGCAGAGAATTCCTTTGTTCGATTGGAGGCGTTAAGGAGTGCTATAACTCTTTATATTTCTTACTCATTGTAGTCTTGCTTTGGGTAACTTTCTTTTACTTAATTATTATGTTGAACAATTTGATGTTGAATGAAATGTTACGTTTGTTGATGAAACTTGTTATGGAGTAATTTGTGATACTTGTTTGGGAATTATGTAGACTTTCGTGTGAATGTTGAATGATTAGTCGGTTAGAAAAAGTGATTATTCTCATAAGTTTGTTTAAATATAATTCGTGTTCTAAAACTTGTTAATTTAACATTGTTGGATTTAAAGGCTGAAAGGATTTCTAATATTGTTTAATTCCAAGAAATTGGTGCACAAATGGATTGGTACTTGATAATTGACAACTATTAAGTATTCAAGTTTTTAAATGAATTCGAGAATATTTAATCATGAGATTGGGTCGAAAGGACTCGTATGAACTAATGTTACTAATCATCTTTTTCATACATTTGATAACACAAAGGGCTAGCGTAATTGGATGATGTATTGGCCGAAAGGACTCACCCATGAAACTAGTAAAAACATGAATTTTCTTGATAGAACCCATTGACTAGAAAACCTTGTGAAAATTGGTATGTGCCTTCTACATATATGTTTCACCCAAACATATTCAACATTTTATCACGATTGGTTATTATTCCTAAACAAGTATTTGTTCGTTTGATTGATTGAATTCGGAACCATTGTTTGTTTCTTTATTTACGGTGCTTTAGAGTGTGACAATCTTTAGTACTATTTCTTGTGCTACATAAATTGCTAAGCTTAAACTACGTAGTCTCATGGGACGACCCTATTTACCACAAACCATATTACACACGGACGAGTATACTTGCTCGCATGCGTTTTCTTTATAATCGGTAAAAAGGTGTTTATAAATTTAAAATTTGAGTGAAACTTAGGATATAATATATACACTCGGTTCACGCGCATCAATACGCTTTGATGTGTGATTGATCTGTCATAAATCAATTAGGTGTGAGATTTGGGCTGAAAATAAGGAGTTGTTATCTTTTAATTTGTGTGAAACACATTATATATTGGACTAAATAAAAAAAATGTGTACTAGGAAGTTTAGGAAAAATTAAGGATTGTTTCAATTCTATTTTAGGTATATCTTATGTTAAATGTATTAATATAACATGCATATAGTTTAGGCTTTATTAACTTTTACAAAACTTAGGTTATTCTTAAAAACGTATTATTATTATATAGCATAAAGTTTTAGGCCTTTTATTAATTATTACCAACATATGTTAAAATTTTAGAATTGGGTAAATAAAATGAATTTAGATCTTAGGTGAAGTCAATTACTAGGTCGAAGTATACGTTGACTAACCGATTAGGTGAGGGTTCTCACATACTTTTCTGATATGACGGGATGTTGACCTTCATTATTTCACAATAACTTTTAGGATCACGGAGTAAGAAGCACTTTTCATGAAAAAGCGTTAATATTGATAAAATTCATCGTCTTTGATTTTTCACGAGTCCCCAAACCAAGCTTAAAAATGAAATCATTGTTAAACACAAGTTAGATGCCAACACTACCCATAGATGCTAATTGTGTACGCATGGCTACTTCTTGCTCCCTTATTCCTATTTCCTCTAAGTATTTTATGAAAAATGAGTTTTTCTTGTTTCCATAGATTTTAGTTCGATAAAGGCACTAAGTTTAGACGCTAACTAGTTTAAAATCCTTCCCTCGAAAACCGTTGCCCATAAAAATGAGGTCCACATCAAGGTCCTAATTTAACATGATTTAAGGGATATCATTTTTATTCGACCGAAATAACTCATCTACGAGTCCAGAGACAGAAGCTTTATAAGGATATCCTTGGAGTCGAAATTTGGCATTTTTAACATTATTAAACACATATTATTCCTCGGCCTTTTAAACAACCTAGACAACGGCAGCTAACCGTCAGGAATCTGGAGTCTTATTTTGACCTTGGATATTTTTCCTCTGCCTTTTTGAAGTCTGAGTCAACGGGAGCGAACCGTCAGGAAACATAAAACTTTTATCGGCTTTGGATTATTATTATTTAGTTTATTATTACATATTTTGCCAAATTCCGAGTCCTGCGGTCTTTCGACAACCGAAACAATAGCACGTACTATCAGGAATCAGTAGTTTATTTCCCCGCAGCACTGGCAGTACCTTGATGTGTACCCAACTTCTATAAGCAAGAATTCTCTAAAGAATGAGTAAAAACTAATTATCGCCAAAACCGTGCACCTTTAATTATTTAAAAATTTATTTTTTTGGGTTTATTTAGCTGATGGGAGCAAAAAGCCACAATTAATCTCAATGAGCTCTAAAGAGATCCAACTACTCCACGCTTAGCATCTAACTTATTTTTAACTCTATCATTTTTCGTTCTTCGCAAATTTAAAATCTTAAATAATAAGATCCGCGAATGCTTAGTCTAATAAAATCAAGTTGCGCATATTTAAAGTCAATTATGGAAACTTGCAAACTCTTGCTAGAATTCGCGTTTTATAGCTTCTTGTATAAGAGACTAGCACAACTTTCAATTATAAAGGTTAAGGGGACAAGCTAAAGCTCAACACGCTCGATCAAGTTAAAATTTTATTCCTACTCTCACCAATGGAAAGTCAACATTGTGTCAAAACACTTATAATATTTTTGCAAATTTTTTTTTAAAATTTCTCATTTTTTTCATTTTTTTGGAGGAAAAACGGGGTTGCGAGAGTATAAGGCAAAATGCAAGGTAAAATCAAATTGAAAGATTACCCCCCCCAAGACTAAAACGAGACATTGTCCTCAATGTTTTAAGATAAGGGTCCTCTTATGCAAATCTAAAGCCATTTATTAATTATGCTAATAGATAAACATTAGTCGATAAGATATAGGATATCGGATTTTCCAATAAGCACTGAAGGATGAAACTCGAGTGGAGGAAAGACAAAACCACAAGCATGAGAGTCTTCATAATTCGGGCAAATCCTGGACATAAAGCAAACAAACACGAAACACGAGAAATGAAAGAGGAGGGCCTCTTCACGTTACATTATTAGAAAATAGAAAGAAGATAGACACGGGTTGCCTCCCGAGAAGTGCTTGTTTATTATCGAGTCGCTAAGCTTGACTCGCCCCGAATTTAATTTTCGTTAAGAACAAAAGGGCGGGATGGTTCAATCACCGATGAAATTTCCTCAATCTTCTTAGTAGACCGGAAATAACGAATATTTCGGGATCAAACACTTCATTTTCATCTCCCAACTCGAATAAATCAAAAGATTGAGACTTGGAGAATTTCACAAGACGAATGAGACAGCGACAATTTGATGAAGAAGAAATTAGTCGTTGGCCAGGAATGCTTAAGAACCGATCGGAGCCATGAATACCATAACGCACTTGTGATAAGGTAGTGTATGGACCACAGATGGTAATATCAATAGTCACTTTATCACAACTGGCTATTAGCTTCTCAAATACTTCAACCACGAAAGATTCTTCGGGATTTGGCTCTATATCAACCGGGATATACGGAGGTGGGATTTGTGCGGTACTTTGAGAGCAATGAATTTGCACCTCATCCATTTTTGTCTCCGTTTCGGACTTATTACTCTTCTTATTTTGAATATCAAAGATTGGATTATCTGAATTTAGAGTAAATTCATAATCGAAATCAAACAAAGGATTAGTGATAGTCATATCGAAAGTTTCTGAAATCAAATCAGGAAAATCAAAAGGTTTCTCGGATACCTTTGGGATTGGAACAAGGTCATCAATATCCTTAAGAGGATTGAATTCGACTTCCTTGACCCCCATTAAAAGGGCATCTGAAGGTTCCTTAATGAGCGGATTGATCTTTGAGTTCTCCTCGGGAGCAACTTCGGGCTCAGAAACTTGGACAACCGGAGGTTTGACGTTTTCGATACTTCCCTTATTAGTAGGAGGTACTGTGTCCTTTATCACCTCGGTCTCACGTTCTACTACTTTAGGAGGAGAAGAAGAAGTAGTAGGAATCGTGGGTCCATCATAAGCGACACCACTTCGAGTGGTGATAGCGCTCGTGCCACCTTTCGGGTTAGCAACAGTTTTGATAGGAAGAGAACGCAAAGTTGAAGCTTGATGGAATTGATTGATGAGACTATCACACATGTTCTCAATTTTGGTTTGAGATTGATCAATTTTGTTATTTGTAGCCCTAAGTTCATTCTTAAGCTCATTACCTTGTTTGGACATCATTTTTCAAAGTCGTTATTTGATTTTGCATTGCCCTCATGTTAGCCTCATTTGTCTTAATGTAATTTGTAAGTTCATTGGAGGGAACAATAGGGGCTTGGTAATTAGGAGCTTGATACCCTTGATTGAAATTAACCCCTTGGGTCGGGTATTGATTGATCGGGTCTTGAAATTGGTTTTGCACATTTTGCCCTCTTCCTTGATTTTGATTGAACCTATTTTGGTTGTTAGGTTGAGAAAATCCGGGTGGTCCCATTTGATAATTAGTTTCTCCTTGAGGACGAAATACTTGATTTTGATTATAATTTGCTACTGCTGCGGTAGCATTGAAAATGTTTTCATCGGTGGCTTGACAATCATAATAAGGATGGGGACCACCACATAAAAAACAACTTTCGGTAACGGTTTTAACGGAATCCGGTTTTTGGTTTTGAATCAAAGCTTGGATAGCATCCGTGAGTTTGTTGATCTTAGCATCCGTGCTAGAAATATTAGTACTCACTTTTGAAACAACAGGTTTATTTCATGAAGTAGTAACTTTTGATTTGTTCTCGATGATAGTCAAAATATCTCTTGGGGTTCGATTCAAGATATTGTCACCGGCGGCTGCATTAAGCGAATCTTGATCGGTTTGCGTTAGAGTATTATAGAACGTATCGATTCGGTGCAATTCCGAAAAACCGTGATGTGGGCATTTTCTTTTTAAATCTTTGAATCTTTCCCAAGCTTCGGTAAAAGTCTCACCGAATATTTGTTGAAAGTTCATGATTTCTTTTTTGAGCTCAGTTGTTTTAGAATGAGGGTAAAATCTATTCAAGAACTTCGATACTAGATCATCCCAAGTTGTGATGGAATTAGGAGGTTCATTTTCAAGCCATGTCTCGCCTGCTCCTTTAAGTGAAAACGGAAACAAGATCAACTTCACCACATCTTGAGGTACTTGGTTTACTTTTAAAGTTCGAGTTATTTGGGAAAATCTTCTGATGTGTGAATGAGGATCGTCATTCTCAAAACCATAGAAAGGATTGTTACTTATGAAATCTAGTAACTCGATTTTCAATTTAAATTCATCCGCTAGAACAGCTGGAACAACGATAGCATTTTCAATACCTACGGCAGGTACTCGTAGCAATTCTGACATAGTACGCGTATCCGCCATAATTGGAATGGGATCTTCATCAATAGTACGTAACTCGGGTACGTCTCTTTGTTTATGATTACGTCTATGATAATGTTGAGTCGGTATATTTGGAGATTTATCGATTAAATTCGATTGAGAACGAGTGCGCATGCACTAAAAACACAAAATTTAAAAGAAAAATAAATTTTGAAAAAGAAAATATTTTCACATTTTTTTTTTTTTTTTTTTTTTTTTTTATTTATGTTTAGAAAAATTGAAAAACAAATAGTTTTGGTAATCGATTCATCAACCGGTGCTCGATAGCTCTCTAGAATTACTCGCAAAGTGGCAGAAAAACAAAGGTCCGCAATAAATGCTAATTAAAAACCCGTTTCTTTCAGTTTGACAATTTAATGACAATCCTCCTTAAACCCCTCTTATAGGTTGTAATCTAAAGGTGAGCCGATGTAACAATTGATTTCACGATTTCTTTGTTTGGTTTTTTAATTTTTTTTTGGTATTATGAATACTTTAGGAAAAGTATTCGTGATTTTTTTAATTTTTATAATAATATAAGAAAATAAGATATTTACAAAAGAAAACGGTAACTTCACGGGGAAGGATATTCAAATCACTAATCTTCAAACGTAACTCGATATTCGCTTCACAACTTCCCCAGCAGCGGCGCCAAAAACTTGGTGTGTGTGCACAAGTATTGATTTTGGGATTATATCTAAAAATATAAAACATAAACTAAAAAGTAATTTAAAAGCAAGATTGAATAAACCGAGAGGTCAAAGAAATTCAAGCAAAATATAAATCCGGAAGTATTGATTTTTCCCGGGTCGTGAGGTTCCGATGAAGTGTGAATGGAACGTTGAATTCCGTTCGTGATCGAATGATTTGATTAAGTGAGAATTTTGGGATTATATCTAAAAATATAAAACATAAACTAAAAAGTAATTTAAAAGCATATAAAAGGAGTAAGGAAAGCACCAATAATAAAAAACGCAATTAAAACTAAAAAACGGGCTCTTACGGGTCTAAAAACGGGCTAAGAAAACCTAAAACTCAAAAATCTACTCTAGATGTGCAAATTTGGTTCCTAAAAGTCCTAAATGATTAAAAAGAATTTTAGAAAAAAGATTTATATTTTTTTGCTTTTTATTTTATTTTTTATGAATTAAAAACATTTTTGGATTAAAAAAAATATTAAAAATACTAAATTAAAGTAAAAAATTATAAACATTTCTGGAAAACTAATTAAAGTTATGAAGAATCTAAAAAAAATAAAAGCAAGGTCACAACTTATTTGGATAAGCAGTTATTAAGCAATTAAGGGAAATAAGCTTAAAGGGGAAAAACTGGTTAAATATAAAACCTATACAAACACTAACAGAAAAGATCCAAGGGCGCCGTGGTTAGGGTATGAGTTATAAAGGTTGAGACTGGTTGAGGTCAAGGGTTCGAGCCTCAGGCTCACCCTTGGCTTCCCAGTTTCCCTTTTTTCATTTTTTTGAAAATTTTCTTTTTAGGACTTTTTAATAAGCTAAAAATAGAAACTTTTTGTGAAAACAAAATTTTTAATACTTAAAGAATAAGCTGGAAAAGGACTTACTACAGCAGACAGCTTATAAAGGACTAAAGAGCTTAAGGACTTAACTGATATGATCACACAAGCTTCTAAAAGCTTGTGTGTACTAAAATAAGACTTCTAAATCCTAAATGCAAACCTAAAAAGCATATGTAATCCTAAATAAGCAGTTCTAAACAAGAATTAAGCTAAGAACTAAAAATAAGCTAATAGCCAAAACAGCATACAAAACAGACTGATGTGGCAGCTATGAGCTATAAAATAAGCACTTAAATCAATAAGCTATCCAACAAAAACTGAAAACAGATCAAACACATCCACCAAAGAGCTTATAGAACAAATATCATTTCATATAGAGCTTATTTAGAGCTAATAAATCATCTAATAAGGAAGGCAGTCAGAACAATGCACACTAATGTAACAGATTATGCAAACCTGATGAACCACATTTAAGGCTACCAAAAAGCTATTAAAAAGCTGAAAACTGATCTGAAAACTAGAAAACATCATTTAACAACAACTAAACAACTAGAACAATGATTTTCAAACACTTTAACCTACAAATAAGCACTAAACAAGTCCTAATTAACTGCCTATTCAGACTGTTTTAGGTTTTTGAAACTGATGATAGTTTTTTTTTAAATGAACAAAAGGACTTAAAACTACATGAAATTTAACCAACATGTTAATACCAACTTATATTACTGATCTAAACTCAAAAACTACACTAAAAAGTATATTTGATTGATTTATCAAAATAAGCACATTAAGAATAGATTTAAACCATGAAAACAAGAAAATTGCCCTAAAACCTATAAACCTACTTATAAAAGCTTTAAACAACTTAATTCCAACTTAATAGACTGAATTAGAACCAAATCAAAATGAACAAATGACCAAAATTCATGAACACACCCCTTTTCACTGATCTTAAACCTGTATCCAAACACCCCTTAAAATAACTCAAACTGATTTTTAGGCTAATTCAAGATGCAAAACTTAAATTTTCTTGAAAACAGATCAATGTTAAGTGCATTTGCAGGATTTTAAGCAAAAAGTTGTATGATATAAGCACTTAGCCAATAAGCTAAGCTTATTGGCTATAATGACCAAAAATTCACTATAAAGCACAAAATGTTGTTATACTATGAAATAAGCCAATAATTCATTAAATCTACTTCAAATAAGTATATTTAAGACAAATGAAACACAAATAAGCATAAAATAAGCAGAAATCAATAATAAGCAGTTTGATTAGCAAAAATAGGAAAAATGGAACTCACGTTGTCCTTTGCTCAAACAAGGACTTATAAATGCTCCAAGAGCTGATCTACAAGCTCCAGCTTGTTAAAAACAAGCTGGTATAGTCCAATAAGCCCTTCCCAATCCGGCTTATCATCCAAGTGCTTATTCCTCTTTAAGTCAAGGTAATTTGAATCACAATGTAGTATAATTCAAGTGATGATTATAGAAGCTCAAAACAAGCTATGGAACAGCTTATTTGAGATCTAAACAGTAATTAAGTAAAGTTCTTGTTGAGCGCTTATTATAGCTTATTTTAACCATTTAAGAGCATTTTAACACATAAATAAAAGAGACAAAGAAATAATGTAAACTGAATTTTATTAATTAATGAAAAACTATTACAAAGCTGGATTAAAAGACAAGAAATAAGCAGTAATAAGCTACAATGACTGAAAATTAAGACAAAAACTAAAACTTCCTATGCTTGGTGAAGAGCCTTGTATTTATAGGAGTCTAGGGAGCCTTCTAGGGTTTCTATCAACAAATCACAGCCCTTGAATCCCTGATGTCGACATCAATCCTCAATCACAGCCTTTAGATCGACTGCCACACAGCTTCCACCAATAGGATGCTTGGAAATTGCCATGGTGGACAATTAATGAGCTGATTATAGCGTAGTCACCCTTCTAGAAGGATTAGATAGTACTTGGGTAAGTTATGGAAGGCAGGGTTAATGGGAAGGAAGATGATGAACAATGATTTTTCTTTACCCGCCTTTTTCTTCTTGTTTGACCCGGATTTTTAATTGAGTTGACCTGGGTTATAAGGGAAAAGGTCGGGTTATATGGGATTGGTGGATCCGGGTTTAATAAATGAAGGTGGGCTTGGATGGGCTTATGATTTAAGATTGGACTGTATTGTATTTTAAGGTTTTTTAATATATAAGGTTTTAACAATAGTTTGTTTTAGGACTAACTATGCATAATTCAGGGACTTGGACTGAAAATGATTTTGGACTTTTGGTGAGAATGATTTGTCACTAAGGATTTTGTTTTGAGGTTTTGGGTTTTTGGCTGATAAAAACTGTAGAATCACATCCCCGGCCTTGGCTTTTCTCACTCTTTTCATTCTCGTGCTCGTTTCCGTTCGTTTTGTCTTTAGTTTTGTCATTTTCGTACCTTTACCTGCACATACACAAAAACAAAAACAAGTATATATTTGGCATTTATGGTCGGTTTTTTGGTCTTTTAAGTCCGTTTTTGATAAAGAAAAGGTATGTGATTTAACACATACCAGTTATTTGCAATGTCTATTAGTTTTGGCCGTTTAAAATCTGTTAGTAAGTTTTTGACACGTTTTGCCGTTTTGGCTCTAGTTTATTCATCGGGATGAGTTACGGCACGAGCCTCTCGGCGAAATGACCAAAAGGATTTGATCTAACTCCCTATGTTTTCACCTAAGCTTCTTAGTCCACGGATTTTCCCAGAAATTCTATTTATACCCTCCTGTCCAGTTTCTATTTTGCAAACATAGTCCTTACGATGTTTCTAATGTTTAGTCTGATTTACCAAGCATAATTACAAATAATAAACATACAAAACATGTTAAATACATAAATTACAAGTATTTACCGAAATCAAATAGAGAGGTATAGGGTTTTCTTACAACACTTGTGAAGGAAACTAACTAGAACCATAAACAAGAACACTAAATCATATAGCTTCAACAAAAACCCTTACTTCCAATCCTTCAACACACCTCTTGCTAACCCTTGATAACTTTGCTTAATCTTGATCTAACTCTTGTAAAGACCTTATAAGCTCAGCCCCTATACCCCTGTGTAGCTTGCAATTTAACCATGGAATGGATAAATAAACACTAGTTTCATGTAGAGCTTAACTAGGACTTCAACTTTGGTATATAACTTTTTGTATGAAAATCAAAGTATAATTATGGTGTATGATGATGATGGTTCAGTTTTGGGAGGAGATACTAAGAGGTGATGAAGTATTTTCTAGTAAAAATGGATGAGAAGTATATAAACTAAATGAGGAGGTTAAAGGTTAGGATATTTTGTTTACTTAGGCTAGTCATAACACATGGAATGATCCTATGAACCAAGGCTCATCACCAAGCTACTTGGATTGGTGAATCACTAAAATTTCGACCAAGGGCTGGTATATATGATAAATATCAAGCCTTGATATTATCTTGTGTTTACAGAGTGAGTTTTGGTCCCGGTAATCGCTAACGGTAAGTATTTAAATCACGAAACTTAAAATCGGGTATCCTAAAAATATGAAACTTCTAAGAAATGTTTAAACATATCAATATACTCTAAATAGTATATTAAACGAGTGATAAGTTTATCGGGGTGCTTAATTGTCGTAAAAACCTAAACCGTAGGCTTAAAACGCGTAAAACGCAAAATCAGAAAATGTAAAATTCCAAAACTCTTAAAAATGTCATAAGATTTGAAAAACACATATTTCTCTTGTTTGTAATGTTGTGTGGACATATAGGGTTATCTCCTCCCAAAACCGTGTCTCCTCCCAAAACTGAACCATCATCATCATATGACATTTTTGGGAGGAGATCCCAGACACGGTTTTGTGAAACTTGCAAAAATGACCCGACGAGTGTCAAAATCTCCTGTTATCATGAAAATAGGTTAACTTATAAGAATGTTGAATAAAAATTTTGGGAGTGAATAGTGAAAGTGAATAGTAACCCAAAAATCCAAATTGTTACAATTAGCAACAGCATTCGCCATAGTTCCGAAATTAGCATTAAATCCTTGAACAAACATTTGAAAAGAATGATTAATTCCTTCTAGTTGTGACTGTATGTCTCGCATCTTCCTTTTTTTGGTAGTCTTGTTTCCATTAGACGTTGCCTTTTGCTTTTTAGCCATATTTGTTCCATTGTTAAAGTTTGAGGTTGTTTGAGAAATATATTGCACATCAGTTTCTTCATCATCACTCAATGAGATGTGTGATGAGGCGAAAAGTGTACCGCTTTTAAGGGGTCATTTAAGCCCGAAATCGTATTTATTTGATCAAATATTGCCCTAAATCGTTCCTTTTGTCATTTTAGGTACTTTTGAGGAGAAATCTGGAAAAGGAGGCATTTTGGACGTTTTTGGAGCATTAAAGTGAAGAAAACGGCAAAGTCTCAAGAATCGGCTAAAAGTTACTCTTGACGGCGTCACAATTAACATGGGACGGCGTCATGCCTTGGCAAGAAAAGTTGGATGTGAAATTTACTCATGACGGGCCAGTGAGTTTGCATGAGAATTCTGACGGCGTCACGCTTTAACTAAATCAAGGGCGTCACGGCTTAAATCATAAGGGGACGGCGTCACGTTCAGGATCCGACGGCGTCAAGCCTTGATAAGCCAGAATGGATTTTTGAAGAGCTAAAGAGGGACGGCGTCAAGATGGTCATCCGGGAACCCTAAAAGCGGCGAGGTGACGGCGTCACAATGCATAAGGTGACGCCGTCAGATGTCAAAGTCTATATATAGTTTTCTAATTTTTTGTCATTGAGGGAGAGCTTAGTGTGTGGAATTTTGGGATAAAACCCTAAGACGATTTTAGCTACTTTTTCAGGGCTTTTTGCCTTGAGATCTTCCATGTTTCATTGAAAGATAAGTTATCAATTAATCATTCAATATGTCTATGTGTTGTTTGATTCTATCTTATGCTTGTCTTTTGTTTAACATGTTAGGCTAATTTTATCTTGTGTTTGCTTAGATCTAATGAAACCTAGCTATTGATTATTGGTTGTTAGTGTGTTGTTAGTTGTATTGGATGATTGTTTATCTATGTTAGGCTTAAGAAAACTGGCTAACTTCCTATTCGGTAACTTGCTTGAACGTCTTAAGAAACATGAACCAAACGCGTACTAAAGGTTTTTATGGTTGTATTTAATGCACAAGCGAATTCTAGTGATCCCATGTTAGGAGCTTCCTAGCCGGCTCGACATAGGAGTGAAGTAGGAGCTTGTAGAGTTTGGGGAAGTAAGTACGCCACCCCACGAATGGTATTAAGGAATACACCCGTCATCCACGCGACTAATACACACTAATTAACCGGTAAAAGATAGTTAGGGAGTAAGGAAATCTAAGTAAACACATTTCTCTACACATAAGTTTCTCACCACTTTTCATTTTTGTTATTTTATTTTATTTGCATTTGTAGTAATTTGGGTTAGTTGACTAGCAACTAATTCCGCCCACTCCTTCAAAACCCGAGATTTTACTTGCTTTTATAAAATATAAAAACAAAAAAAAGAATCTTCCTCAACCCTTAGACCTAATTAGAGTAGCCTTTCACACCTAACGAACACTATTCCCTGTGGAGAACGATCAATCCCCCGTACTTACCACTACACTATACTACATCGGTCAGGTACACTGCCTGGTGGGGTTGTAAGCCTCTTGAGATCCCTCGAGAGGTAAAACCTGTTGTAAGGTTGCAAAACCCACGCATCAAGTTTTTGGCGCCGCTGCCGGGGAATAGTTATTGTTTAGGTTGAATTTTTATTTCTATTAGGTCTACTCACTAGATTCCTTTCTAGTGAGATTTTTATTTTATTTTTCTAGGTTTTCTTTAGTCTATCTTATTTCTTTGTACTTTTGTTTGTGATACCTTCCACTTACCTCATGAGTAACATTGGTCATTTGATCCCTGTTATTCGTGTTTTTCGCCGTGCAAATTTTCAACTACCCGTTCCCGCCCCCATAGTAGCAAACAACAACCTTTCACCCGACCACCACTTTGGTAACAATTCTGAGATGGAGGAGTCTGACCATGAGAATGACTATGTTAGTCCATTTTACTACTCAGACTCCGATGAGGATATCGGTAATGGAGAAGTAGTTAACGAGGAATGGGGAAAAGAGGAAATTGATCCCTTTAAGTATGTTGACCCTAGGACTAAGATCGAAAAGGATAGCCTCTTCAACATGCAATTCCCGTGTAAAATTGGTTATCATGATTTTTATGCTTATCTTAACTCGTCTTTGCCTATGAACATTATCTCTCGCGCTAATTATAATAAAATCATGGTAGATGAGCTTGAATATCAAGAAGATAACATTGTTGCTAGGATTAAGCCACTACACGTGTTCGTAGGAAGTTTTGTGTATGTGGTGGATTTTATGGTTATGGAGAACTTAGGAGAATTTATCGATGACAAATTAACCCAAGTCATTTTTGGAGAACCCTTCAAAAGGTTGACCAACCTTGACGAAAAACGTGTGGACGGGTTAATTACATTCTCGGATGGGGATGAAGATTTTGTCTATCAAATGCCCCGAGCACATCCTAGGTTTAAGAACTACCCCATTGAAGCTTGCAATAGAATTATGCCTATCGACTTGTTAAGTGAGAATGATAAGAGGAAGGGGCTCAAATATCCACATGAGAAAAATAAGAGATACTATCATGGATGTTTGGAGCTGAATGATGAATACAAGAAAGATGAGGCAACAATTAGATGGCTCACACTCGGATACGTGAGCATAAGCGACACTAGATGAGCCTTACTTTGAGTCTAGCTACAAGACTCGTTAATAAAGAAAGGCGCTTCTTGGGAGGCAACCCAAGCTTTATTTATTTTATTTGCTTTGTGTGTTCATTTGTTTGTGTGTTTGTTTTATTTGTTTCGTATGTGTGTGTAATTTTTATTCTTATTGATTCATGTTAAAAACTAAATTGTGAAAATGCTTTATTTTGTTTTTAACTTCGTCTTAACTACATATAAAGGTATTTTGCAAAAGATAAGTGTAAGGGAAATCTAAATCGGTTTATTAGAACACAAATGAACATGAATCATAATAATAATAAGTTAGCATACATATTCGTATTTGTTTGAGTCAAATGCTTGTATCGAGTCATAATGATGTTTTGCAGAATTTCCAGGAAGTAAGGTAAAGGTTTTTCCAGAAATTTTCCGGAAACTTAAAATGAAAATTTTTGTCAGGTCATTTCTGACGGCGTCAGGGGTTATAACCTGACGGCGTCAGATTTAATTTCCAGAAATTTTTGAAAATTTTGTTTTCATAAAAAGTTTTTATTAAAATCTCCAACTTATAATCTCCAGGAATCTGCAAAGTTATCATTCCACAAGCATTATATCCTTATATATAGATTTTATCCCGCCGATGTTATGCAGGTTTTCGTGTTTGTTTTCTCAGGTTCAACAGGTTATTTTGGACAAGGAAATGTTTTGAATCAAGCTTATGGCGATGCATTAGTCATGGAGCTTCAACATTCTCTTTGGAGGAAGATTTAACCGTGTAATTTCATTATCCAACGAGCGAATCAGGGGAGTATTTGATTTCATTCTTTTACTTTATGCTTTTACATTTGTCATTTGAACATTGGGGACAATGTTCATCTTAAGTGTAAGGGGAGGGTAAAAGTACGATTTTTGAGAATACAATTGCGCTTGATTTTTGTTTGTTTGATAGTAGATGTGTAATAAAACTGAGAGAAATACTTGTTAAGGTAATTTTAGTGCCAAATTTAAAATTTTTTACAACATATAGGAGTGAAACTTTGATCTTAATGAGCGTCTCACGGATAGGAGTTATATGACTAGCACAAAAACCGTACCACTAAAAAATTTTCCACCCCCAAATATGTGAGGTTCGCCCCTAGAATTGGTAGGAAAAGCATTTATGCTATGATGTGAGTACCGGTAGCACTTAGATTCTAGAACTTGCGTTAGGACCATTCCGAGGCCACAAGTGAGACTACATTCGTGTAGTTAGATTTACTACATGATAAGAGGCATTAGGATTAACCCATGTTTTACACCTGTGTTTTTGTTATAATTACATTGGCTACATTGGTCAAGTAATTCTCCCACACCCTTTGCGTTGTACTCATTTTTAGTACACGATACCCCTAGTACACCCCTCAGAGCCTATCTTTTCGTTTCGACCTTTAAGCATTTTACTTAAAGGAAGAATTTGTTACACCCCACTTAAATGTACACCCAAATCGCCTTAGCCTACCTTGTATGCACTCATCTTTAGTGCATTATTGTTACAACATTTGTTTAAACCCAAGTTAATTATCTAGTTGATTACATGGTTGCTAAGTCAAGTCATATCCTTGTACATATTGTTTTGGGACGATTGGGACTCGTGGGTAAAGTACTAGTGTAATGGAGTAATGGGGAAGAACATCATTTATTACCCCCATATGTGCTAAATGTTTTAAAAGTACTCCAAGTTTTTCAATTATCTTAATTCGAGTCATTAGAATAGTTATTTGTAAAGTTATGTAAAAGTTCAAGTGTAAGGGGATGCAACGCCCCTATGATGTATTATTTTGGATGGTAGGGTAAAAGTGTATGCAAAAAAAAAAAAAAAAAAAAAAAAAATCAAGAAAAATACAAAAAAATGAGAAAAAAAAAAAAAAAAAAAAAAGAAAAATAGAAAAAACATACGGACTACCATCCCGTTTCATTTTATGTTTATTTTATGTTTATGTTTTGTTATTTTCTTTCATTAGCTTAAGATCGAGTCTAGTCTTGGCTTAGCAACGTTGTATAGTACATGTAATTGATCAAGATCTTTAACTCGCCACCAGTAAAATATCCTTTATCCAACAAAACCGTGTTTTCCTTTTCCCTACACCTAACGTTATAACCCATTTAAAAGCCCTCTTTGATAGTTTATCTTAGGTGCTTACGCCTAGTGGAGGAGGTTTTCGATCCTTTCCCAAGCCTATGGTAATCTATTTGCTATGACAGGTAGTGAGAGATATTTTCCGTTTTCATTTATGAGATTTATTTTGATGACACTTGAGAGATGTGAGTATCTAAACACTACTTGTGAGGTGCTAGTATGTAATCTCCGTGCTTATTATGATTGAAGTGGAACGATTATTTGTTGTAATTACTTTTATGTTTGCATTAAATGACCCCTAACTTGTATTTTGATTAGAATAAAAGCGCATTTGCTTGAGGACAAGCAAATCTCAAGTGTAAGGGTATTTGATGAGGCGAAAAGTGTACCGCTTTTAAGGGGTCATTTAAGCCCGAAATCGTATTTATTTGATCAAATATTGCCCTAAATCGTTCCTTTTGTCATTTTAGGTACTTTTGAGGAGAAATCTGGAAAAGGAGGCATTTTGGACGTTTTTGGAGCATTAAAGTGAAGAAAATGGCAAAGTCTCAAGAATCGGCTAAAAGTTACTCTTGACGGCGTCACAATTAACATGGGACGGCGTCATGCCTTGGCAAGAAAAGTTGGATGTGAAATTTACTCATGACGGGCCAGTGAGTTTGCATGAGAATTCTGACGGCGTCACGCTTTAACTAAATCAAGGGCGTCACGGCTTAAATCATAAGGGGACGGCGTCACGTTCAGGATCCGACGGCGTCAAGCCTTGATAAGCCAGAATGGATTTTTGAAGAGCTAAAGAGGGACGGCGTCAAGATGGTCATCCGGGAACCCTAAAAGCGGCGAGGTGACGGCGTCACAATGCATAAGGTGACGCCGTCAGATGTCAAAGTCTATATATAGTTTTCTAATTTTTTGTCATTGAGGGAGAGCTTAGTGTGTGGAATTTTGGGATAAAACCCTAAGACGATTTTAGCTACTTTTTCAGGGCTTTTTGCCTTGAGATCTTCCATGTTTCATTGAAAGATAAGTTATCAATTAATCATTCAATATGTCTATGTGTTGTTTGATTCTATCTTATGCTTGTCTTTTGTTTAACATGTTAGGCTAATTTTATCTTGTGTTTGCTTAGATCTAATGAAACCTAGCTATTGATTATTGGTTGTTAGTGTGTTGTTAGTTGTATTGGATGATTGTTTATCTATGTTAGGCTTAAGAAAACTGGCTAACTTCCTATTCGGTAACTTGCTTGAACGTCTTAAGAAACATGAACCAAACGCGTACTAAAGGTTTTTATGGTTGTATTTAATGCACAAGCGAATTCTAGTGATCCCATGTTAGGAGCTTCCTAGCCGGCTCGACATAGGAGTGAAGTAGGAGCTTGTAGAGTTTGGGGAAGTAAGTACGCCACCCCACGAATGGTATTAAGGAATACACCCGTCATCCACGCGACTAATACACACTAATTAACCGGTAAAAGATAGTTAGGGAGTAAGGAAATCTAAGTAAACACATTTCTCTACACATAAGTTTCTCACCACTTTTCATTTTTGTTATTTTATTTTATTTGCATTTGTAGTAATTTGGGTTAGTTGACTAGCAACTAATTCCGCCCACTCCTTCAAAACCCGAGATTTTACTTGCTTTTATAAAATATAAAAACAAAAAAAAGAATCTTCCTCAACCCTTAGACCTAATTAGAGTAGCCTTTCACACCTAACGAACACTATTCCCTGTGGAGAACGATCAATCCCCCGTACTTACCACTACACTATACTACATCGGTCAGGTACACTGCCTGGCGGGGTTGTAAGCCTCTTGAGATCCCTCGAGAGGTAAAACCTGTTGTAAGGTTGCAAAACCCACGCATCATCACTCAATGAGATGTGAAATCCACCAACATTATCTACTCCGCTTTCACCATTTTGCTCATTCTTCATGTTGTGAAACTTGTCTTTGAATCCTTCAACAACCGTACCGGTAGCTCTATCCCTTCCATACAACAATTCAAGTTGGTTGAAATATGGAAATGGAAAATCCCATAGTCCATTTGCCTCATTATGATTCTGTAAAAAAAACATAGTACATCATTTAAAATGTTAGTGCAAATATTACGATATTTAAACTAAACGATTTCTTCAATTTTAATAATGACAAACATGTAACTTGTAATGCATAACGTAAAATGCTCAAGTTACTTGTAAACACAAATCATCAATGCATACTTACTTCAACATCTCTCGACGTCTCAAGTATGCTTCAACAGAGTCGTAGATTTCTATCCCGACGTAAATCACTCAAGGTATGAACAAACAAATTTAAACTTGACGGATGATCAAAGAAATTAATTTTTTATTCTAAACTTCAAACATCCCCAAATAAACCTTCCCCACTAAAAACAAAAAGAGGAGTGTTTTTGTCTGGGACGGTACCACTAAATTTAACGGTACCGTCTGACAATTAGTGGTACCGTCTGAACTTTAGTGGTACCGTCTGTCTGTAACGGCTAGTTTTTTCTTCCTCTATAAATAGTGGACCATTTTACACATTTTTGGTAAGGTTTTTCACACATAACTTTTTGTTCTTTATCCGCCCACTCCAATCCACTTTCCTTGATCATGTAGTTAGTTTATCTTTGTTTAAGAGTGATCCAATCATCAATTCAAGTGATTACCTTCATTCCTCTAATAGTGCATGAGAAGAACAAATAGTATCACAATGATACAAAGTGTTGTAGTCATAGTTTAGTGCACTCGTAACACTTGTTACGTACTCCTTGTATGTCGTCATACATCAAGTTCTTGTCACCATACTTAGGTTGATCATGTAGATCATGTAAATTGAGTTGATCATGTAGATCGTGTACAGGTCGGGTAGATCAAGTGAAGATCGTGGAGATCGGGTAGATAGTGAGTAGATCGGGTAGACCATGAGCAGATCAGGTAGATCAAGTGTAGATCATGTGGGTCTTGTAGCTTGTGTGATTTATGAGGATCGGATAGATCGTGAGTGAGATTGGTACTAACTAGATTAGTACTCGACATCTAGATTAGTGTCGGAAAATAATGTAACCGACGAGGTTTATGTGTTTAGGACTTAAAACACAAGGTTTGTTATGTTGGGCCATAAAACATAACGGGTTTGGTTGTACCCGAAGAAGAACTCGACATCTAGCTTAGTGTCGAAAAATATTATGAGCGACGTTGTATGGTTTTCTCCGCCAAGAAGGGAGCTTGTTGATTAGTGAAGTAACTCTCGAGTTGGGTACTCGGGGAGTGGAGTTGGGCGAAGAGAAGCTTCCTGACCGAACCACTATAAATCTTCGTGTCTGGTTTACGCTTTCTTTACTTATCTCTTTACGCTTTATTTTAGCATTTATAGCTTTACATTTATATTTTGTGTTGCATTTATACTTGTGTAGTTTGTTGCTTGCATTGTGTTAGCTATGTTTGTTTCATGGCATGTTATTTATAATATGTCTAAGTTTGTGCTAGTGTGACATGCCTTACTTGTTGCTTTATATTATCACTAGTTCTAGTAAGACTAGTGTTGATACTTGTCATATTAAGTCACACTTGATCGGGTGCTTGATACAAAAGTTTTTTTAAGTTTTCAAACGGGAACGTATTCAGCCCCCTCTACGTTTTCCACAATTGGTACCAGAGCCACGTCGCTCAAAATTTTAAAACAAATGGTTTTCAAAATTGAGTACGATCCATGTATCAAATTACCCATGAAGGGGGATATAATATGAAAAGTATTTACTTGCTTAATACTTACAAGTTTTGTTGTTAAGTATACTTTGTCATAATAGCTTGAAGGTTTTCTTAAACAAATAAAAGAATAGAGCTTGTAAGTGTCCGGTCATGTCTATAGAACGAGTCGTAAAGTAATGCGGTTTTGAAAGGAGCGTTTGAGACAACTCCTTGTTTTATAGTAAATATATTTTCATAATGTTTTTCTTAGTCCTAAATGTGAAAATATTACTCAATATATATTTTATATGTTCGGTATTTAGTTTATTAAGTTTTACATTTTTTGGTTATGTCAAATACTTGTTTGTGATGAGAAAATTGATTTTGTTCAAAACTGTAATAACAGGTCATGGTACCGTTAAATATAACGGACGATACCATTAAATACGGACGGTACCGCTAAATTTAACGGTACCTTCGTCTGTTTTTCAGAACTGGGTTTTCTTAAAAAATTCATATAAAATCAACCGTAAATCCGTAGAAGTCGTGCCACCTATCGTTTTAATCGTAATTGAGTCTACTTTCATTAAAAAATACTTTTAGGAATTGATTGTAAAGTAAAATTTATGAAAGTCTTTGATTCATAACAAAGAATCTTTTCCGGTCATGCCGATTGCACAAAATTTTGGTCAAACTACAAAGAGAACATCACACATTGATGTATTTATATTTTCAAAGTGTTGAACTTTATCATAATTGAAGTGGGGTTTTTCAAATAAAATCAAGCTAAGTGTACATTGTTATACTTAATACACAAAATGACGATAAGTATTTTTGTGTGTTATGCTAAATGATTATTTTTTTTTTCTTTCGGTCTTAGTATTGTTAGTTAATATTTTTGAGTGCTTATAGTTATCTTTAGTTGAGCTAATTATATCTATAATCACAAGCGTTTTACATGCCTTGTTGCTATGTGTTGATTATTAGTTTTCCGGTTTATGCGTCAATAGGACTTAGACTAGACTTCTTGCACTAAGTTGCGTAATTGGTTTTGCACTGCATATAGGCATAGACCACTTTTCTTGCATATGTGTTTTTGACATCTTAAAAGTTTTAAAATGCTTTAGTAACCTTATTAGGAATGGAAAGTAAGTTTGTTGATCATATGTGTCGAAAGATAATGTCTTACACAATTATTTTTCCAAAGGTTTAAGTGTAAAAAATATATCACCTCAAAATATTTAACACTTTCATTAAATCCGTAACATGATCTCTAAAATATTACATCCTCTTGTCTTGCTTGACCATGGGTTGTCGAAACAAGATAAAAGATCCTATTAATACATTAGTATTTAAGTAAAAGAAAATGTATTAAACTTGCATTGATCTAACACACACACAAAATGTTTTAAACATTTAGTATTTTACGTATGTTGTATAAAAATGGTTAAGATAATTATTTTTACACTCATGATATGTCGAAAACTAAGAATATTACACTTAATAATAAATAGCTTTTCGCACATAAAAATAAATGACAATCTCGAAGTGTAAGTTAATATGTCATTAACCTTACAATGGAACACATTCCTTAATTTTATTTTCTTTTTAAAAGGAGTGATCGTGAGGGCCAAGAAAGATTTCGAGTACATATCAATTCATTATTCAAATTATGATTGATACCATCATCAAATCTAATTGACAAGTTTTCGAGTATGGACATGAAATTGGAGTCATTATTTGTCTAGCTTCAAGATAACATCAAAATATAACAAAATATATTATGTTGAATCTACATACTCAATCACACTCGGTTGTTATGAAAATAATGACGTCCTCTCAAGATGAAAATAATATGCATCGAATCATAACTCACACTTGTGTTGAAGATGTCATATTGAGTCTTCTTGTCCAATGGTTGTGTTCCAAACATAAAACTTATATGTTTAAAAGATGCATAAAATACACAACTAAGTAGGATTGACAACTTGGATGTTTCCTCCGAAATATTCAAGTAATTTACCTTGCAATGCAATTAGTAAATGTGTCATTTCTGAAAAACTAAACACGAGCAAACAAACAACACATCTAAACTTTGCTCATGAACGACTCAACACACAAAATCACATGTCAAGTAAAAGTGTCACACATAATATGTTATTAACTATTATGTACGTCATCAATCTTCGAGAAAATCACATGTATTTCTCTTATCAAAAGATTGACAAAGGATAATTTATATCATATACATCTCATTCCCTTTGTAACATGAATGGTTGTGTTACAAGAGAATACATTGCATCTTGTTAACAAATATAGGATATTAGATTTGAACGCAATACAACATGTGTCATTGCATAAACAAGTAAAATTGGTCATACACTAAAATACTTGTTTTACTAAGCATTCGTAAGAGTGATAAGTTTCCTCTTAGAAAAGCATATTTGTTGAAAGATACAATATGTATCGTTTCAATCATACATCATATAATACTCACAATATCTATTGAGGTAAGTAACCTTTACTAGATTCTTTTCTCAAGATATGCAAATGAGCATTCTTGAAACACTCTCAATGTAGCAGATTCTACATTGTATCACATTAAGGCATCTCTTGGTTCTATAAAACCAAATCATGCTAAAATAACATGTAGCAACTCAAAAAACATAGATGTTGTCCAAGATATAATGAAATGCATCATCTAAACTCAATAATCTCTAAATCTCAAACACAAGATTGAAACATTGTGTTTGCCTTTGGTAGGATATTGTGTAAGACATGTCATCTTCTTAACCGACTTTCAAAATATGATTAGTTAAGTCATATTAGGCCATGTATTAGCGAAATAAGCTAATATCATCTTTGCTATACTTCGATAGTCAAATATAGGAATTTGAATTTTTCTAACATGAGAATGACTACTAGAGAACCTATCGCACTAGAAATTCAATTTGACCTAATGGTTGAATTGCTTCTAAGAGAGAAGTTGGGTTCGTGGTATAACTCATAAAAATGGTCGTGTTTAGCCTAAATTGAGCACCACTAGTGATAGTTTCATACTCATTCTCTAACTTAAAATTTTTTCATTCCTACATTTGACTAAAGATAGTTTGCATCGGTGAACTTTATCTCCCATTAGGATTTCATTTTGAACAAGTAGTAATTAGGATCCTCCTTAGCGAACCTAGATTACTTGCATCCCACATATGTCTTTCAAAATGATAACATGTTCTCGTAAGATATGATTGAATGTCTTCATGCTCTTAAATGCTAAATGATTATCATGTTTTGCATGATGTTTGCATTTATTCCTTATGTGCATTTTACATGATTTGCTTGTAAATTTTGCACCCAAACTATGTCATCTTGAAACATAATGAATTAGGTATGCCTATCACTATGAACTCTTAGACGTCATATAGTCATACACTAGTGTCAAAATCTATAAGTTAAAGTAGTTGCGAAATTGTCCTAATTCCTTGGTCATCATACACTAGTGTCAAAATCTATAAGTTAAAGTAGTTGCGAAATTGTCCTAATTCCTTGGTCATCATTTCGCTTTCTTCCAAGTGATACACTATTTTGTCAATGGAAGGTTAGATACAAGCCTAGTAGAACTCGGAGTAGGTTTGACAACTTAAATATTTCATCCAAAATATTCAAGTAATTTTAACTTGTAATCGCAATTGTTAAAAGTCATATCCGAAACATCATATTCAAAGCCTTTTAACAACATATGTTAAAAATGCTCATCCAAAAGCTAAAAGATAACATCAACCTTCGGGTCACAAAGGACTCACGAGTTCCTATATTAAGGGATTTGTAGTTTCTTTCATCCTCGTCTGAATATACACTCCTTGAGACCAAGTATATTCATTTCCGTTAGTTCCTCTTATCTCCATAGGTTTGTCATCGTGTTTTGTCGTCAAGCTCACCTCATAGATAATGAGGATCGAACTTATCCATTGGTTTTAGGGTAGAAAACAAACATATCATCCTATCTCGCCAAGAATATGTTGATACTCTCTTTCTTCCGAATCTCGTCTTATGACTATCTACATATTTCATTGGAAATATTAAAGTCATCCTTCATATCCCTCTAATGACTACTTAAATATTTCCTTGGAAATACTAAAGTCATCTCTTCTCGTCTAGTCTCATCCATCTCGTAAAAAGAATTTATTAGGTATAAATTCTCTCATCGTGTCTAAAACTCTCACTAAATCAGTGAGGTTTATTCGTCAAATCCACTCAAGATTAGAGTCAAATCCTCTCAAGCTTCCAATGACAAATTAAATATTTCATCTGAAATATTTAAAGTATATTTAATTTGTGAAATGCAATTAAATTTCATCTCTCGTTCTCGATCAACGTTCATCGAATCCCATTGGATTCATTCATAAAAAAATTTATTTGGTATAAATTCCTTTAATCTAAGATCCAGAAAAATCATAAAATATGTGAAATTTCTTTGTCAAAAATCAAATTCTGGGTCAAAACTGACCTCAGCAGGTCACGGTACCCTTAAATAGGGGACGGTACCGCTAAATTTAATGGTACCGTCAGACCGTTATCTGCTGAGACAGTTTATTTTTTTTTCAATTCTCACAGTTTCAAAAGCACTATCGAAACCCACTCGCTGTAGTCTTGAACCAGAATCGTATCCTATCTGAATAGATTCTGCCTATCTTTTGATTCCTTAGATTTTTCCCCTTTCACTTCCGCATGGTACAAAACACACCATATGTTTGGTTACTTTCGTATCCATCATCTTCTTAACTTATCTACAATTCTCTACCTTCGTTCTACACTACCAATGCTTCCGCATCCCACTCATCTTCCACACACTTCAAGCGAAGAACCACTAGGATAAGTTGAGATAACCCTTCTTCATCAACATAGTTTCTTTTATCAAAGATAACCCTATTAGAACCTTATCACTAACTCCATAACTTTGAAGATTCTATCTTCTTAACCCTTAGCACATTTCTACGTAATCACATGCCTCATCATATGAATGTTCTATGAATATTCACAATGATTGAGAAGAGCTACGTGACTTCAACGGTGAAGTCTATTGTATGCTATCCACCACTTGTTATAACGTTACTAAGCTCATCACTTCTGTCAATGTTTGTTTTCTTCTTTAGTTTGTTTTTCAACTCATCTTGTCTGGATGGTCATCGATTAAGGGGGAGCTAAAACACATTCGTACACATATAATCTTTCACCAAACACTCTCAAGAATACACAAATATGGCTCTTATTCCTTAGAATTCCTCACTAAAACACTCACCTCTTAAGTACTCGCTACTTAGCAAAACCCCAGTCACAAAACCATAATTGGCTCTAGCTTCCTTAGCTCTACTCTTTTTGATCACTTAGCTATTCTTTCTATACAAGCACCTTCAACCTTCACATCAAACCCTATAGCTACACTTCACTCTTGACAGTGATAGTTAGCTTAAGAACCTTCAACCCATCAATCATTACACTCAAACCTTATCACTATACTTCACTCTTGATAGTTCAATAACCTTCAACCATCACAATCATTATACCCAAAGCGTATAACTAAACAATCACACAAAATCTTTCATGCACCAAATTATCTCTAACACACAACTAGGATCATCCAAAACTAGAACTCTAGAACTTCGTTACCTCAACCCCGTTAGAGAAATTTACCCTCAATAGGATCACATGCACATCCTTTTCTCCTTTGAAATATATCATGCATCTCATTGTCAGTGCAAATGATATATTAATCTAAACCGTCTTTGTCCATCTTTTCTCAAAGGTCAAATCCAACAGTTTCCCGTCTTATAGAATTATTTCCATTCGCATCTAGGTGCGTATCACTCTTGTTTTCATTTTTCTTTCTTCTTCGAGTCTATATTATGACATGACTTGTCATAATATTAATGACATATATCTACTTCATTTAGAGTATGTCTTATCAACAAACTATCCTTAACACCAATCATCTTAGGTAGATGATTATGTCATTCAAAAGGTTTGTTAGAACTCGCCTTCCCAATGACAACTTGGAAGAAGTCATTTTGTGTGCCAGTCAACAAACGAATCTCGTTCTTGTTAGTATGATTGATTGAACAATTACACCTTTGGTTTTCAATCAAGTTGTGACCCTCCAGTGTCCTTGAATTGCAATACGCATTCGCATTTTTGTGTCGCTCAACTTTCTTGGGTTTTCTTCTTTGGTTTTATACTTTTGGCACACTTTCATCACGTGTCTAACCTCTAGCATACTTTGATATGCTTACTTACAAAATTTTAACATAGCTTAACCCTTGCATGTATTGCTATGTGTATTATATCCCTATCATGTTGCTCTTATTCCTTTATATACTATGTTGCACAAAGGTAACCCTTGATGTAGGATAAGCCATTGTAAGAATTTCATCCATGGATCCGCTAGATACTAAGTTAAATAAACAAGGGGATTCAATCATCATAGGGGAGAATTGAGCTAGGGGAGCTCGGGGGTATTTGAATACATAGCATGGAGTCTTTTTAACAATGGTGATAGAAGACTTCACTGGGATGATGCAAGCTCGCCTTTCTGGGAAGAAAGTAAAGTAGTGTAATAAGGAGGAGTATGGAGTGAATTCAAGGGAGAGCTCGAGGCAACTACCTTTTTGCTTCGACAAAAAGGGGAGAAGGGAGTGTGAACAAGTAACTATTACATTTTACTGTGTGTTACGGTTTACATATTTGTCATCATCAAAAATGGGGAGATTGTTAGTGCAAATATTATGATATTTAAACCAAACGATTTATTCAGTTTTAATAATGACAAACATGTAATTTGTAATGCATAACGTAAAATGCGCAAGTTACTTGTAAACACAAATCATCAATGCATACTTACTTCAACATCTCTCGACGTCTCAAGTATGCTTCAACAGAGTCGTAGATTTCTATCCCGACGTAAATCACTTAAGGTATGAACAAAGAAATTTAAACTTGACGGATGATCAAAGAAATTAATTTTTTGTTCTAAACTTCAAATTTTTATAAATGTGACAAAACATCTTTAGAAATTATTTTTGAATTACAAAGAAATGTTTTATATGGGAAAATTATTTCAAAAATCCCAACAGTTATTTTTCCCCCCAAAACAGCTCCAAACATCCCCAAATAAACCTTCCCCACTAAAAACAAAAAGAGGAGCGTTTTTATCTGAGACGGTACTACTAAATTTAACGGTACCGTATGACAATTAGTGGTACCGTCTGAGCTTTAGTGGTACCGTCTGTCTGTAACGGCTAGTTTTTTTCTTCCTCTATAAATAGTGGACCATTTTACACATTTTGCTAAGGTTTTTCACACAGAACTTTTTGTTCTTTATCCACCCACTCCAATCCACTTTCCTTGATCATGTAGTTAGTTTATCTTTGTTTAAGAGTGATCCAATCATCTATTCAAGTGATCACCTTCATTCCTCTAATAGTGCAAGAGAAGAACACATAGTATCACAAAGATACAAAGTGTTGTAGTCATAGTTTAGTGCACTCGTAACACTTGTTACGCACTCCTTGTATGTCATCATACATCAAGTTCTTGTCACCATACTTAGGTTGATCATGTAGATCATGTAGATTGAGTTGATCATGTAGATCGTGTACAGGTCGGGTAGATCAAGTGAAGATCGTGTAGATCGTGTTGATCGAGTAGATAGTGAGTAGATCGGTTAGATCGTGAGTAGATCGGGTAGATCGAGTGTAGATCATGTGGATCTTGTAGCTTGTGTGATTTGTGAGGATCGGGTAGATCGTGAGTGAGATTTATACTAGCTAAATTAGTAACTCGACATCTAGCTTAGTGTCGAAAAATAATGTAAGTGACAAGGTTTATGTGTTTAGGCCTTAAAACAAATGGTTTGTTATGTTGGGCCATAAAACAAAAGGGTTTGGTTGTACCCGAAGAAGAACTCGACATCTAGCTTAGTGTCGGAAAATATTAGGAGCGACGTTTTATGGTTTTCTCCGCCAAGAAGGGAGCTTGTTGATTAGTGAAGTAACTCTCGATTTGGGTACTCGGGGAGTGGAGTAGGGCGAAGAGGAGCTTCGTGACCGAACCACTATAAATCTTCGTGTCCGGTTTGCGCTTTCTTTACTTATCTCTTTACGCTTTATTTTAGCATTTATAGCTTTACATTTATATTTTGTGTTGCATTTATACTTGTGTAGTTTGTTGCTTGCATTGTGTTAGTTGTGTTTGCTTCATGACATGTTATTTATAATATGTCTAAGTTTGTGCTAGTGTGACATGCCTTACTTGTTGCTTTATATTATCACTAGTTCTAGTAAGACTAGCGTTGATACTTGTCATATTAAGTCACACTTGATCGGGTGCTTGATACAAAAGTTTTTTTAAGTTTTCAAACGGGAACATATTCACCCCCCTCTACGTTTTCCACATAAAACACAACAAAAACAAGTGAAATAAACAATTATTCAAGTATAAGAAGCTTATATTTGTATAGATTTACCTCACAATACTTGACATACCAATTTCTTTCACATGTGATCTTTTTATCTACATCATTCCATTGACACCCACTATATTTCAACATGTCATTAATGACATGAAACTTTGTCTTTACCCACTTGACTTTTGACTTGATATGCGGCGAAACTTTCTTCAAAAAAGTAGGTCTTTTGACAAGAATCCTTCTCTGCACCTCAGCCATGTAGTTTCTTCTAAAATCATTGTCGGTCTTCTAAGATGGATCACAAGAACTTCAATTAGCAATTGAGTCTCACTTTCTTCCCAGTAGCATTTTTGTCTACCACGACCTCGCACTATGTCCATATTAGCGTATAATAAGGTTAAAAACATAATCTATAATGAGGAAAAACATAATATATGGTAAGACTATTGTGGCAACCAATTTAAAAACTCATGCTGCAGGAGTTGGAGTTGCCTGATAAGTTGGCGAAGGATGCACAATAGGTCCAGACTCATTAATTAGTGTTGAAAGAGTAGGTTGATAAGGTGGTGATGGATGGGTCATAGGAGCAAACTGATTAGATGATGAAGGAACCGTTATAGAATTAAACTGATAAGGAGGTGAAGGATGTGTCATATTCGGCGTCTCATAAGATGGTGAAGGACGAGACGTACGAGCCATAGAACTCGTGGGTGCATTCTGCACGCATAAACATTTCATCAATAATTTATGACAAGTAGCCTTAGAATGATATAAAAAAACAAACCTTGTATGTATGAAACAGAAAGATCGAACATTATTATAAATAGCACATAACATGTTGGTAACATAAGCAATTTGGATACAGTACTAAATTGAAGACCTTAAAAAAGATCAAAGTTGTTGGAGTTGGCTTCATAGGTACCATAAGCAAGAATTACAAATGGTTATGCTTTTTAGCTGATATAGCTACAATGGTTATGACGGAGCAAGTCAATTTTAGTGGACCAAAATAACTTGGCAAAGCAATATATTCAAAGGGAGAATTTTCATGGAACACTAAGCAAATTTGTAACATAACGACTGAACATATCTAGAGCTCCAATGAACATATAATAACCATGTCATAATAAGAAAGCAAGTGCAGGTTTTCTCATCCCAATTAGTAAAGCAATGATGATTAATAAGGTGGCTTGAAATACAAATAAACAGTAGTCCTAATATCTACTGTAAGCAAGTGAAACAACAAAGATTGGTACTCCGAACGCGACTTCATGAGCCATGACATAAAAATATTTAATTAAGGAGTATCTTTTAACAATACACTTATTGAGAAGAATATCTAAATACAACACATATTCATACCTCTCCTAGCACAAATTTTGAATTGCTTGATCACTTAACTGATGCACAAAAACTCACAAACCATTTACATAATAAAAGTCTCACGATTAACTTTTTGGCCTTGCTCAATTCCTCACAATAAGATCATGAATATAGCACATATGTTTTTTTCAACATTGTACATCTAAGAACAAATTTCATTGTCTAAATTAAAACAATTATATGCATTATGAAACTGTTAGACATGTGCATATGTACTTGACAACAACTACTTTTTTGCATCTTATATAGAAACTTCATTGAAGTATGTTGTATCCCGAACCTCAAAAAATCTCCCATTTCACCATTTTTCTAATCGGCGTTTCTCTCATAAAAATAATTACATACCATAGCTAGTATTGTAAAAAAAAAAACATACGAGTAAGTCATTTTTACTATTATGGCATTTCATCAAACATTTGGTGTTCGCACATCAAACTTAATAAGTGTAGTGGTCTTTGAAAGGAAGTTTCCAAGTTCTCAACCACCATCTCATATGTAACTTAATAAGTGTAGTGGTCTTTGAAAGGAAGTTTCCAAGTTCTCAACCACCATCTCATATGTAAGCAATTAGTTACTCAGATAAGTAAATTCCAATGTTTCATAAGCAAAGTGACAAATATTGTAAAACCTGAAGTGTTTAATTAGATTAGAGAAGATAAATTACAAACCATATTCGATTTGAGGTATGATTCTTGGATGGATGACATCTTTCATTAACTTTAATCCTGTAAATTCTATGAAATAATTAGTCTTTTCCTAAATAATACAACACCCCCAAATTATGAATTTTATGTTGCTCAAATGAGAAAAAAATATTTACCTGTAGACAAAGAAGTTGGACTAGAACTGAAAAAGATGACAAATTTATGGAGAAAGGAAATAAAGGGGGAGTTTAAAGCGGGAAGAATTGGAAAGGCGGGAAAAAATTTTCCATCAATATTATTAAACCCGGAGCAACTAGGTGGGTTTTCTAGAACCCCAAAACTAGGGGTGTGAGTACCGATTTAAAACCCCGTGTATATAAAAGAAACGACATTTTTTACTTTCAGCCCATTACCCCTAGCCTAAACCCCTATACCAAACGTACCCTAAACCCCTAGGGGTAACCACAAAAGTTCATTTACAAACTTATTTTGTTGCAAGGACTAATTTCCACGATTTAAATCATTACTCTTTTATACATTTATCATGGGAAATAAAATCGTTTTAAAAGGCATTAAAATGACGCCATTGTTTTTTCTTTATTATTATTATTCTTTGGTTGGCTGCGAACGACGCCACGACGACGTGTTGCTTTCTTTTGTGCGTTCTAGATAGTGCTTGTATTTACCATTGATCACATAATTTCACACACACGGTTTCTGTCTCTCAAATCACTGTCTCACACATAGTTTCTCTCATCTCACCCACTAACGTGAAACACACAGTGGTTCATGTTTTTGTATGCCATAGCGGTGTGGAGTATTTGTTTCATAGATTTGCATGGTATTGGTACACATACAATTGTCATCGAAAATGTATGATACTTCGGCTTCTTTAGTTTTTATTTGGGAATTTGTGTTTCTGTTTGTTTGAGTTTGTTATAAGCTTTTTAGTTTTTATTTGGGAATATGTGTTTCTGATATGTGGTCATCCGTTTTTTAAGTTATGTATTTATGTTTTTGTTTGTTTAATGTGTTGCTATTACTACTGATTTTACAAGCTTTGCTACAATTTATGCTTAAGATTGATATTGAATCATAACTGTTAGTTGTATGTTGTTTTTAAAATGCGGCATGACTTTTAAAGATTGATATTGAATATAAGTGTTAGTTGTATATTGTGGTTAAAATGTGGCATGTCTTTTTAAGATTGATATCGTTTTGTAATGAAACAACTTCATATAATTCGAAACAGTATCGTTATAAGTGTTATTTATATATTGCGTTATTTATAAGTGTTATTTATATATTGTGTTTAAAATGCAACAACTTCATATAATTCGAAACAGTATCGTTGTGTGATGGTTGAAATTGGCGTTAATGAAAGGAATGGGATGGTATTTGTATTTTATGTAAAGAATTTGCCACATTATATTTGTTGTTGTTGTTGTTGTTGTTGTTTAGTTTTATTGAGGCAATGACGATTGATTATGGATGTGTTTTAGTGTATCCGATCAAAGTTGAGAGTATATGCATTTTGGCGAGGCAACTAATTAGGTTTGCAGCCATGACGGATTTATCTTATTATTTCAATTGTATACAAATCTAAGCCTCATTAAACGAGAAGAGATGGTGTGTATGTGTTTTTTGAGATAGAAATATGGTGGATTTTTTATTATTAAAGACATGTACTTTGTTGTTTCAGGCTCTTTAATTTACTGAAAGGTGTCATTTTTAGCCAAGGTTATTTGAAAACATGAAACGGTGTCGTTCCCAGCTAAAAAAAATGTCGTTTTGGAGCCCCCTAAAATGGAATCGTTTCCCACGGTAAATGTATAATAGAGTAACGTAAATGCATAAAAGAGTAATTGGTTTAATGAATACGAGTAAATATGAGATTATCCGTATCTTGGGAAGGCAACTTACTAAGTCCATGGCGGATTGATCCTGCTTTTTTGATTGTTCACAAACTTGAGCCTCATATTGGTTGTAAACGACGCCGTTTTAGTTGAATTTTTTCTAGAAACTCGGCCTTTTAGTGCTGTTCCAAAATGTTGCAATTTTGATTTCGTTTATTTTTCTCTCTCTTTGTTTGCTTAAAACGATGACAGTTCATGCTTTGGTATAACTTTGGATAAAATGACATTGTTTTTATTAATACATAGGCTTATAAGTGTCTTCAATACATTTTCATGTGTCTTAGATACATACTTCTCATGAACACGTGTGCGTCAGATGATCGCCTACAAAATCAACTTGTGTGTGAGACGGTGATGTAACAGAGATAATGATTGTTAGACAGTATGTGTCATCTTGTGTGTTTCGTGGTGGTTTTATGTATTGTCTGATTAAATTCAGTCATGTCGAGGCTGTGATGATAGTATTTGAGTTTGTGTTAATGGACTCGATAAAGGTTGAGATTATTCGTATCTTGGCAGGGCAATTTACAAGGTCTGCAGCCATGGTGGATTCATCCTTCTTTTTCGATTGTTTACAAATCTGAGCCTCGCCTTGGTTCTAAACTATGATTTTTTTTTATTTTCCTTTAGAAACGACGCCATTTTATCTATTATCTGACTAGAGTCAGCCGACACAAGGCTATGATGATAGAATTTAAATTTGTGTTAATTGGTTCGAGCAAAGCTGAGATTATCCGTATCTTAGCCGATTCCCGTTAAGGTATTATTATATTATATAAGTAATAGTATTATATTGTTTTAGAATGTATGTTATATGAAAATGGTTAAGTTATGAAT
This sequence comes from Artemisia tridentata subsp. tridentata, assembly GCA_021014915.2. Lineage (NCBI taxonomy): Eukaryota > Viridiplantae > Streptophyta > Magnoliopsida > Asterales > Asteraceae > Artemisia > Artemisia tridentata. Next base: position 202,190,635 of record CP139506.1, read on the forward strand.
TAGAATTATAAAAGTGTCAAGTTATAGGAACTTAAGTGGTCAATACAAGACAAATGGAACTTGGAGGACTAAATTTGTCAATAGACCAAAGTTTAAAGGATAATTATCATTTAGGAGCTAGAATTATCCAGAATTTTAGAGAGTGTATGAGAAGATCGATTTCCAGGAGACCAAAAAGAGAGGGAAAAGCGAAATTAACCTAATTTGAGATAACTGATCAAGAAAGTGTGAGAAAACAAGTTGTTAAGAGCTCCTAATCATAATCCCCATCATCAAGTAAGTGTTTTCATAAATTAAAAGTTAGGGTTTATAAGGAAGAAATTTGGGTAAAAGTTAAAGGTTGATGTTTTATTATAAAATTGTTGAATTAGTTACTAATTAAGACTAATTTTATAATAAGGAGCAAGTGAGGAGATAGTAGCAAGTTCAATTGCGATTGGTGAATTAAGGTAAGTACATTAGTAATGGATTTGTTATAGTTTACGTCATGTTATAGTGTTAATGGAGTATGTTATAGCTAGCTTGGATCCATAGCTCATTGTATGTATTTAATAGCATGATTATATGCTTATATTGAGTTATGCTTATGTGTTATAGTGTTGCTCTTAATTTGTGATTGTGATTAATGTTCTTACTATGTACTTACTAAGCATTTGTTTATGTTATAGTTATGTTGTGGTTTATAGGTACCGGAGAGTCAAGCAAGGGTAAGGATATGGCGTAGGCTAAAGTGATGGTAGTAGCTTAGAAGTGGAGATTAGAAGACTTTCATCTTTTTGACCAAACGATTGAAGTTGGAAGCCCCCTCACGAGTCTTCTTTAATGTCATGGTAAAATGGCTCGTTTTAGTATGTATGGGTCTTGTACATGTTTATGTTTAAAGCTTGAATAGAGTCTATGTTTAGGATGCTTGGATGGAATGTTAAGCTAGTTATAGTGTTTGTAAAAGGGTGTTTGATGTTATGTTAAATTTACCCGTTTGACCCAATTTTGGTTATGGTATGGGTCTAGCGGATTTAAGTACTTTTGGAATGTTAAAATGAATGTTTTATGGTCAATGTCATGGTTAATTGTAGTTTGTTTCGTTTGGTTAAAGATTTCTGTGATACTGCAGTGTTTTCTATAGACTGCTGTATCTGACCCATCGATACGGTGTATCCAAAATATGGATACGGTGTATCGATGAATACGGCATATCCAAAATATAGATATGGTGTATCGATGAATACGGCGCATCCAAAATATGGATACGGTGTATTGATGAATATGGTGTATCCAAAATATGGATACAGTGTATTGATGATACGGCGTATCCAAAATATGGATACGGCGTATCGGCGTCTGTTAACAGAATATTTTTATCTCTCTCGTGTTTTGAGTTTTGGAATACCGTTCTTATAAATACATTTGAGTTTGTTTATGTCATTTATACCAGCGTGTGTCCTCAAGTCAAAGTAGTTTGTTTGTAATAGTAAAAATGTGGGTATTTTCGAAAAAAATTCTACAGTCGTTTTTGGGGCGTAACAACTTGGTATCAGAGTTTGGTCTAAGAGATTTAGGATTCCTAGACTTAGGCCTAGTTGAGATACGTTGGTAATAGTGCTTGTTGTAGTGTATTGTTTTAAGAATTTTGAAGACACATGTGTTGCCTATTTTTATGACTACGCCTAGCCACCGTAGTGATAAAAGTATGGTGTACATGTGGAATCAAAATCAGTAAGACTATGCATATGTGATAAGTTTAGGATGGTTAAGTATGAGAATATAAGTATTAACTGTCATTCATACATCGATTATGTATTGAATCGTGTTAACAAGTGGAGCGTGTTAAATTTTAGTAAGAAGAAAGGATGGATGATACTCAATATGTAGAGGTCGAGAAAGCTACGACTTCTAAACATGCCGAATCTACGGCAAATGATAGTGATTTTTCTTCTAGCTCTGGAGGTTCTGATCTTGAGAAGGATTCTCCGAAGAGCAAACTAGAGATTTAGATAGGATGTTGAGAAAGAGGGTAGGAAAGGCAATAAAACGAAACATGCCCTATTATGTTCGAGAAACAACTCTTAATATTCAAAAGTTGATGCATGATGGGTTTGAAGAGATTAAGAAGAGTGGCGGATTTGTAGAAGATACAAAGACCATAAATCTACTTATTGAGATTTCACGGCATGCGACGTGCCAAAGTTCACGGGGGACCTTGATCCAATCGCTTGTAAAAGGTGGCTTACTGTTTTTGAAGCCGCTTTTCGTACCAGTGACTGCGAAGAGAAAAAGAAAGTCATCTATGCCACTAATTTTCTTCGCGATAGTGCTAGGGTTTGGTGGGAAGGAAAGATTTTAGAGAACGGTGAAGCGTGGGCCGAGTCATGTTTGTGGATAGATTTTAAGAAATTGTTTAGTGCAGAATATGCTCCGGTAGAAGAAAAGATTCGAGAAAAGGCCCAATATTTAATGCAAACGAACAAGACGGTGAATGAACTGTGGAAGAAATTCAATGATATGGTTCCATATTTTCCTGAGTACCACGGTAGCGAGAAGCTCAAGGTAGAGAGATTCCAAAGAATGCTTAAGGATGATATTCGAGATGTGATTTCGCCCTTCAAGTGTACAAACCTAGATGATCATTTAAGTAGGGCTCGGGGTCAGGGAAGTGGATCTTATGAGAAGGAAAGATAAGGAAGCTAAAGAGGTCAAGAGAAATCCGGAGTATGTGGGCAGAAATGTTAAAAAGGTTAAGTTTGATCAAGGTAAGAAGAGTGGGAGTAGTCAGCCTAAGACTCCGTGTAAGAAGTGCCATAAACTACATTATGGCGAATGTAGACTTAATATGCATGGGTTTTTTAAATGTGGATCCTCAGATCACCTTAGTAGGAATTGCATGAAACCGGTGATTGTGTGTTATGAATGTAATGAGCAAGGGCACAAACTAGTTGATTGCCCGAAGACAAAGACAAGTGGAGCGACAACAATCAGAACTGTGAAGGAGGAAAAAGTGGAGATTCCTAAACCAAAAACTCGTGCTTATCCTATGACAACTGAAGAAGCAAAGTCGATACCTAAGGTCATCACATGTATAATTCTTGTAAATTCACTTCCATCTCATGTTTTATATGATTCGGGTGCAAGCATATCATTTGTATTTTACGACTTTAGTAAGATATTATCCACTCCATTAACTAGACTCCCAAAATCTCTTGAAGTCGAAATAGCTGATAATAAAGTAGTTGTCGTGTTTAATGTGCATCGTGGGGTAGAGATAGGAGCTGATGATAATTTTTTTAAGATTGACTTAATTCCTATTATGATTGGAGAGTTTGATATTGTTATAGGCATGGATTGGATTGGTGATCATAATGCCGCCATTCTATGTAGACAAAATATTATTCGGCTTGAAAATTCATATGGTCGGGAATTTACTATATGTGGCGAAAAAGAGAAGGGTGAACTAATGATATAGTATGTAATGAAGGCTAAGAAGTATCTGTTGCGTGGTTGCTATGCCTTTTTTGCACACGTGGTTGATACAGGTCTGGATAAGAAAGATATTGATGGTGTTCTAGTGGTAAATGAATTCCATGATGTCTTCCCGAAAGATTTTCCGGGCATACCACCCGAAAGGCAAGTCGAATTCCGTATTGATTTGATTCCTGGTGCTACTCCTATCGCTAAAACTCCTTACCGTTTAGCCCCGTCAGAAATGAAAGAGTTTAACAACAATTGACCCATGATGAGTGGGCTCTAGGAATTGCTTGACAAGGGTTTTATTCACCTAGTAGTTCGCTGTGGGGTGCTCCTATTCTATTCGTAAAGAAGAAAGATGGAAGTATGGGAATGTCTATTGATTACCGGGAGCTAAATAAAGTTACCGTGAAAAATGTGTATCCCCTACTGTGAATCAACGAACTCTTTGATCAACTTCAAGGTGCAAGATGGTTTTCAAAAATTGATCTTCATTCGAGCTATCATCAGTTGAAAGTCCGAGATGAAGATATTCTAAAAACAGATTTTAGGACTCGATATGGGCATTACGAGTTCGTTGTTATGCCATTTGGTCTTACAAATGCACCGGCGGTCTTCATGGATCTCATGAACCGTGTGTATACGCCAATGTTGGACAAGTCCATTATAGTGTTCATTGATGATATTCTCGTCTACTCCAGGAGTAAGGAAGAGGACGAAGCGCACTTACGGGAAGTCCTCGAAACGTTGAGAAAAGAAAGATTGTATGCTAAATTCTCCAAATGTGAATTCTGGTTACAGGAAGTCCAATTTCTCGGTCACGTCATAAATTCTGAAGGTCTCAAAGGTGATCCGTTAAAAATAGAAGCTGTAATGAAGTGGCTCGCGGGGTATTACCGCAGGTTCATTCAAGATTTTCCTAATATCTCGTCTTCATTAACAAAGCTCTTGAGGAAGAACGCTCCTTTTGTCTGGAGCAAAGAGCAAGATGAAGCTTTTGATGCCTTAAAAAAGAAGTTTGTGAGGCACCGATTCTTGTACTACTAGATGGGACGGGAAATATGGTAGTCTATAGTGATGCATCTTATTTTGGTCTCGGGTGTGTTCTTATGCAACAGGGAAAGATAATAGCTTATGCCTCAAGGCAACTAAAGAAGCATGAAGAAAATTACCTGACACATGACCTCAAATTCGTAGCAGTGGTCTTTGCATTGAAAACCTGGAGGCATGATGAGTGCCTATTTACTCATCATTTTATGCCCATATATGACACAAAAATAACCAAAAATACCTAAATAGATCAAATATTGTTGCAAATATTCTTGGTTTGTGTTATTATGTGTTTCAGGAACAAAAGGATTAAAAACAAGGCAAAAACAGACAAAACCGAGCTTGGATGGGAAAAAGAGCAAAAAACGGACATTGCCGGATCGTCTCGACACCACTTGAGCATTTAATGAAGAAAAGAAAAGTCAATGTCAATCCCGGGACAGGGCATTGGAATGAGGATGGAAAAACAAACCCGACACCAAAAATCATATTTCACCTAATTACCCTCACCTAATTACCCTAAACTAACCAAACCCTTTTTACCCTAACCTAAACCAAATCCTAAATTAAACTAAACCTAATCCTAAAACTAAAACCCAAGCCCAATAAACCAATACAGCCCACTCACATAAACCCTTAACCAACCCTTAACCATCCCAACCCTTTATCCCGTTTTTATTTTAGATAAAAACCCAGTCAAAACAAAAGTCAAAACCTTCTTCCAAAACCATTTTCGCCAAAACCATCCCTGACAACTCACCCACTCTCCCATGTTTTCTGCAACTATGTCCCCCTACTCCTCTGCCATAGCCAACCCCTCACCCATGCTCCCACATGCCAACCCACGTGCTTCTTTTTCTAAGAAATAGCTAAATCCCATTTTCCCGCCAAATTAGAATTGGACGATGGAGATGGAATGAGGCCAAACCAACGATTGGGATTTGCTCAGAGACTATCCAAGAGCCTTTTGGATGATATAAAAGTTATCCTCTCACACACAGAATAGAGTAATGAGGAGTAGTTTAGTTTTAGTAGTCGTTAAAGTAGTTTAGTAGATTTCAGTTTCAATTTAAGTTCTAAAATGTAATTTAAGCTCATTTAAGCTCATTTGTTCTTAATGTTTTCAGTATTGTTCCAATTTCAAAGTTTAATGAATTTCCAAATTTTCATGTTTTACTGTTGATCGAATTAAATCTCTTTAGTTGTTAAAAAGCTCTCATTCCTGTTAGAATAAGCTTGTATAAGCTTATTATAGCTTTTGTTAATGTCAATTTGAATCAATTCAGTTTAAATTTTAAAAGTAAAAAACGGGTCAACAAAAGTCAAAGTTAGTCAACATTTGGTCATTCATCTTAATTCAGTGCTTATTTTGGGTTTCTTATTGTTTTTAAGTTTCAATTCAGTTATATATTAATCTGTTTTTGGTTTCATGGCTTAAATTGGCCTAGTTCATGTTTAATATGCAAAACAATCCAAGTAAAGGGCTGTTTGGTTTAAGCTTTCAAACGGGTAAAAAAAGGTACTTCACTGTTCATTTGCTCTTGGTTAAAGTTTGAACATGTTTAATTTGGCTTGTATGAGTATTTTGTAGAAGTGTACTAGTTAATTTGAAGGTTAGTGATGATTTTGAGTTTAATATGTAGTCAATAGAACAGTTGCTGATCCAATAAGTTGGCTATAAGCTTATACAATCCCACCCCTTGTTTTTTGGTATTTCTAGCTTCCATGTAATCTAAAGTTAGTAGTGTTTAAATCCCCTTAGGCCTTGTTCACAATTTAGCCAAAAACAGCCCATAATAGCATAGCAGTTTTAATTTTTTTTTTTGATTTTCCCAATTTGCAGCCTTTTTTTAGATTTTTAATTCCTTCATAATTAGTTGTTAGAAGCTGAAATTTTTCATAATCATAGTTTCTTGGCTTATCTACTTCCTTGTATTTTTTATAGATTTTTTAGATTTTATTTTTACTGCTTTTTAAGGGCTTGAAAAAGCCCTTTTTGCCCTGCTCTCTAGTGTATTAGCAGCAGCCTCAGTCCTTTTTTAGCTTATTTTGTCATTTAAGCAGTGCTTATTTCCTATTTTGTAGCTTAATTAGTCCCCTTTTAGCTTAATGTAATTGATACAGCTTATTTGAGTTCCCTTTTGGCTTAAATATAGCTTATTAGTCCTTAGAATTAATGCCTTAGCTCATTTCCTTTTCTAGTCAATTGTTTGCTTATTTAGCTTATTACTGAGCTTATTATCACTTTTCATAAAAAGTTGTAGTTTTGAAAATTGCTTATTTCCATGTGCTTATTCAAAGAAAAAAAAATAAAAAAAAAATAAAAAAATTCAATCAAGTCTCTTATAAGCTGCCACCTTAATCTGCTTTTTCTGTACTTAATTCAAGTTTTTATAAATAGTTGTTTTTGTAAAAGTTGCTTATTTTCTTGTGCTTATTAAGCTTTTAAAGGAAAAAAAAAAAATAAAAAAAAAAAATAAATAGTTTTTAAATCATATTAAATTAAATAATTATCAGAAAAATATAATTTTTTTTAAATTTTCTTTTATTAATTAGAATTTAGGAAAAATAGATTTGTACCCGTAGAATTAGTATTTCATTGTTTTGACGTTTTAGGCTCGGGATTTCCCGGTTTAAACGTATTTGTAGATTTCCTTTACGTTTTTAATTACGAGCACTTTAGATTATCGTTTTTCTTGTTTATTAAATCGTTTTTAGTTAATGTTCACTTATTTTAGAGTAAAAACCCAATATCTCTTTATTCTCACCATTCAAACACGTTTCATGAATCGAGATCACGAATTCCATTCATTCCTTCGTTGGGAAAACGACTCGGGTTTACATATTTCCTTTGTAAATCTTTGGAGAAAAATAAGTGTTGATTTCCAGCGAATCAAATTTTGGCGCCGCTGCCGGGGAAGGCTTGAAGCGAATTTTTAATTCTCGTTTGTCGTTGCGTGTTTTGAAGACCCTTCTCCCGAGAAGTTATCATTTTCTTCGTAAATATTTTCTTATTAAAACCCAAAAGATTTTCTTTTCAAATTTATTTTCCTTTTTCCCTTTTGTATTTTTCAAAATGTCTTTAAATCATAAAAATCCAAAAATATTCTTCTTATTCCTCTATTCGTTTAATTCTATTATCTTCTCATTCCACTTATCCGTTTAATTCTTATGTCGTTACCCGGCTATCACTGTTTTCATTGTAAAGGTCCAGTGGGTGATGATCTTCGTTGTTCCAAGTGTTCGTGTGAGCGGTGTGGAAATAATGCACCAAACGGATCTTGCTATTGGTGTGAATTATCCATTAAATCAAATCCTAATTCCGTCGATAATTCTCAAAGTTTTTCCGACCACCCTCCACAATCCCAGCTATTCTCATTCAAACAGCAAAATTGCTATCTATGTGGAGATCTGTTGGGAGATGATTCACTTTGTGAACGGTGTTTTTACAAGGAATGTGGGTTTACTCACGGACTTTGTATATGTTGCACTTCTGAAATCGAAAATACATTCACTTATCCAAATTTTCAAAACGATTTTAGCTCCCCTCCTCAGGATTCATTTGGGCAAGATCCGTGCTATCAAAACTTCAATGATACATCATTTCAAAATGTCCCAAATGATCTTTGTGCTAATTGTGGAGGTCCTCACCAAAGTTTTGATTGTCAAGCAATTAATATGCTTGTCTATGAGCAGGTTTCTTGTAACAATCAAAATTTTGGTTATGACCAATATCCATATACTTCTCTGAATCAACCACAACAATCATATTGTTGTGAGTACTGTGGAGGTCCGCATTATAGCTCTGTTTGTCAAATGAGGAACTCGCTTGTCTATGAGCATGACCTTTGTAACAATTATGACTATTCCTATCATGACCAACCTCCACAGCATCAAACGATTCAACCTCAGCCTCAGCCACTTCCTCAAGAACTTCTCCATGTTCTAAATTTAATAGAAGAAGTTAAGGATTTGGCAAATAAACTTACCCAAGATGATCGTCATGGTAAATCTATGGAAGATTTACTCGCCGAAGAACGAGCAGCACAAAGGCGTTTCTTATTTAATAAGGCTGCCATGCTCGATGACGAAGATGAAGACGACGAGGAGAGTACTATTCCTTTGAGCGATATCATTTCTCAACTCCCTCAGTCTATTGCAATCACATCATTCTTTCCAACTTTGGATCCCAAGGACTCTCTTATTATGGGGGATGAGCATCTTAGCACTATTCCTGAAAAGGAATCGGACGAATTCATAAAGTCTAGTGCTGAGAAGCTTATCCCAATCCCAAGTGAGTATGAGGATATATCGGACGATGAATGTGATTTGTCTATTTGTGATGATTATCCTCTTGACATTGAGGATGATTTTTCCGGGATTTTCTCTAACCCACTTTTCAATTCAAACGATGATTTTTCCTCTAGTGATGACGAATCACTTTCTGATGAGGACATTCCAAATGAAAGTCTCAAAGTCTATTCGAACTCTCTGTTTGAATTTGATGATGAGTACTTTTCAAACAACGTAAATCCTCTCTTTGATGAAGAGTTAGAGAACAAAGAGGTCAAGGACTCTATTACTCATAAACTTGATGATATGACCTCAATTTTTAATCCCGATATTCCAATGGACGTTCTTTCTCCGACATATGTGACATTTTCCTTTGAGGATCGCCATTATATTGACTTCACATATGTCGTTCGAGTTTTTCTACCCTTCTTCACCTATACGGTGACTTGTCCTCTCCTTCTCTCCTTTGGAAATGAGGACAAAGTTTTTGACCCCGGCATATCAATTTATCATTCTTTTGAGCCGGATGTATCTCATCGGAGTGGAACTTTCAAGTACTTCAATGTCTATCCAAGCATCTTGAATGGAAGTCCGATGGAGATTTTCTCTTCCACATGCTTCCCCAAGAACAAATTAATTCGGGGCCGAGTCAAGCTAGTGACTCGGTTAACAAAAATATTAGCACTTCATGGGTGACAACCCATGTTTCTGACTTCTTTCTATTTTCTGACACTAAGTGTGGGGGGATTCCTCTACTGTGCTTTGTTTTGTGTGTTGTTTGCTCTTGTTTGCAGGTTTCCCTTAGATTGTGATGATTGATGCGCCTGTTTTCAATCCAGCCGCCCAATATCCGATCTTTTTGCTAACGATTATCTAGGGATAGCTTTTTAATCCTGTTTGTGAAAAAAATGAGATTTCTGTCACACACTTGGCTATTAGTATTACCTTTTTACGTTCTAAGTGTCGGCATAATAGCCGGTACTTTGAATATTGAGGGCAATATTCAATTCTAAGTGTGGGGGGGAATTCTCTCGAATTTTGTCACATATGTACCTTCTAGTGCCCTAGTACCCCCGTTTTGGCCAAAATTTTAATTTTTTTTTCGTTTTTAGATAAGAAATTGCAATAAAAAAGAAGTGTTTAGTCTTGATTAGGTTAGAACAAAGGGAATCCCGACTCTGCCAGAGTGTTGATCTGGCTGCTTCCTTAACGGTTAGACTAAGGTTTTACGATTTGTGCAAATGAAAATGCTAAGCGTAGAGTAGTTGGTTCTCTTTAGAGCTTATACAGGTAATCTATGGCTTTTCCTCCCAGGAGATAACTAATCTGACTTAATAAGTGCTTATTTTCAAACATTTGAACACACAAAATCATTTTTTCATATGATTTTGAAAAATACTATTTCAAAGCTTTATTTAAACTTCGGAACAAGCATATGTCATAGTAATGCAAAAGTTAAGTAATAAATGTATGTGCTAAAAAAAGCTACGGTTCAAGATCGGCCCTTGGATCCTTATTTCCGGAAGGCGTTTAGGTCTTGGCTACCCTCTTACACCGGCCCTTGGACCTCTAATTCAGGAATGTGTGAGGTTTTAGTCTAACACCCTTGGATCCTCATTTCAGGAATGTTTAGAGTCTTGGAACTCTCCGTTGTAACGGTCCTTGGATCATTTATTTCGGAAGGTGTAAGGTCTTGGTTCCCGTGAAACTCCGTTAGTTTATGTTGCACAAGTAAAAAAAAAAAAAAAAAAAAAAAATGAAAAGAAAAAAATAAAATAAAATGGAATGATATTGCAAAATGCAAAAATGGAATGATATTGCAAAATGCAATAAGTTTTGATGTGTTGAATAAAGTTTTGAAACTTGCTTGTTGTAAATTTTAAATCTATCTTTCAACTAGTATTAGTCAAAATCTTATAAAACGTCGATTTTTGTGATCAAAATTTTGAAAATGAGCACAGTCACCTAACTTGAATAAATTGTGGGAGTGAAAAGTTAAGTTTCGGCTTACATAGATTATTAGTATAAGTAGTGTTAGCATTTTACAAAAACATTTGCACAATGAATTTAAGCTTAGTTGGGAGTATAAAAAAGAGGATGCCGATTACAATTCCCTGGAGACACCCATTTTGTGTGAATCCCGTTCCATGATACCATTTTTGGAAATCAAGCATGTTATCTATTTTGGTTTCTAGGTTAAATTTCTTGCATCAAATAAAAGGTCGAAATGGGGTATGCTTGGTATTCTTTTAATCCTTTCATTACTTTATATGATCGGATTGGTAGGGACTAGCAATTGATAGTGCGGGGGGATGATGAGTGCCTATTTACTCATCATTTTATGCCCATATATGACAAAAAAATAACCAAAAACACCTAAATAGATCAAATATTGTTGCAAATATTCTTGGTTTGTGTTTTTATGTGTTTCAGGTACAAAAGGATTGAAAACAAGGCAAAAACAGATAAAACCGAGCTTGGATGGGAAAAAGAGCAAAAAACGGACATTGCCGGATCGACTCGACACCACTTGAGCATTTAATGAAGAAAAGAAAAGTCAATGTCAATCCCGGGACAGGGCATTGGAATGAGCATGGAAAAACAAACCCGACACCAAAAATCACATTTCACCTAATTACCCTCACCTAATTACCCTAAACTAACCAAACCCTTTTTACCCTAACCTAAACCAAATCCTAAATTAAACTAAACCTAATCCTAAAACTAAAACCCAAGCCCAATAACCAATCCAGCCCACTCACATAAACCCTTAACCAACCCTTAACCATCCCAACCCTTTATCCCGTTTTTATTTTAGATAAAAACCCAGTCAACACAAAAGTCAAAACCTTCTTCCAAAACCATTTCCGCCAAAACCATCCCTGACAACTCACCCACTCTCCCATGTTTTCTGCAACCATGTCCCCCTACTCCTCTGCCATAGCCAACCCCTCACCCATGCTCCCACATGCCAACCCACGTGCTTCTTTTTCTAAGAAATAGCTAAATCCCATTTTCCCGCCAAATTAGAATTGGACGATGGAGATGGAATGAGGCCAAACCAACGATTGGGATTTGCTCAGAGACTATCCAAGAGCCTTTTGGATGATATAAAAGTTATCCTCTCACACACAGAATAGAGTAATGAGGAGTAGTTTAGTTTTAGTAGTCGTTAAAGTAGTTTAGTAGATTTCAGTTTCAATTTAAGTTCTAAAATGTAATTTAAGCTCATTTAAGCTCATTTGTTCTTAATGTTTTCAGTATTGTTCCAATTTCAAAGTTTAATGAATTTCCAAATTTTCATGTTTTACTGTTGATCGAATTAAATCTCTTTAGTTGTTAAAAAGCTCTCATTCCTGTTAGAATAAGCTTGTATAAGCTTATTATAGCTTTTGTTAATGTCAATTTGAATCAATTCAGTTTAAATTTTAAAAGTAAAAAACGGGTCAACAAAAGTCAAAGTTAGTCAACATTTGGTCATTCATCTTAATTCAGTGCTTATTTTGGGTTTCTTATTGTTTTTAAGTTTCAATTCAGTTATATATTAATCTGTTTTTGGTTTCATGGCTTAAATTGGCCTAGTTCATGTTTAATATGCAAAACAGTCCAAGTAAAGGGCTGTTTGGTTTAAGCTTTCAAACGGGTAAAAAAAGGTACTTCACTGTTCATTTGCTCTTGGTTAAAGTTTGAACATGTTTAATTTGGCTTGTATGAGTATTTTGTAGAAGTGTACTAGTTAATTTGAAGGTTAGTGATGATTTTGAGTTTATTATGTAGTCAATAGAACAGTTGTTGATCCAATAAGCTGGCTATAAGCTTATGCGATCCCACCCCCTGTTTTTTGGCATTTCTAGCTTCCATGTAATCTAAAGTGAGTAGTGTTTAAATCCCCTTAGGCCTTGTTCACAATTTAGCCAAAAACAGCCCATAATAGCATAGCAGTTTTAATTTTTTTTTTGATTTTCCCAATTTGCAGCCTTTATTTTAGATTTTTAATTAATTCATAATTAGTTGTTAGAAGCTGAAGTTTTGCATAATCATAGTTTCCTGGCTTATCTACTTCCTTGTATTTTTTATAGATTTTTTAGATTTTATTTTTACTGCTTTTTAAGGGCTTGAAAAAGCCCCTTTTGCCCTGCTCTCTAGTGTATTAGCAGCAGCCTTAGTCCTTTTTTAGCTCTTTTTGTCATTTAAGCAGTGCTTATTTCCTCTTTTGTAGCTTAATTAGTCCCCTTTTAGCTTAATGTAATTGATACAGCTTATTTGAGTTCCCTTTTGGCTTAAATATAGCTTATTAGTCCTTAGAATAAATGCCTTAGCTGTTGTTCCCGTTACACTTATAGAAATAACTACAAAGTTATCCTAAACGTGTACTAAGACTGATATAATGTAATGATTAATTTTACCAAATAAGTAATAACGTAAAGATAAAAACAACAAAGGTTTTTCAATGTTTAAATTCTTATTAGAAATTAATCAAAGAATCTATTACCCAAGTGTTTTGCGGAATAAACACTTGGGATTGAATAGACAAGGTATGGTGTTCTCCTCACTGAACTCAAGCTGTTCTTGAGTGACAACAAAAAGACCCACTGAGCTATCTCAGGGATGTGTTGTTCTTTGGAAGAGAAAAGTGGTTTTGTGAAAGTCTAAGCTTTTAATGCACAAAACTTGTCCCACTTTTCTCCCCATCTATCCTATTTATACACAAGTATAAAAGAACAACCCATGACTAAAAGTACAAAAAGAATGACCTAGCTAGTCTGTCGAAATACAACAGTATTTTGACAGTTACAAGAATCTATTTTGGGATAAGGTTGAAACTGCTTTCTGAGCGTCAGTGATAACACTGTTCTTGTTCTCACGCCATTCAGGGAAAGTTTGACTTTGCTCTGATAAGGACCTCTCCTTATCTTTTCAAACTCTTCCCGCCTTGTCCCGCCTCTCTTTCAAACTTCAGATTCTTCAGGGTTGGTCTTCAGTCTTTAGTCATCTATTACATTTGTTGCTGAGGAGACTGAGGGGTTTAGTGAGCTCTTGTCAGTACTCACTTAACCCATCATCTTCTTCTTTGGCTTAAGTCACACTCAGGGAGTCCCGCCTTCCTAAGGAGTGAATCCTTCTTCTTGAATTATCCTTAAGCTTCCTGAAGATGATTCACTGAGTTACTGTTCACTCAGTGACTTGAATTGTTCTCGGTTGATAAACACTTGGCTTAATTTGTGTTCAAATCCTGTTTAAGATAATTGGGTATTTACGAACCCAACAATCTCCCCCTATTTGGATATAAATTATGCCTAAGTGTTTTGATCAGTATGAGTGAGCTAAAGGCTTCTTCTCATACTGAATATACTAGAAGATAGTTAAGGACACTGATATAACATAAACATGGACCAACATTTTATTCATATTATTACAAAGTCCTAACATCTAGACAAAATACTCAAGGTTCCTGAAGGATACCCATGAGTTCAAGTTTCGCCTTCTTTGACGCCAACACCTCTTTATCAGGTCGTTCCTTCATCATTTGATCCATCAGCCTAACAAACTCTTCATTATCAGGACTCCTGATATTAAGCGCCATCAGCTTGTAGGCAAGGAGTATTGTCGTTTCCACTTTATCAATGTCAGAGACTCTCTGAAATGCTTCCTGACCAAATTCATCCACAAAGAAGATACCATACTCAGGTTCCTTGATGACCAGGTTGGGACTGAACTTGACTCCTTGAGGAGGAATCCTGTTGCAGTGAAGTGCAGCTATGTATTGTTCAGGTTCTAGAGCCACAGCTTTTCTTTTCTTCCCGGTCTTCTGAGTTAGTTCAGGGATAGTCAGTCCCTGAGAAGCAAGTGCCCTCTCGTGGTCAATTCTAAGACTTTTGGCAACTTTCGAGAGTTCCTCATACTTAGCACTTAGAGACTTGATGAGGGTTGGGGCATTCTTGCTTGAGGTTTTCTTCCTCAAGATGGGCATTATCATATCCCATTCTCTTAACCCATAGTCTGAAAATTTGATTGTTGGAAGATTTTCAGACTTCCTTAGCCCCCTATGAATTGTTATGCTTAAGGGTTTGGTGTTGTGAATGGTGATGTCAATGATTGTGCCTTCATCCTTGGTTTTGGTCATGTGCCATACGTACCTCTCATATATTCTCTGCCTCCTTTCTTCCTTAAGTTTTGCTTGTTTGTTGTGTTCTTGAAGAAGTTGGGCTTGTAGCCTGATGAATTCATCTCCCTGAATTTCTTTATCAGACTCCTTAATTTCCTCCTTGGCAGCCTCATAAATTAAAGACCTGTTGAGTTCCTGCTCTTTCACTTGGTCCTTCCTGAGATCTTCTTGGTGTAAGATTTCAGCTAGTTCTTCATGAGTCCCATAGACCCTTCTCCCATCCTCTAAATCAACATAGAACGGTACATCAGGGTCTGCACGTCTTTTAGTTGAAGCCTTGACTAAGCGTGCTTCAGGAGGAGGGTTTGTTTCAGTCACCATGATTTTCTTCCCTTTGTCAATGGGAGGGGGTTGACTGGTGGATGTTTCAGGGATAGTCACCAAAGCGAAAGTAGGATCAGGGATCGGATCATCATTTTTCTCCCCCTCAGCAGGTGGTGGAACTTCAGTGGAGACACCTGCTGACTGAGGAGGTGGAGTAACATGAGAGGCCTGAAGAATGGATAGGATGTTGGAGACCATAGACTTGGTTTCCGAAGTCTCATTCTTCACGGCACTTAATTCGGCAGCCATTTCCTTTTGGTGGGTGGTGAGTTCATTGACATGGGTGGTATAGTGGATGACCAGCTCATTATGTGTTGTTGAGAGCTGTTCAAAGGCTGAAGAGATTTTGATCAGGTGCTCCTTGGATGCAATAACAGCCTGACGAATTGACTCCTGCGGTGTCCTTAGACCTTGAAGATCTACCCCCTGAAGGAGCTTTAGAAGCTCAGTAATGTTGGTGGAGGTGGACGCCTGAGAGGCCAAGTAGGCATCCAGTCTTTTGATGAAGGTGGGATCATCTGCAAGTTGTTCTTGGACTGATTCAATAGCCTTGAGGATGTCTAAGAGTTCTTAATGCTGTCCAGTGGCTATTTCATCTACAGATTTGTTCAGGTCGCCAAGTTGTTTATCAGTGAGTTTGGCGGTCTGAAGAATCTGATCCTGAGATTCTTCTATAGAGGCCCTGAAGTCGGCATATGAGGCTGCCACTTCAGTGTGCTTATCCCATTGCTCATCCGTAAGTATATTGTAAAGACCTTCGTTGGCTTTGCGAAGGAAGTTGGCCACTTGCCTTTCAGAAGCCGGACGAGCATTTTCATACTTTTGCAACCACTCAGGAGTGGCTGAAGCATCTGATGATGATGATGAGGTTGTTGGGGAACTGGGTGGTTGATCCTCAGGAGGAGGAGAAGAATGTTGTTGCTCAGAGTGCTGAGGAGGGTTTAATTGACCCTCCATTTCCTCCTCAGCATCAGGGATATCATCATCACCAAAATCAATCTCCTCCTCTGACTTATCAGCTAATAAGTTTTCATAGTCAGCCAGAGAAGGAGCCTTCAGAAAATCCGTCTCCCCCTCAGAAGAGGGCTCACCTTCGTTGTGGCCAGGTTCTTACTCTGTTTTCATAACAACTGGTGGGGTTTGACCAGCCTGACTAGTCCTAATAACTGGGGGGGGGGGGGGTTTGCCCAGCCTGACTTTTAGGGTCAGTTCCCGAGAGAACAAAAGTGCCTGAGATGCCTGAGGTGGTTTTGGGTTCCGTATCGGCGGGTGGTTTATATCCCTCCGAGTCTTTGTCCCCCTGAGTGCCTTCATCCACTGATGGGTGTTTTCCAGTGGAATCATGAGGCACTCCTTGTGAAGATGTATAGACCCCCTTCCCATCAGGATTGGACTGTCCTTTTGGGGATTTAGGGTCCTGAACTCCCTGAGACTCTGAGTGTGATTTCTCAGAGACGTTAGCGGGATTTGAGTGGGTGTGGGTCCCCTTCTCAGTGGAGTAGTGCTGCCCCACTGAGGATATAGAACCCTGTACTCCCTCAGGCTCTGATTGTGATTTATCAGTGCCTTCATTGTGATGTGAATGGGTAGATGTTCCTGATCCCTCTGACTTTTTTATGTCAAAGGAAACATGCAGAAAGGGTTTATCCGAGGACACTGAGGATGATTTCTCAGTGACCTCCGGTGACGGTTGTTTTGTGGTCAGAAGGGTCTCTGCAGTGGGTGTCTCAGAGGTCTGGGCCACAATTTTAAGGGTGCCTGAGGCAACAGTCTCAGTGACGAGTGGTTTAGGTCTAACCACCTTACTGGACTGTCCCCCTTTCTTCTTCTTC
This sequence comes from Artemisia tridentata subsp. tridentata, assembly GCA_021014915.2. Classification (NCBI taxonomy): domain Eukaryota; kingdom Viridiplantae; phylum Streptophyta; class Magnoliopsida; order Asterales; family Asteraceae; genus Artemisia; species Artemisia tridentata. The sequence continues at coordinate 202,207,762 of CP139506.1, forward strand.
ACCTTCTTGGTTGGTGAAGGTACTGGGGAGCATGCATTTTCACCCTGAATGACTACTAACATGTAGTTGGTCAGGGCGGTGGGTTGTGCCTCAGTGATGTCACTACTAAAATTGGTCTTATGCAAGACGTCAGGTTTTGTACCTTGATCGTCAGACCTTAAGTAGTCAGAACCAAGAAGATCCTGAAGCACACAGGAAATGAACCTAGGATAAGACATGTGTCTTTGCCTATGTTTCCCTGAGAGCTTGGCAACGAGGTCATGGAAGATTATACCTCCGATATCAATTTTTCTACCCTCCAAGAGACTGAACATCATCATTTCCTGTGATGAGTTCACTTGCTCAGTGGAGGATTTATTCCCTCCGAGGACTTGAATGACAAATGTCATCATGAGTCTCCAGATGGGGTGAAACCATGTCTTCACTATAGGAGCCTTTTCTAACAAGGCTTCAGGAGACAAAGTAGGACGCTTAGCGTCATGAGGCCCAAGGAATAGCATTTCTGCTTTAATTTCCTGATCAGTAGGGTTTGCCTCAAAGGTCTGGGTGAAGTCAAGACCAGTGGCCTTGAGAAAGGTCTTGTAGTCCAGGGAGAGGGGTTTCTTCCCATTCATCACAGTGAATGTGATGATTGATTCTCTGGTGTCCTTAGGGCTAGTAGCCGTTACGGTACACCAGAACTCCCTGAGGTAGTCATGATAAATGACTGATGGGGTTTTGGTAAAGGCCGTGGCAAGGAAGCAGTTATGTAAATACTTAACCACATCCTTGTACCCCTCATATTGTTGGGGGTAGTGGAAATTTCCAACCACGTTGTTCTTGGTCATATCCACGCCCTCCATTGTGAAAATCACATTTGGGGCGAGGGTCATAGCATTAGAAGATGCCATTTTTGTGTTAGGGTTTTGATTTCTAAATAAAACGTGTGTGTGTTATCTTTTGTTTGGGTTTTTATAGGGAAGTGGAGGTTGAGGGTATTTTGGGCATAAAGCGGTTATTCTCAAAATTTTGAAAATTGTTTTATAAAACATTTGAAGTCCGCATTTAATGCCACGTTTCCACTTCCCCATGTATTCGGCAACCGTCATGGTGAACAGTTGTGCCGTCTGCAAAAAGTGTAATTTGCAGAGCTGAGTCATCACATTTCTATTATGTGATTGGAGAGGCATTTAATGCCTAGTGGGAATGTGGGGGCCCAAGATGTGTATGCCAGAAGGGTAAAGAGACATATATTCCTATATTAAATAAGAAGTCAGTCACCAACCTAGGACATTTACTAACTAAATACTTAGAGCATTTAAGTTAGTATTGAATGACATCTTGAGGGCCCTGAATGATTATTCATTCACTAAGGGGTTCAGGAAGGGTGATTCAGTGATCTTGTTCACTGACGAACACATTGTGTCAGGGACCTGAGGTTTTAAGAATTTACACTTCAGTTGGAAGGATTCAATCAGTGGACTGATTCTCGATATCCAACATTCCTAATTCAGCTTTCAGTCTTGTGAAAGTTGGTTCATCCAAAGGTTTGGTGAAGATATCAGCTAACTGATATTCAGTAGGGATGAAGTGTAATTCAATGTCACCATTCATGACATGGTCCCTGATGAAATGATATCTGATATCAATGTGTTTTGTTCTCTGATGAAGAACAGGGTTGTTGGATATTGCAATTGCACTTGTGTTATCACAAAAGATGGGTACCATCTTATACTGAATGCCATAGTCACTGAGCTGACTTTTCATCCAAAGTACATTTGCACAACAGCTAGCTGCTGCAACATATTCAGCTTCTGCTGAGGACATGGCAACTGATTGTTGCTTTTTGGCACTCCAACAGACTAATTTTCCACCAAGAAATTGGCAGGAGCCTGAGGTGCTTTTCCTATCCATGTTGCAACCAGCATAGTCAGAGTCTGAGTATCCCTTGAGATCAAAGCCTGAGCACTTAGGATAGTATAATCCAAGGCTTGGGGTACCTTTCAGGTACCTGAGGATCCTTTTCACAGCAGTGAGATGAGATTCTCTTGGGTCAGATTGATATCTGGCACACAAACATACTGAGAATTGGATGTCAGGTCTTGATGCAAGGAGATACATCAGTGACCCAATCATAGCTCTGAATAGAGTTTGATTGACTGATTTACCAGTGAGGTCAGGACCAAGGTTGTTTGGAGGAACCATGGGAGTCTTGACTGAGGCACAGTCACTGAGATCATACTTCTGTAGTATGTTTCTGACATACTTCTCTTGACTGATAGAGGTACCTTTATCAGTCTGCTTGATTTGCAGTCCAAGAAAGTAAGTCAGTTCTCCCATCATGCTCATTTCAAATTTCTTTGCCATTAGTTTTTCAAACTCTTTGCAAAGTTTGTAACTTGTTGAGCCAAAGATGATGTCATCAACATATACTTGTACAAGTATGACATCATCATTTGTCTTGTAGATAAACAAGGTGTTGTCTATCTTGCCTCTGAAAAATTTGTTTTGGATCAGGAAGGATGAGAGAGTTTCATACCATGCCCTGGGAGCTTGCTTCAGTCCATAAAGGGCTTTGTCAAGCTTACAGACATAGTTAGGAAACTCACAACTTTCAAATCCAGGAGGCTGTTGGACATAAACTTCTTCTTTCAGTGAGCCTTTTAAGAATGAACTTTTAACATCCATTTGGTACACTTTGAAGTTCATGTAGGTTGCAAATGCAAGGAAGATCCTGATGGCTTCCATTCTTGCAACTGGTGTAAATGTTTCCTCATAGTCAATGCCTTCTTGCTTGTTGTAGCCTTTGGCAACCAGTCTGGCCTTGTTTTTGATGACTATGCCATTTTCATCAGATTTGTTTTTGAATACCCATTTCATGCCAATGACTGTAACACCATCAGGACACTTGACTAAGGTCATCACCTTATTTCTATCAAATTGTTCCATTTCATCATGCATGGCCTGAACCCAACTAGGATGTGTAAGTGCTTCTTTGACACTTTTGGGTTCAATGGTGGAAATGAAATCCATAAATAGGCATTCATTGGATGAGGCTGCCCTTAGTTTAGCAGCCATGCTTCTAGTGAGCATGCCTTCAGTAGGCTCTCCAATGATGTTGACAAGTTCTATGTCCTGAGACCTAGTCCAACTGTCCTGAGGTCTAGGATACTGATTTGAACTTGTGGAGGCCTGATTTGGTAGAGGTGTAGGATCAGGTTCAGACACTTGAGAATTTTCAAGATCCTGAGTGTCTGAATGGGTTGGCTGATCACTGAGATTGTTTGGTTCCTGAGCACTTTGAACAGACTGATTTAATGTATCAGTGTTTGTTTGTGCTTCAATAAACTCAGTGATGGTTGGGTAAGGGAGGTTGTGAGGGATAATGTGATAGGAGATATCAGCATTTGCTTGATACTGAGTGGAAGGATTGTTGTCAGGATCATATTCATCAGGAGGATATCTGGATGAATCATTGATTCCTATTTCTTCCACTGAGGCATTTGAGAACCTGATAGCTTCAGTGCTCTCATCAAAGGTAACATGGAATGTTTCCTCAGTTTGTTGTCTCCTTGTGTTGAACACCCTGAAGGCTTTTGAGACAAGGGAATATCCTAGGAAGTATCCATCATCAGCTTTGGCATCAAATTTCCCTAAGTGATCCTTGTGATTATGAATAAACACAGGACACCCAAAGACATGAAAGTAGTTGATGTCAAGGATTCTTCCCTTGAATAACTCATATGGAGTTTTGCTATGTCTCTTGACAATGATGGATCTGTTCTGAGTATAACAGGCAGTTTTGACTGCTTCAGTCCAAAAATGTTTGGAGAGGACTGATCCATTTAACATTGTTCTTGCAGCTTCAATGAGTGTTCTGTTTTTCCTTTCAGCCACACCATTTTGTTCAGGTGTGTAAGGTGAGGAAAAAATTTTATGGATACCTTTCTCATCACAGAAACTTACAAGTTCATGGTTTCTGAACTCTGTCCCATTGTCAGTCCTAATCTGTTTGACTTTAATGTCATTCTGATTTTCAATGTTCCTGACAAAGGACATGATAGTTCCTGCTGCCTGACTCTTTTTGGTCAGGAAGTAAACCCAAGTGTATCTTGAGTATTCATCCACAATGACCAGAGTATACTTCTCATGGTTAATAGATCTAGGACTGATGGGCCGAAAGAGATCCATATGAAGAAGGTGTAGGCAGTTCCTGATGGAAAAGTTGGTTTTGGTTTTAAAGGATGCTCTCTTATGTTTGCCTTTTTCACAAGCTGAGCAAGGTTTATCCTTTGAAAACACAAGAGATGGTAAGCCAAGGACCTTGTTTTGTTTCACAAGATGATTTATGTTTTTGAAGTTCAAATGGGAGAGTCTCTTATGCCAAAGCCAGTTGAGGGTCTCAGTGGCCTTAGCAAAGAGACAAGTTCCATTCTGAGTTAGACTGGTCATGTCTAACACATAAACATCTTGCCTTCTTGGTGCAATAAGGACAACTTCCCAGTTTGCATTGAAGATGGTTCCTTGCTTATCATCAAACTGAACTATGTACTTTGCATCACATAGTTGACTGACACTGATCGGATTATACTTAAGGCCATTTACATAAGCTATCCTAGTAAAGACTATACCACTATAGTTTACTGAACCATACCCTTCAGTGAGACATGAGGAGTTATCAGCAAATACCACCTTGGGTCCTGGTTCCTCTACATATTTGTGCAGATATTCTTTAACACCAGTCATGCTCCTTGAACATCCACTATCTAGATGCCAAATTGGCTCCCTGACATGTCTCTGCACAAATTGTAAATTGAATTAGTTCTTTCTAGGACCCCTCTTCTTGGAGGGCTTGGCTTTAATAGCCTGCTTAAAATTAGACAATGATTCATGATCAGTGGTGGAGTGGACTGAGCTCCCACAAATTTTGCATTTGATAGCAGTGGATGACTCAGCAGACTGAGAAGATGGTTTGGTCATTCCTCTTCTTGCCTGAATGACCTCCTCATGTCCTGAGGTGTCATGAGTGGGATCACCACATAAGTCACAACATGTGTCCATTAGGCAATCCTCAGGGAGGTGGTCATTGAATCCACAATGAGGGCAAGGTTCAAAAGGCTTTGCCTTTTGTTTCATTTTCTGCTTTGAATCAGATGGATACTTATGAGCAACTGCTTTAAAGTTTGCCATCTTTGATGAGGATGTGTATGATTGATGATCAGATGTTCTGTGATCTTCCTTTTTGCATATCATGCAGTAAAGGATTCTATAGCAATCATCAGTGGAATGATTGGTAAAGTGATACAGCTCACATTTCAGCAGAGGTTTGGTGGGCTTTGGTTTTGGTTTGGAACTTGTGGAAGCTGATTTTGTTTCCTTAATCTTAGATTTAGGAGTTTTCTCAGAAGATTCTATCTTCTCACTCAGCTTCCTGACAAGCTCAGCCAACTGATCAATTTTTGAGTCAGGGCTTTTTGTTTTAACTTCAGAAGGGACTGAATTTGATGAGTCATCAGTATTTACTGAGACCTCAGGGATTTGTCTTTTCAGGATTGTTTTTCCCAGTCCTGATTTCTCCTTTGGAGAATGTTCAGAATAGACCAATGGTGTGAGGTCTGAGCTTGGAGAAGCTCCCTGAAGGACTTTCAGTGGTGGGAGAGGTGTAATTGATTCTGATTCTGACTCAGTGATTGACTCAGTACTACTGGGTTGATCAGTGAGTCCTAGCATACTTTTCAGAGCCTGACTTTCAGGAAGCAAGATTTTCCCAGTCTCAAAGTTGGGTAACTTACTGACTGGGTTGTCCCTGACAGTCCAGTCATTTGACTTGGGTTTCATCTCTTGCTCAAAAGATAAGCCAGCTGGAATAAAAGCCTTTTCTTTGTCAGTCTCGCTGGGGGTGTCAGTGAGTTGGTCTCCTCCTATGATTTTCTTATTTTCACTAGGAATTAGACTGACAGATTCATAGACTCTTGGGTTCTTTTTAGTCCAGCTTTCTATGACAGCCTTTTCTTTGTTAAGTTCATTTTGAAGGGCTTGATTCTTTTTCAAAATCTCAGTGTTTTGAATTTGTAGTGTGACAACTTCTAACTTGGTTTGTTTAAGTACAAGCAATTCATCTCTACATTTATTCAATTCTAACACAAGATTATTATATTTTGAAAGCAAATTCAGCCTTTGTTCTTCTACAAACTTAAGATCTACAGAAATATAGTTCAAATAAGACTGCCAATCAGAATCATCATCCATAGAAAGTAAAATGTTTACCTTCTTCATTGTGATGTTGACCCATTCTCCATTTCTTGCATGGCTCTTTCCAACAGCCAGCTGATCACCATTAGAAAGTGCCATCAGTGCACTCACATGAACTTCTTCATCATCAGAGACCTCTTCTTCATCCCAGTCATAAGCTTCAGCCATAAGGACCTTGTTCTTGGTCTGAACAGGTTTGGGATCCTGAGCCTGAGAGACTGAGGAAGTGGCCTCAAGAAGAGCAAGCTTAGCTTTTGCTTTCCTATACTTAGTTTCAAAGTCTTTTTGACTACTTTGAGAGGTTTGAGAAGACTGAAACATTTTAGGTTGAAACTTGCTAGTTCCTGAAGAAGAACTGTTTCCAGAAAATTTGTAAGAAGGTTCTGAGGTTGTTTTTGAATAACAGTCTTTAGCAAAATGACCCTTTTTACCACATTTAAAACATTCAGTGGTCTCATTTGCTTTAGCTTTTGAAAAGTTTGACTGATTTCTTTTGATAAACCGTTTTGAATTTGAAAGGAGTGCCCTTTCTTGGAATTCCAAGTGTAAGTCATTTAGGTACTCCTCACAGGTTCTATCATCAACCTCATCATCAGAATCCTCTTGAAAATCCTGCACAATACCATTAGAATAAAAGGCAGTTGATATGGGTGAGGAAGTCAGGGCCTTTTTGGTCTCAAGGACTTTCTTTGAGTCTGGGTATCTCCTTGAGATTAAGTTGTCTTCATAGACAAACTTTCCATAGATCTCATCAAGCTCAAGGGTCTGAATGTGATTTGCATTCCTAAGGCCCTGAGAGAAGTTTAGCCACTTCTCAGGGAGACTGTTGACAAAGCCAACATTGATCTCATGCTTAGACAAAACTACACCATCATTGGACAACTCATTCATCAGGGTCTTGTACCTGGTATAGGTCTGAGAGAGACTTTCAGAGTCTTTGGCCCTGAAAGTATTATACTCAAGTTTAAGATCCATGATCCTATTTTCCTTGGTATCTGAGGGACCTTCAAAGCTATGAACCAAGTCAAGCCATGTTTGTTTGGCTGTGGTACAGTTAATGACTGATTCCATTGTATCGTCAGGGAGACAAGATATAATGATGCTTCTCAGGCGCTGGTCTTGGTTGACCACCCTTCTCTCATCAATAGTCCACTGAGCTTCAGGTTTGATTAACCCTTCAGCAGTTTTTGGGACATAGGGACCTTCATTGATACAAGTGATGTAGTATGGTTCCATACCAGTCAAGTAGCAAAGCATGCGCTTTTTCCACTTGCTAAATTTTCCAGCTTCAAGTCTGGGAGCAACAGCTGAATAGCTACCTCCCTTTTTATCGACTAGCTGGGGTACCTTGATATCAGCCATAGTAGGATCTTGGTTTTAAAAACCTTGAGCACTCTTAGTTTTGAAAAGATTTTATAAACCAGATGCTCTGATGCCACTTGTTGTTCCCGTTACACTAATAGAAATAACTACAAAGTTATCCTAAACGTGTACTAAGACTGATATAATGTAATGATTAATTTTACCAAATAAGTAATAACGTAAAGTAAAAACAACAAAGGTTTTTCAACGTTTAAATTCTTATTAGAAATTAATCAAAGAATCTATTACCCAAGTGTTTTGCGGAATAAACACTTGGGATTGAATAGACAAGGTATGGTGTTCTCCTCACTAAACTCAAGCTGTTCTTGAGTGACAACAAAAAGACCCACTGAGCTATCTCAGGGATGTGTTGTTCTTTGGAAGAGAAAAGTGGTTTTGTGAAAGTCTAAGCTTTTAATGCACAAAACTTTTCCCACTTTTCTCCCCATCTATCCTATTTATACACAAGTATAAAAGAACAACCCGTGACTAAAAGTACAAAAAGAATGACCTAGCTAGTCTGTCAAAATACAACAGTATTTTGACAGTTACAAGAATCTATTTTGGGATAAGGTTGAAACTGCTTTCTGAGCATCAGTGATAACACTGTTCTTGTTCTCACGCCATTCAGGGAAAGTTTGACTTTGCTCTGATAAGGACCTCCCCTTATCTTTTCAAACTCTTTCCGCCTTATCCCACCTCTCTTTCAAACTTCAGATTCTTCAGGCTTGGTCTTTAGTCTTTAGTCATCAATTACAATTGTTGTTGAGGAGACTGAGGGGTTCAGTGAGCTCTTGTCAGTACTCACTTAACCCATCATCTTCTTCTTTGGCTTAAGTTACACTCAGGGAGTCCCGCCTTCCTGAGGAGTGAATCCTTCTTCTTGAATTCTCCTTAAGCTTCCTGAAGATGACTCACTGAGTTACTGTTCACTCAGTGACTTGAATTGTTCTCGGTTGATAAACACTTGGCTTAATTTGTGTTCAAATCCTGTTTAAGATAATTGGGTATTTACGAACCCAACATTAGCTCATTTCCTTTTCTAGTCAATTGTTTGCTTATTTAGCTTATTACTCTTATTATCACTTTTCATAAAAAGTTGTAGTTTTGAAAATTGCTTATTTCCATGTGCTTATTCAAAGAAAAAAAAATATATATATAACATAAAAAAATTCAATAAAGTTTCTTATAAGCGGCCACCTTAATCTGCTTTTTCTGTGCTTATTTCAAGTTTTCATAAATAGTTGTTTTTGTAAAAGTTGCTTATTTTCTTGTGCTTATTAAGCTTTTAAAGAAAAAAAAAATAATAATAAAAATAAATAATAATAATAATAAATAAATAAATAGTTTTTAAATCATATTAAATTAAATAATTATAAGAAAAATATAATTCTTTTTTTTTTAAATTTTCTTTTATTAATTAGAATTTAGGAAAAATAGATTTGTACCCGTAGAATTAGTATTTCATTGTTTTGACGTTTTAGGCTCGGGATTTCCCGGTTTAAACGTATTTGTAGATTTCCTTTATGTTTTTAATTACGAGCACTTTAGAGTATCGTTTTTCTTGTTTATTAAATCGTTTTTAGTTAATGTTCACTTATTTTAGAGTAAAAACCCAATATCTCTTTATTCTCACCATTCAAACACGTTTCACGAATCGAGATCATGAATTCCATTCATTCCTTCGTTGGAAAACGACTTGGGTTTACATATTTCCTTTGTAAATCCTTGGAGAAAAATAAGTGTTGATTTCCAGCGAATCAAGGCATTACCTTTATGATGTAAAGTTCATAATTTATAGTGATCATAGAAGCCTTCAGTATTTCCTTGAAAAGAAAGATCCAAATATGAGACAACGAAGGTGGTTGGATTTGCTAAAGGATTATGATTGTGAAATTCGCTACCATCCTGGCAAGGCAAATATTGTAGCAGATGCTTTGAGTCATAAGGATAGGAATGATGTTACAAGAATCCACTCTTTACAAATTATTGTCACGTCTGACCTTTTTGATAAAATTTAGTCAGCCTTAAAGAACGAACGTACTACATCTCATATTCCTTACCTCGTTGATGATAGTCGTGGAAAAAGACTCGATATGGGAGAGTCTACATTCCTTTTCGAAGTAACATTAAGGAATTACTTTTGGAAGAAGCACACAAGTCTAAATATTCTATCCATCTAGGAACTAAAAAGATGTATCTTGATTTGAAAAGTGATTACTGGTGGCCAGGTATGAAGAGAGACTGTGTCAAATGTGTAAAAAAGTGCCTAACCTGCCTTAAGGTTAAAGCTGAGCACCAGAAGCCGTATGGTAAAGTTCAAACTTTATGTATTCCGGTATGGAAGTGGGAGAAGATTACCATGGATTTTGTTACTAAGCTGCCAAGAACGGCTAAGAAGCATGACGCGATTTGGGTTATAGTAGACCACTTGACAAAGAGCGCACACTTTACTCCGATAAAAGAAAGCATACCCGTTCATAAATTAGCTAAGATTTATGTTAATGAGATAGTCGCGTGACATGGGGTTCCTGTTTTTATAGTTTGGGATCGAGACGGACTTTTTACTTCTAGCTTCTGGCAAAGCTTTCAAGAAGAGCTTGGTACAAAATTACATATGAGCACAACATTCCATCCTCAAACTGATAGGTAGAGTAAGAGAACGATTCAGACCCTAGAAGATATGTTATGGGCCTGCGTGATTGACTTTGGAAGCAACTGGGACACCAATTTGCCTTTGGTAGAATTCACATACAATAATAGCTACCATTCGAGTAACAAGATGCCACCGTACAAAATGCTCTATGGTAGAAAGTGTAGAACGGCTGTATGTTGGGATGAAGTCGGGAGGAGGGAATTGGCTAGTACGGATATAGTACTAGCAACTACCGAGAAGATTGAAACAATCTGTGAAAGACTAAAGGCATCACAAGATCGGTGGAAAAGCTATGTTGATAATAGGAGAAAGCCGATTGAGTTTGAAGTTACAAATTATGTTATGATGAAGCGAAAAGTGTACCGCTTTTAAGGGTCATTTAAGCCCTAAATCGTATTTATTTGATCAAATATTGCCCTAAATCGTTCCTTTTGTCATTTTAGGTACTTTTGAGAAGAAATCTGGAAAAGGAAGCATTTTGGACGTTTTTGGAGCATTAAAGTGAAGAAAACGGCAAAGTCTCAAAAATCGGCTAAAAGTTACTCTTGACGGCGTCAAGATTTACTCTAGACGGCGTCATGCTTTGGCAAGAAAAGTTGGACGTGAAATTTACTCATGATAAGCCAGTGAAAATAGCATGTGAATTCTGACGGCGTCACGCTTTAACTTGATCAAGGGCGTCACGGCTTAAATCATAAGGGGACGGCGTCACGTTCATGGTTCGACGGCGTCAAGCCTTGATAAGCCAGAATGGATTTTTGAAGAGCTAAAGAGGGACGGCGTCAAGAAGGTCATCCGGGAACCCTAGAAGCGGCGAGGTGACGGCGTCACACTCCATAAGGTGACGCCGTCAGATCCAAAAATCTATATATAGTTTTCTAATCTTTTGTCATTAAAGAGAGCTTAGTGTGTGGAATTTTGGGATAAAACCCTAAGACGAATTCAGCTACTTTTTCAGGGCTTTTTGCCTTGAGATCTTCCATGTTTCATTGAAAGATAAGTTATCAATTAATCATTCAATATGTCTATGTGTTGTTTGATTCTATCTTATTCTTGTCTTTTGTTTAACATGTTAGGCTAAATTTATCTTGTGTTTGCTTAGATCTAATGAAACTTAGCTATTGATTATTGGTTGTTAGTGTGTTGTTAGTTGTATTGGATGATTGTTTATCTATGTTAGGCTTAAGAAAACTGGCTAACTTCCTATTCGGTAACTTGCTTGAACGTCTTAAGAAACATGAACCAAACGCGTACTAAAGGTTTTTATGGTTGTATTTAATGCACAAGCGAATTCTAGTGATCCCATGTTAGGAGCTTCCTAGCCGGCTCGATATAGGAGTGAAGTAGGAGCTTGTAGAGTTGGGGAAGTAAGTACGCCACCCCACGAATGGTATTAAGGAATACACCCGTCATCCACGCGACTAATACACACTAATTAACCGGTAAAAGATAGTTAGGGAGTAAGGAAATCTAAGTAAACACATTTCTCTACACATAAGTTTCTCACCACATTTCATTTTTGTTATTTTATTTTATTTGCATCCGTAGTAATTTTGGGTTAGTTGACTAGCAACTAATTCCGCCCACTCCTTCAAACCCGAGATTTTACTTGCTTTCATAAAAACTATAAAAACATAAAAAAGAATCTTCCTCAACCCTTAGGCCTAATTAGAGTAGCCTTTCATACCTAACGAACACTATTCCCTGTGGAGAACGATCAATCCCCCGTACTTACCACTACACTATACTACATCGGTCAGGTACACTGCCTGGTGGGGTTGTAAGCCTCTTGAGATCCCTCGAGAGGTAAAACCTGTTGTAAGGTTACAAAACCACGCAATCAAGTTTTTGGCGCCGCTGCCGGGGAATAGTTATTGTTTAGGTTGAATTTTTATTTCTATTAGGTCTACTCACTAGATTCCTTTCTAGTGAGATTTTTATTTTATTTTTCTAGGTTTTCTTTAGTCTATCTTTTTCTTTGTGTGTTTGTTCGTAATTTCCATTGACTCTTCCGTTCACCATTATGGAGTACGCGAATCCACCATACCACCAACCACAAAGGCCATTCTACCCTATTGACATCTCGAATTTCAAACAATATCGAGATGAACCCATATATGATGCATGGACTCGTTTTAGAAATTTACTCCGAAAATTCCCTCATCATAGTTTCGCTTTAGCATCCCTAACCCGAACCTTTTACTATCGTGTTGGCCAATATGACCAAATGCGCATTGAGGATTTTGCCAATGGGGACTTTTGGGAATTAAGTGCTGAAGAAGCATGGGATGCCATAGAAGATTGTGCCCAATATTATTATAGGGTAGACAACCCAACAGACGTTAGTACAAGTCAATTGAATATAAATTTCCTGGATCATGAAACAAGTTTGTTTGGGGATGAATACATTAGTGTTGAGATACCTAAGTGGTTGTCATGTAATGCCATAGTACAAAACAAACACATAGGTTATCTTGATGTGATGGAGGATCTAGCCGAGCATGATCACATTGATCAAAAAGACCTAGGTTTTATGATCGATGACGATGAATCTCAAGAAACACATGATGAATCTTTTGGGCAATTTGAATATAGCAGTCAGAATATTCAGGATGATCCTTATGATTCGGACATTGAAGTTGAGATGCCTAGAGAAGCACTTGAGATACTTGGTAAAATGTTAGGGTTAGATCCTACTAAAACACATGATGAGGATATAGGTGATCTTGACATAAGGAATGATGAGGTAAGTAACATAAGCCCACCAAGTACCCCACAAAACCCACCATCATTTGAGGCACCCACACCACCCGTGACTTACCCGGAAGAAGTAGAAGAGACTTTAGGAATCCCGATGGAGGTAGAACCTTTGAACCAAACACAACTAGAGGATATAGGTTTGAATGCTTATAGTGATCACAACCTTACTCTTAGTTCTAGGGGATTTCCTATTTTTGATGAACCGGAGCCTCAACCAAAACCGTTACCTAATCTTCCATCTTTAGATGTGAACTTAGGAATTGAATTAGGTCCCGACCCACCCATCAAACCATATAGTCCGGGTAGTTTTATGTTGAAGGTAGTAGACTCTAAGCCATGTGGAGTGGAAGCTAATATAGGAGTGAACCATGACCTTACATACTTACATCACCCATTCATGATTGATCACAAGAAACATTATGGGTTTAAACCGGGTTTATTAGGTCAAGATGGATTCCCAACTAGGAGTCTCTCGAAGTTGATAGAAGATGATCCCTTTTTAGGAGGAAACTCAAAATCACCCATTGACCAAAGTGAACTAGGCAAGGTTATGATGAAAGGAGCACACCCCTTTGAGCATATAATTCATCCACCACTCTTTTTTCACGTGGCATACTCCTACCGAGCTGGTGTGTATCGCTACTATCACCCGCACTTAATCCTAAGTGTAGGGAAAACCTCCCCTATTTCCGTTAAATAAGGGTAGAGTCAGGCTCGTGACTCAAACAAAAACAAGCGCTCTTGGGAGGCAGCCCATGCTTTATTTGCTTTGTGTGTTTATTTATTTGTTTGTTTGTTTTTATTTGTTTCCGTATGTGGGTTTAATTTTTATTAGTATTGATTCATGTTAAAAACTAATTTGTGAAAATGCTTTATGTTGTTTTTAACTTCGTCTTAACTACATATAAAGGTATTTTGCAAAAGATAAGTGTAAGGGAAATCTAAATCGGTTTATTAGAACACAAATTAACATGAATCGTAATAATAATAAATTAGCATACATATTAGTGTTTGTTTGAGTCAAATGCTTGTATCGAGTCATAATGATGTTTTGCAGGATTTCCAGGAAGTAAGGTAAAGGTTTTTCCAGAAATTTTCCGGAAACTAAAAATGAAAATTTTTGTCAGGTCATTTCTGACGGCGTCAGGGGTTATAACCTGACGGCGTCAGATTTAATTTCCAGAAAATTTTGAAAGTTTTGTTTTCATAAAAAGTTTTATTAAAATCTCCAACTTATAATCTCCAGGAATCTGCAAAATTATCATTCCACAAGCATTATATCCTTATATATAGATTTTTCCCGCCGATGTTATGCAGGTTTTCGTGTTTGTTTTCTCAGGTTTAACAGGTTGTTTTGGACAAGGAGATGTTTTTGGAATCAAGCTTATGGCGATGCATTAGTCATGGAGCTTCAACATTCTCTTTGGAGGAAGATCTAACCGTGTAATTTCATTATCCACCGAGCGAATCAGGGGAGTATTTGATTTCATTCTTTTACTTTTTGCTTTTACATCTTATTATTTGAACATTGGGGACAATGTTCATCTTAAGTGTAAGGGGAGGGTAAAAGTACGATTTTAGAGAATGCCATTGCGCTTGATTTTTGTTTGTTTAATAGTAGATGTGTAATAAAACTGAGAGAAATACTTGTTAAGGTAATTTTAGTGCCAAATTTAAATTTTTTTTACAACATATAGGAGTGAAACTTTAGTTCTAATAAGCGTCTCACGGATAGGAGTTATATGACTAGCACAAAAAACCGTACCACTAAAAAATTTTCCACCCCAAATATGTGAGGTTCGCCCTAGAATTGGTAGGAAAAGCATTTATGCTATGATGTGTGTACCGGTAGCACTTAGATTCTAGAACTTGTGTTAGGACCATTCCAAGGCCACAAGTGAGACTACATTCGTGTAGTTAGATTTACTACATGATAAGAGGCATTAGGATTAACCCATTGTTTTACACCTGTGTTTTTGTTATAATTACGTTGGCTACATTGGTCAAGTAATTCTCCCACACCCTTTGCGTTGTACTCATTTTTAGTACACGATACCCCTAGTACACCCCTCAGAGCCTATCTTTTCGTTTCGACCTTTAAGCATTTTACTTAAAGGAAGAATTTGTTACACCCCACTTAAATGTACACCCAAATCGCCTTAGCCTACCTTGTATGCACTCATTTTTAGTGCATTATTGTGACAACATTTGTTTAAACCCTTAGTTAATTATCTAGTTGATTACATGGTTGCTAAGTCGAGTCATATCCTTGTACATATTGTTTTGGGACGATTGGGACTCATGGGTAAAGTACTAGTGTAATGGAGTAATGGGGAAGAACATCATTTATTACCCCCATATGTGCTAAATATTTTAAAAGTACTCCAAGTTTTTCAATTATCTTAATTCGAGTCATTAGATTAGTATTTGTAAAGTTATGTAAAAATTCAAGTGTAAGGGGGATGCAATGCCCCTATGATGTATTATTTTGGATGGTAGGGCAAAAGTGTATGCAAAAAAAAAAAAAAAAAAAAAAAAAAAAAAAAAAAAAAAAAAATCAGGAAAAATACAAAAAAAAATGAGAAAAAGAAAAATAGAAAAAACATACGGACTACCATCCCGTTTCATTTTATGTTTATTTTTATGTTTTTGTTATTTTGTTATTTTGTTTCTAGCTTAAGATTGAGTCGAGTCTTGGCTTAGCAACATTGTATAGTACATGTAATTGATCAAGATCTTTAACTCGCCACCAGTAAAATATCCCTTATCCAACAAAACCGTGTTTTCCTTTTCCCTACACCTAACGTTATAACCCATTTAAAAGCCCTCTTTGATAGTTTATCTTAGGTGCTTACGCCTAGTGGAGGAGGTTTTCGATCCTTTCCCAAGCCTATGGTAATCTATTTGCTATGACAGGTAGTGAGAGATATTATCCGTTTTCATTTATGAGATTTATTTTGATGACACTTGAGAGATGTGAGTATCTAAACACTACTTGTGAGGTGCTAGTTTATAATCTCCGTGCTTATTATGATTGAAGTGGAACGATTATTTGTTGTAATTACTTTTATGTTTGCATTAAATGACCCCTAACTTGTATTTTGATTAGAATAAAAGCGCATTTGCTTGAGGACAAGCAAATCTCAAGTGTAAGGGTATTTGATGAAGCGAAAAGTGTACCGCTTTTAAGGGGTCATTTAAGCCCTAAATCGTATTTATTTGATCAAATATTGCCCTAAATCGTTCCTTTTGTCATTTTAGGTACTTTTGAGAAGAAATCTGGAAAAGGAAGCATTTTGGACGTTTTTGGAGCATTAAAGTGAAGAAAACGGCAAAGTCTCAAAAATCGGCTAAAAGTTACTCTTGACGGCGTCAAGATTTACTCTAGACGGCGTCATGCTTTGGCAAGAAAAGTTGGACGTGAAATTTACTCATGATAAGCCAGTGAAAATAGCATGTGAATTCTGACGGCGTCACGCTTTAACTTGATCAAGGGCGTCACGACTTAAATCATAAGGGGACGGCGTCACGTTCATGGTTCGACGGCGTCAAGCCTTGATAAGCCAGAATGGATTTTTGAAGAGCTAAAGAGGGACGGCGTCAAGAAGGTCATCCGGGAACCCTAGAAGCGGCGAGGTGACGGCGTCACACTCCATAAGGTGACGCCGTCAGATCCAAAAATCTATATATAGTTTTCTAATCTTTTGTCATTAAAGAGAGCTTAGTGTGTGGAATTTTGGGATAAAACCCTAAGACGAATTCAGCTACTTTTTCAGGGCTTTTTGCCTTGAGATCTTCCATGTTTCATTGAAAGATAAGTTATCAATTAATCATTCAATATGTCTATGTGTTGTTTGATTCTATCTTATTCTTGTCTTTTGTTTAACATGTTAGGCTAAATTTATCTTGTGTTTGCTTAGATCTAATGAAACTTAGCTATTGATTATTGGTTGTTAGTGTGTTGTTAGTTGTATTGGATGATTGTTTATCTATGTTAGGCTTAAGAAAACTGGCTAACTTCCTATTCGGTAACTTGCTTGAACGTCTTAAGAAACATGAACCAAACGCGTACTAAAGGTTTTTATGGTTGTATTTAATGCACAAGCGAATTCTAGTGATCCCATGTTAGGAGCTTCCTAGCCGGCTCGACATAGGAGTGAAGTAGGAGCTTGTAGAGTTGGGGAAGTAAGTACGCCACCCCACGAATGGTATTAAGGAATACACCCGTCATCCACGCGACTAATACACACTAATTAACCGGTAAAAGATAGTTAGGGAGTAAGGAAATCTAAGTAAACACATTTCTCTACACATAAGTTTCTCACCACATTTCATTTTTGTTATTTTATTTTATTTGCATCCGTAGTAATTTTGGGTTAGTTGACTAGCAACTAATTCCGCCCACTCCTTCAAACCCGAGATTTTACTTGCTTTCATAAAAACTATAAAAACATAAAAAAGAATCTTCCTCAACCCTTAGGCCTAATTAGAGTAGCCTTTCATACCTAACGAACACTATTCCCTGTGGAGAACGATCAATCCCCCGTACTTACCACTACACTATACTACATCGGTCAGGTACACTGCCTGGTGGGGTTGTAAGCCTCTTGAGATCCCTCGAGAGGTAAAACCTGTTGTAAGGTTACAAAACCACGCAATCAGTTTGAAGTTACAAATTATGTTATGTTAAAAGTCTCTCCATGGAAGGGTGTATTACGGTTTAAGAATAAAGGGAAGCTTGGACCAAGATTCATAGGTCCTTTTAAGATTATAAAATGTGTAGGAGAAGTGGCTTATGTGTTGGAGTTACCTGAAGAGATGAGAGGCATTCACAATACCTTTCATGTATCGTACTTAAGGACGTACATAGCAGACGAGACTAGTGTGATTACCTTAGATGATGTCGAGGTTGATCCAGAGTTAACTTCATAAAAGGAACCAGAGGCCATATTAGGAAAAAAGTAAAGACAACTCCGAAATAAAGAAATACCGCTAGTAAAAGTTCAATGGAAGCACATAAAGAGAACAAGTATAAGATGGGAGCCCGAGGAGAAGTTGAGAAATAAATATCCTCATTTATTCCAAGAATAGATTCCGAGGACGGAATCTTATTTAAGGGTGGGAGAATTGTTACACCCGATTCCCGTTAAGGTATTATTATATTATATAAGTAATAGTATGTGAAGATCGTTTAGAGCTCGAAGATTGGTTAGATCTCATCTAGGGATAACAATAACAAAGATAAACATGCACAGCGGAATAAGTAAAACATCAATGTTATTGTATAAGGTTTCTCGTCATCATCTCTTCAATAACACAATTACAACCAACACAATAAGCCCCAATACTACTTGATCAATAGTAGTACGGTTACTCAACAGTAACAGGGATCAAGGAAAACCTTGATTACCTTGAGGCTAGACAAACCACAAACCAGGCGTCTACATAAGAGGACATATGCCTGGTATACACACACACCCCTTTGGTGTTTAAATCTTGACACACCCTAAACCTAATACCCTGCATCTCTTTATATAATAGAGAATTAGCTTTACAAAGGACTAATAAGTAAAATCTTCTTTATCAAGCAAGTCTCTTGTGTTTTGCATTGTCTTCATTCTTCACTTGTAGTTTTGTATTTATCAACTCAAATATAAAACCCACAATCTTCCCCTAGTTGATAATTACAAAACCTTCGTCTTGATCTTCCATGAATGAAACAATCTTCCCCTTAAGCTCACCTCGTGAACTTAAAATAACATGTACCACCAAGGATCTTCAAGTTGCAAAACATATAAATACTTCTTCCCCTTTTTGTCATTATCCACTAGGAGACGCTAAGTAGATGCAACTTTGATCTTGTCATCATCCATTAAGTTTTCCGCACTAATAATTAATCCAAGACAATAGAAACTTAAACCATCAGTAGTAATAACGACTTACAGTTGTTAAAACCTTCCTCTCAAATGGTGCATGTAGATGGTTAAACATTTTAACAGTAAGCTTCCCATGAAACCCATATGTTAACCATCTCTTGAATCTTCAATTCTGTAAGCTCGATGTAATGATCACTGATGAAGAAAACTAAATATTACGAACTTGATGCTGAAGTAGAACAACCCAAACTTATGTCTTATGTCTTGCACTATCCATATGACTTAGAACTTATAATAACACCATATAAGTAGACCGCAATCTCTTGAAAAAATCCTCATCTTCAATGAGACACTGAGCACTATAATGTAACTCCTTTAAATGATAGCAAAGACCTATTGCTAGATTTGACAAGTCATCGTCACGACCTTAACGTACGAACAAGTTACCTTTAAACGTAGTCAGCCGTTTAAAATATGATAAGAACATAAACCTGTGAAACTCCACTTCAACTTCAAATAGGTGATAATCAATCGTCTTCGTAATCCAAAATATCCAGAAAACCATTCTTCTGTCCAATATCATGAATCTATGAAATCATAATCAAACTTCTTGTGTGTGTCCTCCATGTACTCAAACTCATCCGCGAACCAAAACATGTACTTGACAAATAGTATCACAAATGACCATAACATTAGCAGCCAAGTATCACAAATCCAAAACAATTGTATAAGATTATAACTTGTAACTAATCACAATCTATTTTAGACCATATGTGACAAATGGCAAATTTGTCCTAATATTAAATGCTTAACAATTCATTTATTGTGACAGAACTATCTGATTTGGCCTTATGTGATTGTAACAGGAAACATACCTGCATTTATTGACACCCGAAAATCTCACCAAGGAACAGTGAAATAAGCACATATTAAAATTTGTTCACTATATTGTATTGAAAATGGGAGGTTATCCCAGTTTCACCCGGACTGACACCACACGCAAACCAGGAATAAATCTAAGGTTCGGAAAAATGTTAGTAAATAATTAAGGACTTAGAAATAAATCCAAGAATTACAAAACGACTCTAGAAATAGAAACACTTATATTATGACGGTTCCAGAAAAGATCCGAGTTTGACTCAGTTTAACGGAACGCAGATATAAAATACCACACCATAACTAAGTTTACCACTACACACTTAAATTAAATAAACTCCTACCCACTCACACTTATCCCAACCTTCTGCATCTTCAACCCTAGGAAACCTCACCCTTTTGTCCACCCCTCTTCTTCCCCAAACACCATACGACCCATCACTATCTCTACCATTTTTCCTTGACCTAGAAACACTGCCACCATCACGAGACCTAGGGATACTCTTAATTAAAACCTAGGATGAATCCATTGAAGTAGAAATAACACCCAAATGGGAGGTTTATCTCCCCCATATCCGAAAGACCTCATGGAGTCACTCTCCGAAATCACCCTTTTAATCCGATCCTCCAAGAGAAAATCGAATCACATTTTAACAGAAACAAACCAAGACTTTGAGAATCACTCAAGAAAGGATAAGGGTTGTGGAAGTTGTGATTCGATTTGGAGAATCTGGGTTGCTCGGATTTTTGGAATATCATTCGAGCCTTTCACCCCAATAGAATCATTGTAAGGTTTGTAGTTTGATCCGGATTTATTACATTTTTAGACTCATTTATGATGAAATTACTAGTCCAAATGAATGAGTTAAGTATTGATAAATTTTGAGAAAAATAATTTAGGAATTATGGTATTTAGTTTAGGTCGAATGAGAAAGATGATTTTGGAGGAAAAATTTGAATAAAATGATGATTAGTGTTCAAATAAGATTATTGAGAAAATTTAAGTTGTATGATAATTAGTTTGGTCGAATGAGAACTTTGATAAATTTGTTGTTGTTGTCGTTAGTGTGGTATAGGAGTTAGATTGGTCGAATTAAGTTGACTAGTTTCATGGTTGTGTATTCGAAATTCACCAGGAAAACCAGGTTCAGGTTTTGAACCTGGGAATATTGTGGCGTGAATAGAAAGACCTTTGTGTAGTTAAGTTAACCTCGAGAGCACTGTGACCAGAAATGTCCCTGACCAAAACAGTGACCACCAAAGCTAGGTGCAATGGTGGTCAGGATAGACTGGCGAAAGAGCACCTTACATAGAGGAGGAGTAACTCGAGTCCAGTAGCAACATTAGACCCAACCATGTGGGTAATACCTCGGTTCGAGCCTTAGAAGCAGGCTCACACGAACCTTAAACCAAAACCTCAATCAAAGATAACAATATGGTGGCTGAAACGAACCCAATGGGGAGGATTAGAAGCCGAATAGGAGGCTAGGAACCTTGTGGGAAACACACCAAAGTAAAACTAGCAAAAGTGTTAACAATTAGGAACCAAGCAATTAGGCTCATGTAAGGAACAATTCCTCCTCTTATCGACCTGTAAGTAAGTCAAGGACACCAAGGCTTGTTACCACTTAGACCTTTAAGGCAAAAGGTCGAGTAGTACTTGAACCTAGCCAAACGGATTGAGTTGTGAAAGTTAAACTAGCGACCAAACTCAGACATGAACTAGAATACCAGGGGTGCATCACCAAGTTGTTAGCTTGGTGTATGTCCTCTGTTTTTCCTTTTCGTTACCACCAGGCCAAACACCTTCATTGACCAGGCCCAACTAGGACTAACAATAAAGCCCACTTAAGAGACTAAGATGAGCCCAACAAACAACCTTTACTTTAGTTCGTGTGATGGGCCTGTGGACCAACAGTTTCAGCCCACTAGAATTGGTAGCTCTTAGTGAAGCCCAACCCATTAATAATGTTAGTTTCCCCCTCCTAGAAAGCAATGGGCCACAGCCCAATTAGAGTTAACTGTTAAGTCGAATACACATTTTTATGAGGTTTAGTCACGAAAATTTAAAATGAACACGAGCCGTTCGCGACAATAAAATCTAGTAATAGCCGAATGACAAGAAAATGAAATTCCATTTAAACATTAACATACATAGAAACTTGTTTAGCCGAAATGTGAGACTTGACGAAAATAATTCACAACAATTAACATATAGACAAATAAAAGCTAATATAGCCGAGAACCAAGTGAAACTCCATTTACGTTAACATATAGGTACGAGAAAACTAGAATAGCCGAAATGTAGAAATGCGACGGAAAGGACTAAATACATATATACAAGTAACGTTATATGCACTCGGGAAAAATAAAAGCACATAAATATTAACGTACTCTCGTGTATTTAAAATATAGTACTCAAATGGAAGTAACGACAAATCAAGTTTACGATGAGGATAGATTTTAATACACACACACACACACACACACATATATATATATATGAAAATTGTTATACAAATGATTTAATGCACACTTTATAAGAACTAGGGATACGTATATAATAGCATGAACTTGTGTAATAAAAATATGATACTTAGATTAACGATAGGTGAAAACCATAACACTCGTCGAAGTATATAACCATACGTAGGATGTCAACCAAATAAGATAAAATCAAACGTCACTAAAAATATATCAATTAGTTTGAATAAAATTTTCGAAACATAAGACTTTAAACTAGTGTAGTGTAAATGGATCATGATGAGAAACTAGATAAATTACTCAAGTTAACAATATATTAAACTTCACAAATCATTAGGGAATAAAATGATACTAATAATAACATGAATATATTAATATAATATCAAACTAAACTAGAACGGATTAGACAATATATATATATAATTCTAAATAAAAAAATACGAAGAAATGAGTCATGATAGATTAATTGTAATAACACAAACCCTAATTCTAAGTTGATCCAACAATTAACAATATATATATATATATATATATATATATGTATATATATATATTATATATGTATATATATATATATATATATGTATATATATATATATATATATATATATATATATATATATATATATATATATAAACTTTTAGGCCGATTACTAGTTAGATGATAAAGACTACAAATGTTAAGTCACGTCCTAAAAAGCAATATAAACGGACATACGACTAGGTTACACAGCTGCCATAGAGGTATATATCACAACTAGGTACCTAGATTGTTAGTAATCCCAACCCCATTACCATACCTTTAAGTCAGTTATAGAGTTACACCCCACCTTAGGAGAGACCCTAGTGACCATACTTGCAGCCACACAAGTGACAACAACTTAACCACACTAAAACATGGAAATATAGAATCTGAAAAGGAACTGAATTTAATACTTGAAACTAAGACATGATTATTTAGTATAGGTTACGTATTGGTGTCGTGCACTCCCTGATTTCACCGCATTCACTGTTCAGACCATTAAAGGTGAGTTTATAGCCCCATTTTTTTACTTTTACTTGTTTTGGGGTGAGAACATGCTAAACTAAATTTTTGTGGACATAAATACTATTGTACCCAAGTTATTATGCGGATAGCCTAAGCCTGATATGTCCCCTACTACCCGAATTTCATGAACCGTTAATTCCAGTGAGGAAGCGTGAATGTTATAAATAGATCTATTGGGAGTAACGTCCCCGTTCAGTTTGACCGGATAGGCAAATGAGCGTATACCATGTCAATGTTCAAGTGTTTGGGATAAACACTTGCTAGGGCTTTTATGACTTACATGTTCTAGAGCATGCAGAACTGTTAAAGCTTCGGTTACATGAACTTAGAGCTAGCGTAATAAAATATATACCTGACTTTTTGATGAAACTGATGTTATAAAATTTGATATATTTGTTTTAACTAAAACCTATGAACTCACCAGCTATTTGCTGACTTTTTAAGCATGTTTTTCTCAGGTATAAAGGTTTGTGCAAAGTATGGTAAGGAACGGTAAGGTGGCAGATTTTCACTAGACCAGTAAATTTTTAAATAATAATTAAGACTTGTTTTTGAGGGACCAGAAACCTGTAAATGATTTTGACATCTAATGACTATTTTTTTTTATATATATATATGAATTTATGGAAATCAGTATCTCTTATGAAATGTGTAATTTGTTTCTTAATACCTTGTGTTATGATTTCCATTTCCGTAGCACCCCATAAGTATTATGCTTCCACAAAGTCTAATTTTGGGGGTGTTACACCATGTCATTACTTCCCTGAACCGACAAGAACAATATAAAAATAATGTACCTCGAAACTCAAATGCGCATGTACACAAATTTTCGCAACTTCTTGTCGAAGGGATACCAAAACAA
This sequence comes from Artemisia tridentata subsp. tridentata, assembly GCA_021014915.2. Taxonomy (NCBI): domain Eukaryota; kingdom Viridiplantae; phylum Streptophyta; class Magnoliopsida; order Asterales; family Asteraceae; genus Artemisia; species Artemisia tridentata. The sequence continues at coordinate 202,231,917 of CP139506.1, forward strand.
AACTACTCTTAACCTTCCCTCACTTCTCGTAACACATGCCCATAAAATATAAAAGTATCATAGCAAAAATATAGCCATAAACATTTTGATTGAGTAGCAGTAGTGACGAACATAAGCAGTGTGAGGATCTAAACACACGAGTATTGTGTTGAGGATACTTTAAATGTATATCAAATAGTATGCGGAATCTACTACTTACTTAGAAGATTTATCAATGTAACAGTAACTTATTGTATGAACAGTTTATGAGAATAATGATGTAACCAAACGCTTCAATATTATTAAGTATAATACGAGTGATCTTGAGTATCACTAGGGTTTACAACCTTGAAGCTTAACAAAACATATGTTTTTATCATCTAACCTAGGACCTCCTTTTATAGGCACAAGGAGTCCTTTACAAGATAAGTATAATATTCTAAACATGCAGAATATTCGTATAAGTCTAACTATATAGGATATACGCAAAATCTATTCTATACTTATCTCCTTACACGTCTTCATAACTGGCAGTACAAATCTTCTTTCAGCAGTCTCAGCAGCACAAAATTTTCTTCTGGCAGTACTAATATTTACCTTGGCAGTACTAACTCAGTTAGTACTGTTAGTGTTATTCTTCAGCAGTATTAACTGTAAACCTGGAAGTACAAATTGTTAGTGAATAATTCCCAACAATCCTCCCCTAAACTTGTGATTTAGCTTCAAATCATCAAGTTTCTCTGAATTATTCTTCAACCTTGATCTTGGAGGATTCTTCCAAACACTTTATCTTCTTTGTCTTCCAGCTCTCATTTCTCTTTCACATTGATCATAGATCTGCTGAAGTAATTCTTTGGCCATCTCAGATTCTTCTTCTACTATGTGTAATACCCCAACCTGACAAGGGTCAAAATGCCACATTATGGTGTCACTCAGAACATACAAACGCAAGCGGAAGACTTATAAATATAATGGTTACAAAGGTGTTCCAAGATAACAATACAATACTAACTCTAAACATAATCTAACTGAAAATAAATTCAAATCTAATCCAGAAGCAAATGGGTGCCTATCATCAGGGTAGTCCACTAAGAGCTCCTATGCACTCTTCACTCAATCCCAGCTTCCAACCTAAAACCTGCCACAGGAAAAGAAATGCGGCTGAGCTTAAAAAGCCCAGTGAACAGATATATATACAAAGCAGAAAAGGTAATAAGCATAAGTAAACAAATATGAATCAAATGGATCAAATGCATAAATATCATGAGTCAGAATAGCTCTAAGAGTCAAATAATAATACGACAACGAACGCGTCCAAACAAGCCAATTGAACGGACCAAAGATACCTAACAGATAGCCACGAGCCTGTCTAAACGAGCCACTCGAATAGACCACATAATCACATATACATATCATATCCAAAGTGTACGGAGAAGGGAGGCCTCTAAGTACCAAATAGTGAGTGGGGTGTAGGGCACACACAGCCAGTCACCAAACAAATCAAATCACATATCAAATCATATTAGCCTAGGATGCATCCATACGCCCCCTGCAAAACAAAATACATATGCCAGTACGAGACTGTACATACATATACATAATGGCCAATGTGCACAAATATCATATCATAACAGAAGGGGACGCCGTGGATCAATCACACCTCCACAGAAAGTGTCATGCCATCGGTGCCTCAATGACATGGCCATGGTACCTCCATGGCTAGTTAGCTCGGGTGACAAAACAGAACATAGCATGTCATATCATAGCATCATATCAAAGGGAATCATAGCAATGGCATATATCAACTGAATCATCACAAAGGATCATATAACTGAGATCATAGCAAAGCTCATATCAAAGGGATCATATCAAAGGATCATAAAAAAGGAATCATATCAAAGGATCATAGCATATCAAATCAACGAATCAAGGTCAAGGATCAAAGTCATGAGAAGAAACACCCTTACTGAGAAAGGGTAGAATATTTGTACCTTATGCAAAGCAAGCAAATGAGAAAAGGATCACAAGAGACGAATCACTCCCTCTTCACAGAATGTACACAAATTAATGATCATGTATTACTTATAAACTCATTTTATAAGTTTAGTGCGTATAGTTATCCATATTAGGGTTTCTTTCTATTTTTAGAAATTTTTCATTTTTAGTAACTTTCCATATTTAGTAAGTTTCCAGAATTAGTAATTTTCTATAATTAATAATTTTTCTGAATTAGTAACTTTCCGTAATTAGTAACTTTGATAATTTAGGTTTACAAATGATAATAAGTTAATGTTAAAGGCTTAATATTACCAATATCATAGTTTAGTGTTTAAAGTGTAAATTTAGCAAAGTCTAGGGTTTAACATGACAATAATCAAAGTTTAAGGTCTAAAGTGTAAATTTTGGTTTTAGAATTTATTTTTACCAATTAGAAACAAAAAGGGAAATCGAACCAAATGCTTAAACCCGAATCGAACTCGAAATAAACATAACATTTTCGTATATCACATATTCAAAACAAAACTCGGATTCAACACTAACATAACTCTTGGTATCACATCAAATCCAACGAGAAACAAGACCCAAAAGGATCCAATGACTGATCAACCTTTACCAAGCCCATTTCACTTTTACTTTAACCACTCGTACAAAATAGCCTTTGACACTCGAACTCAATTACTATCGTTAGTATGTATATATAAGGAGATATAAAGATTTGAAAAATTCCAACTCAGCCATCATTTACTGTGATTAAATTAGACCCATGGTGTTTTCCATTAGTTTATTGTTGGTGGTATTGTGTTTGGTTTTCCCAGAACAGGGTAAAGATAATCAATCAAGGTACTGGATATTCACTTGAAATTGTGTAATCACTTTCCAATAGAAACTATTCGACCCTATGCCTGGGTTACACGAATATCTCTATGGGATAATACCAAGTGATGTTCTTGTTTTAGGCATAAATCAAGAACCGAATTGCTTTCAAGTGTTTAGGTTTTCTGTGTATATCATGCCGATGTTATTATCTCTATATATATAAGAGATATACTCAAAACCCTAGTCAAAGGAATTATGAGTGAATATTGCCCAAATATTCTCCATATACATTCCTTAATTCTAGATACAGTGGTTACAAGACCAGAAAATCATGGGCTTAATTACGAATTTGAAACTTCCCAAAATAAAGCAAAGTCAGTTACAAATTCTATCCAGCATACCAGCAGCAGAATCTGATGCCTAGCAGCACAATAAATTACACTAGCAGCAGAATCTATTGCCTAGCTAACCAGCAGCAGCATTATTGTACTAGCAGCAGTATAATAACACTAGCAGCAGAAAGTTCTTGCCTCAGCAGTAGTATGAATAACACTAGCAGCAGAATGATCTACATCAGCAGCATTATCCATAATACTAGCAGCAGAACTACAAACCACATAATTGAGTCAGGGTAAACATTGACCAAATGGGTGTACACTCCGTACCTCCAAACCCATTACCAGGTGTGAATTAATCCCTCAAGTGCACTAAATTTTCCAACAATCCTCCCCAAATCTAGTTCACTTCCTTTGCATGAAAATAAACATTAAACAAACATGTGCATAAATGAAAATATCTTGAAGATTGAATTCTCATCTTAGTACATTACACGTTCAAATATTCGAGAATCAGGGTGTTCTAAGAATTGAACCCTTCAACCCATTTGAATACCTGAAGATAAAATACACACAAGTTTCAAACACTTAAAAGCTCCTGACACTATACAAGCCATGTGTCCATATCCAATTCATAAATGTTGTAAAAGCTAAAAGTCCAAAAGCTTCCTGAAGCAGCAAAACTTCAACATTTACATAGGTGGTTCCTATTTATTCCAGCAGGTTCTGAGCACAACCTTGGGATGCAAAATAAAACATGTGCTCCAGTACACTAAATGTTCAGCTTTCCACATTGAACTCAGCTCCCAAGTTTCCTCAGGAGGGAGTTGGGTGTCTTAGCATTCAGTGACTAAGTTAGACTTAAACCCATCCCTTTAGCAGACTTTAAAACCAAGTCTCTAGCCAAACCCTTCGTCAAGTGATCAGCTAAGTTTTGTTGAGATCTAACAAACTCTATAGATACCACCCCATTCATGATAAGCTCACGAATCATGCTATGCCTGACACCTAAGTGTCTAGACTTCCTATTGTACATTTGGCTATAAGCCTTTGCCAATGTAGTAGCACTATCAAAATGAATATAAATAGGTGCTATAGGTTTAGGCCACAATGGAATCTCAAAAAGCAAGTTTTTCAACCATTCAGCTTCTTTACCAGCAGCAGCTAAAGCCACAAATTCAGATTCTATAGTAGAACTGGTGATGCAAGTTTGCTTCTTGGATGCCCAAGAAATTGCACCTCCACCAAGTAGGAATACCCAGCCACTAGTAGACGAATTGTCTTCAGTGTTACTGATCCAACTTGCATCAGTGTATCCTTCTAACACTGAAGGATAACCAGTATATGAGAGACTATAATCCATAGTTCTCTTCAAATACTTCAGTACCCTCTGAATTGCTTGCTAATGATGAGCACTAGGATTACTAGTATATCTGCTCAGTTTACCCATAGAAAATGCAATATCAGGCCTTGTACAAGTCATGGCATACATTAGGCAGCCAATCACCCTAGAATACTCAAGTTGAGATACAGCTTTACCAGTATTAGGCAAGAGCTTCTCACTTGTATCCATAGGAGTACTCACTGGAGTACAATCAAAGTAATTAAATTTCCTCAACACCTTCTCAATGTAATGAGACTGAGAAATTGAAATTTTGTTACTTTCATGTTTAATCCTTATACCAAGGATAACATCAGCCTCCCCCATATCCTTCATGGAGAACCTTGATGACAAAAATTCCTTTGTGAGGTCAACTTGACTTTGGTCAGTTCCAAAGATCAACATGTCATCAACATATAGACAAATGATAACTCCTTTACCAGATTCATCAAATTTGCTATATACACATTTGTCAGACTGATTAAGTGAATAACCACTAGACAAAACCACTTCATCAAATTTTTGATGCCATTGCTTAGGTGCCTGTTTTAGTCCATATAAGGACTTAATCAGTTTGCACACCTTGTTTTCATTGCCAAGCATGATGAAGCCTTGAGGGTTGTTCATATAAACCTCCTCATCCAATTCACCATTCAAGAATGCTGTCTTCACATCCATCTGATAATAATCATATTGTGAATCGATGCCAAAGCAAACAACAATCTTATAGTACTGATACGAGCCACAGGGGCATAAGTATCAAAGTAGTCTATTCCTGACCTTTGTTTAAAGCCTTGAATGACTAGTCTAGCCTTGAATTTTTCAACAGTTCCATCTACCTTCATTTTCCTTTTGAAAATCCATTTGCACCCCAAAGGTTTGCAACCAGGTGGTAGATCAGCCAACACCCAAGTGTTATTGCCCATGATGGAATCCATTTAATCATTTATTGCCTCTTTCCAGAAAGCAACATCCTGGGACTTCATTGCTTCATCAAATGTTTTGGGATCATCCTCAACATTAAAGCAATAGGAGTGTTGGTCAGAGACCTCATCCCTTGTTCCTTCAATTAAGTATAATTGGAACTCAGGTCCAAATGACTTTGGAGTCCTAACCCTTTTGCTCCTTCTGAGCTCAGGTTCAGGTTGTTGAACCACAACCTCATCAGGGATCTCATCAAAGATTTCTGATACACCATCATCATTAGTTCCATTAGGAATCCTCTGACTTGGTCTAGGGACTGATGAGAATCTATTCTCATAAAAGATTGCATCCCTTGATTCAATTATTGAGTTAATTGAAACATATTCATTAGGTTCAATAACATAGAACCTATAAGCCTTGGAATGCTCAGCATATCCAACAAAGATGCATTCAATGCCTTTTTCACCCAAAGTCTTTAGCTTTGGATCAGGGAGTCTTACAACTGCCCTACAACCCCAAACCCTGAGATAATTCAGGTTGGGTTTCTTTTTAGTCCAGAGTTCATAAGGGGTTGTCTTGTTCCTTTTGTTGGGAACTATATTTAATAAATAGCAAGCTGTTAACATAGCTTCACCCCAGAACCCTTGACTCAGCCCAGAATAGGACAACATGGAATTAACCATCTCCTTCAGCACCCTATTTTTCCTTTCAGAAATACCATTTTGCTGAGGAGTATAGGGAGCAGTCGTTTCATGGATTATACCAACAGACTGAAAATACAGAGTAACCATGTACTCACCTCCCCTATAAGTCCTTAATCTCTTGATCAGGGACTCTTGTTGCAATTCAACCTCGGTTTTAAATACTTTAAATTTATCTAATGCTTCATCCTTAGTATGCAATAAATGAACATAACAATACCTAGAAACATCATCAATAAAAGTCACAAAGTATTTCTTATTCCCCAAAGAGGGAGTAGCATGTAAATCACATAAGTCACTATGAACCAGTTCCAACATTTTAGTTTCACATTTTACACTTTGAAATGGTTTCTTAGTTATCTTGTTCATCATACAAGTTTTACACTTTCTAGTGTCCATGTCAAATGTGTTGGGAATTAAATGTTCTGAAGATTAAGTTTCAAGAATTACAAGTATTAACAGTTCCAACTGCTGAGAAGAAATTCTCTAACAGTTCCAACTGCTGGTATAAATCTTAGGACTGCTCAAGTTATAACTAACCGTTCCAACTGCTGGTACAAAGAAGAGACTACTAGTTGATACTGTTGAGTTGAGACTGCTAGATGGATAAGTATTGAAAAGATATTAGTGTACTAAAGTCAACAATATACGGTAGATAATATCTTACTCCGTGTGCTTAGTTAACAAGTTGTGTACACAGATACATGTTGTATCTTATGTACTGACACACTCAAGAGATAAGTTAACCAAGTAAGTCGGCTAAGACTTTAAGCAATATGTAAAAGATCTCTTGGACTATAAAAGAGATCTTAGACTTGTGTTTTAGTGTAGTTTTCAAGTGTCCATGCATATGTGATATTACAAGAACTCATAACTGTTAGATAAGAACAAACACAAGAATATCATAAGTTAGAAAAACTTAAGATTCAAGGTTGTAACCCTAGTGATATTTCAAGATCACTCGTATTATTATCATTAATAATATTGAATCGTTTGGTGATAATCTTTATGTGTTCATTGCTAACTAACAAATATAACAATTCCATTTCCATAACATACACAACCTTCTAAGTGTGATTGAGTGAATTCCGCGCACTTAATCATATTAACACAACATATCATATACACAAAGTTGACAAGGTTTAACTACCTTACAGTGTATCTAGAAGGTCCTGGCAAGTGGTATCAGAGCAAGGCTGATATAGTTGTTTTTAGAAGAAACAGAAATGGATGTACAAGATATTCAAACCAATGTTGCTGCAAAGTTGCCCATGATCAAACCCAATGAGTTTGAGTTATGGAGGATGAGAGTTGAGCAATATTTTATGGTTCAAGATTATGCTCTTTGGGATATTATTCAGTATGGTGACTCCTTCACTTTAGGCTATTCAGATGTTCTTATTGAAGGGAAAACAGTTAGAAAAAGAAATACTAGACCAGTTTCCAATGATGAAAAGATACAAAAGAGAAATGATCAGAAAGCAAGAAACCTGTTGCTTATGACCATTCCTGGTGAGCAGATGCTATCTTTTAGCAAATATCTTGATGCAAAAACTCTTTTTGAAGATATTTGTGCATGGTTTGGTGGTAATGAAACTACCAAAAAGACACAGAAGACATTACTGAAGCACCAATTTGAAAACTTTACTGCTTTTAGTAATGAGTCTCTTGATAAGCTATTTTCAAGACTACACAAGCTTGTCAGTCAGTTAGCTGTGTTGGGTGTTGAGACAGAGAAGGAAGATCTCAACATGAAGTTCTTGAAAAGTCTACCTGATGAATTCCATACTCATGTTATTGTCTGGATGAACAAACCAGAAATTGAAACAATGAAACTTAATGATTTGTTCAACAACTTTAAAATTGTTGAACAAAGTCTAAAGAGAGGTGGAAACTATGGTACTAGTTCTGGGAATGCTGCATTCTTATCAGTTCCTAGTGTTAGTCATTCAGAAGAGGTAGATGAAGTTGAAGGTGTTTCTAATGTTACTTATGGTGGTCCTTTTACTAGTTTACAAAAGGATATTGCTGGACTTGGAGATCCAACATTTTATGCCTTTATAACCAGTCAATCTAGTGGTTCTCCTCTAAATCATGAAGACCTTGAACAGGTAGATGGTGATGATTTGGAAGAGATGGATATTAAGTGGCAAGTTGCTTTACTTAGCATGAGGGCTAAGAAGTTTTGGCAAAAAACTGGAAAGCAAATTACCATAAATGGTGATGATACTGCTGGGTTTGATAAGAAGAAAGTGGAATGTTTTAACTGTCATAGGTTGGGACACTTTGCTAAAGAATGTAGAAGCCCAAGGAAGCACGATAATAGGAACACATGGTATAAGCAAGAGAGGAATAAGGAAGTACTGGTGGAAGAGCCAAAGGCTATGCTGGCTATTGATGGTATTGGATGTGATTGGAGCTCTATGGCTAATGAAGAGGATGCACCACCAAATGCTGCTCTTATGGCCAATGAATTTGCTCTAATGGCCTCTTCTGATTCAGAGGTAGATACCATTCCTACTTGTACTAATTCATGTACTAATCTTAAAAATTATGAAGACATTAAAAAGAGATTTGATGCTTTTAGAGAAGAGTTAATTGATGCCCTTCATAATTTAGCTAATCATAAGAGGTGTGTAGGAGTTCTAGAAAAACAAATCCAACATTTAAAAAAAAATGAATCTACGTCTACTAATGACTTAAATGCTTTAAAAAGAGGAATAGCATTTAGAGATTAATTACTTAATGATCAAAGTAAACGTTTATCTGAAGTCAAAAATGAAAAAGAAAATGTTAAGATTACTATAGATACTTTAGCTCATGCCTCAGAAGGAATGAATAAAATTTGGGAAGCTCAGGTAATTGATAAAGCTAATTCAGGTGTAGGTTATAAAACTGTCCCTCCACCATATAGAGGTGTTCCTTCACCTCCAGGTGTTGACCTAGCACATACAGGTTTAGCTGAGTTTCAAGAACCAATCATGGAATATGGTTCTAAGGCTAGTAAGAGTCTTAAGGTAGAAAAGATAAGTAAAAGTTTAGATAAAACTTTACTTTTTCAGGACAAGGTGTCCTTTGTTAAGAAAGGAGAAACTATAGTTGTTGAAGATTGTACAACTGATAGTGATGATGAAGAAGAACAGGTTATGTCTAAACCTGAAGTGGTTAAGAAAGTATGAACAAGTGTTCCTAAGATAGTCAAACACAATACTGATAGGCCTAAATCAAACATTAAGCAAGTTAGGCAACCAGTTAGATATTGTGAGCAATATAGAACCACCAACAAGCCCAGAGGTAACCAAAGGAATTGGAACAACCTCAAGTCTAACCAATTAGGTGATGACTTTACTTTTTATAACAAAGCTTGTTACATATGTGGTAGTTTTGACCATCTTGCAGCTTTCTGCAACCATTGGGTATCTGGTTATGAAAACAATAGGGTGAATTAAAAAAGGCAAAATCCTCAAACTCACTTTCACTCTAAGTCTAAAAGTATAAAACCCAGAGCAGTTTTGATAGCAGTCTCTACTGCTAGGCAAGCAGTTTCAACTGCTAGACCATTTAAGACTGTTAACCCAAAACCAACAGTTATAAGTGCAAAAATAACTTTAAAACATGCACCTAAAACTGTTACAAGGCCCATTCAAACAAAAGCAGTGGTCCAAAAACAAGTTTGGAGACCTAAGAGTAAAACTGAAAAGCCAGCAGTTAAGACTGCTAGAAAAGCAGTTGGTACTGCTGCTTGGAAAAACAGGGCAAATGCTGTTAAGGCCTCAGCATGTTGGATTCTTAAATCCAATGTTGCATCAACTGTCCTTAAAAGATTAAATTACATTGATGCAAGAGGCAGATCCAAGTCAGTAATGGCTTGGATCCCCAAAAGAAACTAACACTCTTATTTGTGTGCAGGAACATTCAAATGATAAACAAGAAGATCAAGGATTTTCAGATAGTGGATGTTCAAGGCACATGACAGGCAACATGTCTTATCTTTCAGATTTTCAATCAATCAATGGAGGATATGTTACCTTTGGAGGGGGTGTTCGTGGCAAAATTTCTGGTAAAGGTACAATCAAAACCGAAAATTTAGATTTTGAAGATGTGTTCTATGTAAAAGAGCTAAATTATAATCTTTTTAGTGTTTCACAAATGTGTGACAAAAAGAACAATGTTCTTTTCTGTGAGACTGAATGTCTTGTACTTTCTCCTGATTTTAAGATGCCTGATGAAAGTCAAGTACTTCTTAGAATTCCTAGAAAGGGCAATATGTACAGTGTAGACATGAAAAATATTGTTCCTAAAAAGAATTTAACTTGTCTTGTTGCAAAGGCCACATTGGATGAATCAATGAAATGGCATAGAAGGCTTGGTCATATTAACTTCAAAACCATAAATAAAATTGTTAAAAATGGTTTGGTAAGAGGTTTACCTCACAAAAGATTTGAAAATGATCAAACATGCATTGCTTGTCTAAAAGGCAAACAACACAAAGCCACTTGTAAGCCCAAGATTTTTAACTCTATCAATCAGTCTTTGTTTATGCTTCATATGGACTTATTTGGACCTGTTTCAGTGATGAGCATAATGCATAAGAGATATTGTCTAGTTATTACTGATGACTATAGCAGATTTACATGGGTTTTCTTTTTAGCTACTAAGGATGAGACATCAAGCATCCTTAAGGATTTCATTACACAGATAGAAAACCAAGTAAGCAAGAAAGTAAAAGTCATTAGATGTGATAATGGGACAGAGTTTAAGAATAGAGTTATGGATGACTTCTGCAAACAAAAAGGTATTAGGAGAGAATTTAGTGTTGCTAGAACACCACAACAGAATGGTGTAGCTGAAAGAAATAATAGAACACTAATTGAAGCTGCTAGAACAATGTTAGCTTATTCTAAGCTACCAATAACCTTTTGGGCTGAAGCAGTCAACACTGCTTGCTATGTTCAAAATAGAGTTTTAGTTATTCAGCCTCACAATAAGACATCATATGAACTCTTTAATGGAAGAACTCCTGCAATAGGATTTCTTAGACCTTTTGGATGTCATATAACAATTCTCAATACCTTAGACCATTTAGGAAAATTCGATGGTAAAGCAGATGAAGGTTTCTTAGTTGGATATTCTCTCAATAACAAAGCTTTTAGATTATACAACTTAAGAACTGAGAAAGTAGAAGAAAATCTACATGTGGAGTTTTTAGAAAACAAATCCAATGTAGTAGGTCAAGGACCAAAATGGCTATTTGATCTTGAGTATCTAACCAATTCTATGAATTATGTGCCTTTTGTTGCAAAAACTAATGATTTTGCAGGTTCTATTACAACAAATGAGGCAGAGTTAGAGAAAGATCAAAATGATGTAATAATGCCAATATGGTCAAGTACAATTGTGGAATCAACTTCAACAACTGATGAATCTTCTTCTGGCAAGGCTAAAGAAGGTGTTGAAGATGAAAGCAAGAAAGATGGAACTGAGAAACAAGACAGTCAAGTTAGCAGTTCAAAAGCAGTTTGTACTGCTGAGACAGAGCATTCAACTGCTGGCTCTTCAGAAATGAAAGAAGCAGAATTCTCAGATAATAAGGTGGATTTTAACAATCTTCCATCAAATTATCAAGTTCCTTCCACTCCACAAACAAGAATTCACAAAGTCCACTCCCTGGAACATGTGATTGGAGATATACAGTCAGGTGTGAAGACAAGACATCAATTGATGACTTCAGACCAACAAGGGCTTCTTGATGCCCTTTATGCTTCAAAACAACATGAGCTTTCAAACTCTTGCTTGTTTGTATGTTTTCTCTCGCAAGCTGAACCAAAGAATATTCTGAAAGCCCTAGATGATTCAAGCTGGTTAGAGGCTATGCAGGAAGAGCTTCTTCAGTTCAAGATTCAGAAGGTTTGGGTACTAGTTGATTTACCTACAGGTGTGAAGGTAATTGGCACTAGATGGGTTTTTAAGAACAAAAGGGATGAAAGAGGAATTGTGATTAAGAATAAGGCTAGATTAGTAGCCCAAGGGTACACACAAGAAGAAGGAATAGACTATGATGAGGTTTATGCTCCAGTAGCAAGGACTGAGGCAATTAGGCTTTTCTTAGCTTATGCTTCATTTTTAGGCTTCACAGTCTACCAAATGGATGTCAAGATTGCATTTCTATATGGAACAATTGAAGAAGAGGTGTATGTTTCACAACCTCCAGGTTTCATTGACCCATTACATCCAAACAAAGTGTACAGAGTAGTGAAAGCTCTATATGGCCTTCATCAGGCACCAAGAGCTTGGTATGCAACACTAGCTTCCTACTTATTAGAAAATGGATTTCAAAGAGGAAAGATTGATCAGACACTTTTCATCAAACAGCACAAGAAGGATCTTCTGTTAGTGCAGGTGTATGTGGATGACATTATCTTTGGATCTACAAGGAAAGAGATGTGTTTAGAATTTGAGAAGCTTATAAAAGATAAGTTTCAGATGAGTTCTATGGGAGAACTCACATTCTTTTTGGGTCTGCAGGTTAAGCAATCATCTGAAGGCATATTTATTAGTCAAGACAAATATGTTGCAGAGATACTTAGAAAATTTCAATTTGCTGATTCAAAAATAGCAAGCACACCAATGGACTCTGAGAAGCACCTTCTGAAAGATGAAGATGGAGAGAGTGTGGATGTACACACTTATAGATCTATGATAGGCTCTTTGATGTACCTTACATCATCTAGACCTGATATCATGTTCCCTGTTTGTGTTTGTGCAAGATTTCAAGTAACTCCAAAGGTTTCTCATTTAACTGCTGTTAAGAGAATTTTTAGATATCTCAAAGGTCAACCAAGGCTGGGTATATGGTATTCTAGAGAATCTCCTTTTGACTTGGTAGCATATTCGGATAGTGATTATGCTGGTGCTAGCTTGGACAGAAAGTCAACAACTAGAGGATGTCAATTCCTTGGGTGTAGACTTGTCTCATGGTAGTGTAAGAAGCAAACAAGTGTGGCAAATTCAACAACTGAAGCTGAATATATAGCTGCTGCAAGTTGCTCTAGTCAAGTTCTATGGCTTCAAAACCAACTTCTTGATTATGGGTACAATTTCTTAAACACTGTTATTCATATTGATAATAGTAGTACAATTTGTATTATTAAAAATCCAGTGCAACATTCTAAAACAAAACACATTGAAATTAGACATCACTTTATAAGAGACTGCAATGAGAAAAGATTAATTCAAGTACTTAAAATTGCTTCAGAATTTAATTTTGCAGATCTGCTAACCAAAGCTTTTGATGTTGGAAGGTTTCAGTACTTGGTAGCAAGTATTGGAATGCTAAATCTTTAAAATTTCTAATCTTTGTGGTTTTTATATATGTTAAGGTTGTACTGATATCTTTGCAAATTGAGACTGTTAATAGAATAGTTTGTACTGCTAGTTCATATTTTGTTTAAACAATTCGTACTGTTGGTCATATATTGATACTGCTATAAGACAAATGCTATGCATTTTGTTTCTTGGTTTTAGACTAACAATTTCAGGTATGAACATGTGAACACAAAGGATGTTTCAAGTGAAATGGAAGCAACACAATGCTGATATTGGCTGCTGCCATAATAGGTTTATGATGGACTGAGTTTGGGAATTCAAAACTCCTTAAAACTACTTTCTTGAAATCTAGTTATGATATTTCACATTGAATTGATGACTTAGTTCATCAGATAGTAACTGATGCAACTCACTTTCTATCATTTTATACTTTCAAGTATAATGTGCAAGTCTGAGGACATCTGATAGAAAGAACAGCTAGTGAAAGTGAATCTAACACTTGTGTTAGAGGCAACAATTACTATGAGCTGGAAACCCTGTCAAGAAAGCCTTTTGAATAGGTTTATCTTTACACAGGCAGTTATTTATAACTGAAAAACATTGGTTCTCACACAACCAGAGGTTGCTTTAAACCGAAATTTTGATTAAGTGTCTGTTATACACTTAATCCCTTCAAAATGGTTGAAAGCAGTATGATTTTTCATTTCTAAAATCATGAACATACTGCTAAGTCAAAAAGGTTTCTTAAAAGGATTTTCAAGGATTCACAAAAAACCATCCATTGATGGACCATGAATCAAATGTCCACTGATTCACCTCTCATAGGAGTTAACACACCTAGAAGTGATGAGGACAGTAACTTAAACTCTTAAGGAATTGATGGCTTCATGTACAATATTGTTTGACAACAAGTTCTATATGATGGATCAGATGATAAGGAAAGATATATTTTGGTACATAGCGAGATCTTCCAAACAAGGGGAGGAAACAAAAGTTATTTGTATCTCAGGGGAGGAAATAATAGCCCAGAAAAGGAAGATAATCCAATAAAAAGGAAGGAGAAGACAAGAGCATACAAGATGATGACATGGAGGTTGAAAATGACAAGAATAGAGCTTATTCTGGAGTATTATATATATTTAGAAGGGATGAAGCATTCCAAAGGAGAAAGTTCTATCTAGGTTAAACGAAGAAAAGTTTCAATTTCAGTTTACCACGTTTGTTCATCACTTGCAAAGGCATGCTGATAGATGATTTCACTTGTTGAAACAAGCATCCAAGATACACAACATCATTGCCTCTTATAATTCCTCCATCCAAGGAAATTGCACCATCTTTTAGTCCAAGATTGGAGCAATGTGTTGATATTGTTGAAGTCAAAGATCAGAAAGCAGATGAGCTTCTAAGAAAGATAGTCAATCTCTCAGAACAGAAGAAAGTTCAGATCAAGGGTCTGTCTATGAAGTGTTTGAAAGATCTTCACAATCCATAATTTAATTCAGAAACATGTTGAATTGGATTCACATGTTTAGGGGAGGATTGTTGGGAATTAAATGTTCTGAAGATTAAGTTTCAAGAATTACAAGTATTGACAGTTCCAACTGCTGAGAAGAAATTCTCTAACAGTTCCAACTGCTGGTATAAATCTTAGGACTGCTCAAGTTATAACTAACCGTTCCAACTGCTGGTACAAAGAAGAGACTGCTAGTTGATACTGTTGAGTTGAGACTGCTAGATGGATAAGTATTGAAAAGATATTAGTGTACTAAAGTCAACAATATACGGTAGATAATATCTTACTCCATGTGCTTAGTTAACAAGTTGTGTACACAGATACATGTTGTATCTTATGTACTGACACACTCAAGAGATAAGTTAACCAAGTAAGTCGGCTAAGACTTTAAGCAATATGTAAAAGATCTCTTGGACTATAAAAGAGATCTTAGACTTGTGTTTTAGTGTAGTTGTCAAGTGTCCATGCATATGTGATATTACAAGAACTCATAACTGTTAGATTAGAACAAACACAAGAATATCATAAGTTAGAAAAACTTAAGATTCAAGGTTGTAACCCTAGTGATATTTCAAGATCACTCGTATTATTATCATTAATAATATTGAATCATTTGGTGATAATCTTTATGTGTTCATTGCTAACTAACAAATATAACAATTCCATTTCCATAACATACACAACCTTCTAAATGTGATTGAGTGAATTTCGCGCACTTAATCATATTAACACAACATATCATATACACAAAGTTGACAAGGTTTAACCACCTTACAGTGTATCTAGAAGGTCCTGGTAAAATGCTGGGATTAACCCATCCTTAGACATATCTTGCATCCTTTTAAAGTGTACATGGCCAAGTCTAGCATGCAAAAGGGTCGAATCATTCAATTTAGATGTCGACATAAAAGCAGAATTAATAACATCATGAACAATATTAAGTCTAAATATCTGATTACATAAATAACCAAAACCAATAAATACACCATGTTTAGACAAAACAAACTTATCAGATTCAATTACATGTTTATAACCACAATTATTCAAAACACTACTAGAAACCGAGTTTTTTCTAATAACAGGAACATTTAAAACATTAAACAAAGAGACAATCTTCCCATAACTAAACTTCAAATCCACACATCCTTTTCCATGCACCAGGGTTGTTGACTCATTTCCTATATGAAGAATAGAACCATCATTCATTGACTTGTAGGTCTTGAACCAGCTTCTATCTTTACACACATGAGTTGTTGCTCCAGAGTCAACCCACCACACAACATCATCATCCTGCACAAAGTACACATCAGAGATATACGATACATAATAAATCTCAAAGGACTTATAAAATATATTCTGACCTTTTAGGGAATTGGTATTACCATTCCCAGATCCACTTGTGCCTGATCCATTGGCTTTATTGCCAATCTTAACACCTTTGCAATCCTTCCTGAAGTGTCCAGTTTTACCACACTTCCAACAACTAGCTTTTGACTTCTTGTTAGGATCAGTTTTGGTGTTATCCTGATGCTTACGTTTGCCCTTGTTGTCATTGTTCCTGGAGGAGTTGTTATGCTCTACCAAATTGACAAATGATGGACCAGCAGCATTGCTGCTCTTTGGCTTGTCACTTTCATGTGCTTTGAGTGATTCCTCAATGCGCAAATGACTACCCAACTCAACAAGAGTTAATTCCTCCTTTTTATGCTTCAGCATATGCTTGAAATCTTTCCAAGAAGGAGGTAATTTATCGATGATACAAGAGACTCAAATAGCCTCATCCATGTTCATCTTTTGTTGTGTGAATCGACCAAGTATACTAAGAAGTTCATTGTATTGTTCCATGACAGGTCTAGAATCGACCATTTTGTAATTGTTAAAATTACTTACAAGGAACTTCTTACTTGATGCATCCTCAGCCATGTATTTGGCTTCCAAGGAATCCCACAGTTCTTGAGAAGAATCAACATTTTGATAAAGATCAAACAATGAATCAGACATACCATTGAGGATTAACCCTCTGCAAACATAGTCATCATTCTCCCATTTGCTCCTGTTCCTCATCTGTTCCATAGTAGCATCATCCCCATGATCTTCAGGAATGGATGTGGTCAACACATACACCACATTCATGCTTGAAAACAAGAAGTGTATCTTCTTTTGCCATCTTCTGAAATCGACACCTTCAAACTTTTCAAGCTTTGAAAAGTTAGCATCCATATGCCTCATCGCAGCAGCCATTGATTATCACTAAAATAGTTTCTATTGATTGTTGGTGGTATTGTGTTTGGTGTTCCCAGAACAGGGTAAAGATAATCAATCAAGGTACCGGATATTCACTTGTATAATCACTTTCCAATAGAAACTATTCGACCCTATGCCTGAGTTACACGAATATCTCTATGGGATAAGACCAAGTGATGTTCTTGTTTTAGGCACAAATCAAGAACCGAATTGCTTTAAAGTTTTTAGGTTTTCTGTGTATATCATGCCGATGTTATTATCTCTGTATATATAAGAGATATACCCAAAACCCTAGTCAAAGGAATTATGAGTGAATATTGCCCAAATATTCTCCATATACATTCTTTAATTCTAGATACAGTGGTTACAAGACCAGAAAATCATCGCCTTAATTACAAATTTCAAACTTCCCAAAATAAAGCAAAGTCAGTTACAAATTCTATCCAGCATACCAGCAGCAGAATCTGATGCCTAGCAGCACAATAAATTGCACTAGTAGCAGAATATATTGCCTAGCTAACCAGCAGCAGCATTATTGTACTAGCAGCAGTATAATAACACTAGCAGCAGAAAGTTCTTGCCTCAGCAGTAGTATGAATAACACTAGCAGCAGAATGATCTGCATCAGCAGCATTATCCATAATACTAGCAGCAGAACTACAAACCACATAATTGAGTCAGGGTAAACATTGACCAAATGGGTGTACACTCCGTACCTCCAAACCCATTACCAGGTGTGAATTAATCCCTCAAGTGCACTAAATTTTCCAACATTTATTACTTAATATATTCATCCTATCTAACATTGTTAACTGAGTCAACTGAAGTAAGCCCTCTATATATGGTTAAACAGGATCACACTCGATACTGATTTAAAATCTGTTTCTTTCACTCATAATATAATATATTTATAATAACACAAATCTAATAAACTAGATTGTCCTTATTGTTATATACGTATGCATTCATGGTACATATGTGTATGTATTATAAAATGTGAATATGATTCTAGATCATACCTCCTAGTCGAGTGAAAAAGAGTTCAAAACCGAAAATGAATACAAGCAGTAGCACCGAATAAACTTGAACATGTACGAACAAGAACCCTATCAAAACTCAAACCTACACGTATACTTATAGATGAACCCAAAAACTTAGCCCTATCGCGAATAATAACGCACCAACGAACCAAAATATTTAACCTGGACGCGAATCCGATCGAGTCAACCCAAGCAGATTTTAAAATTGAACAACCAGGTACAAATGCCAACTCGAACCCGATCACTATCCTTATCCTTCTGACAACGAAACCAAAACTCTAATTCTACGCGAAACTCGGACTGAATTCAAACACGAATCACAAACTGAAACAATCTTCGAGCAGGAACAATGAAGAGAGGAAGTATCGATAGTTACCCGGTTTTGTTTTGAGAGAATAGAAAATATTTAAAACAATTATGGGAGGACACCTTTAGACGATTTCCAACAGATTAGATGATGAATCAAAGAATCGTTAACCAAAACTTTTCGAAACTAAATCACCACATGACCACATCAAAGCTTGAATACCCCGAAGCTGATCACCCCTCGCTAGACCTTCTATCGTACCTTGTTCGTTCCTTCTTTCGTGCCTTCTGACTGTTTGGAGAAAAGGATCGGCTGTTTTGTTTGTTGTGTATTGGTTTTTTTTTAGGGTTTCTCTTAAATGTTTGTGGTCATTTCCTATATTTAGTTACTGATATGCATGTTGCTTCGTTAATTATAGGCTGTGAGAAAGATGCATGTATGCATTTAATAAAACGAGTAAGTGGAAAGATGGTTATTAATTTGGAGACTAATTTGGCCTAACTCGTGGTAATTGGCCGAGAATCATGGGAGGGTTGACTTGGTGATAATCTCATCAAGGTAGACTTAAGTATTTCAAAATGTGTGTGCATGATAAAAATGTAAACAAATAATTCCTATAGGACTTATATGACGTGTGATATCCTTCTAGGATAAATATAGTGTGTCGACTCCATTCTTACTTAGGTTAAGGATTTCGTTTTTGCAAACTTTAAATTATAGCGTATAGCATAGGTATATAACTTAGTCAAATGTTTAAAACTTTAGGAAATTTTCATATCGAAAGTTCAAATGTCTTTCAGATTAAAACTTTAGGAAATTTTCATATCAAAAGTTCAAATGTCTTTCAGATTTTTCAGGTCGTTATACTATGAGTTTAACAGACATCATCACCGTGAGATTTCCTGAATGCAAAAGATATTCTTGTTCAACTAACATGTGGACATCTACTCTAGTTGTTGTAGATAAATGATGTACACCACATGTTTCATACAATCTCCATGTAGTATTCAGAGTGTGAGCTTGAAATTTCCGCAGCTTGTCTTCTGGATCAAGTTCAAATAGCCTCTTCAGTTCAACCCATAGTTCTTTGTCTTTATCTTTAGAAGGATCTGTTGACCTGAACTTTTCTTATATCAATCTCCAAAGCTGATTCAAGTCCTCTCTATCAAATTCCTTGAGCATGTTTGCAAACTACTTATGCACTTCGGAACGTCCACCAACTCTGATGATCTTCCATGCCTTTCCAAACTCATATGTGTGAACTTCCCAATCAATTATTGGGTGCTTTTCCTGTATTAGATCAACATTCATAGCTTTAGGAATCACAACCATCATCTGTTTAAGTTTGTCATCTATCAACTCTGCATCTTCTTCTTCCTTGTCATCACTGATCTTCTGTTTCTTTGAAGATTCAGATTCCAAGTATAATCTTGCCCTCTTTGTAGCTCTGCTTGCCTTTTCTGTACCCATTGGAGTAAATTGTTGAACTTTCCTATATGCTGTGCAGTACAAATTTTCAATTTCTTCATAAGTTCTACCTTTTAGTTGTCTATCAGTCCAATCATCTTGATGTCTCAAATACTCCTTCATGTACTTCATCTTTTGGGCCTTAGTTGGAGGTTTCTTCTTAGCAGTTGTCACAACCCGTAATTTTAGGTCATTTTCCGAACCTCGACGATTCACTATTCATCAGTCACTATTCATCATTTACTATTCACCGATCACTATTCATCATTTTACTATTCATCGTTTTCGGAGTCAATTTGAGATTCTGAGAAGCGTTCAGAAATTTTACTATTCACATGACACTATTCATTCCCGGAGGGAAAACACTATTCATGTCCATCATTCATTTCATCGTAAACGTGGTTTACGGGTATTCATATTCGCGTAACCGGTTGGGTTTAACTGCGAAATTCATGCATCATTAGTAGGGACACTTCATACGGACTAGGAATAGTCTACAAATCATCAGTATCCTAGGTCATGCACGGGTATGCATTATTTCAATTTACGTATGGTTATTTTATTAATTAACGTTACCACTCAGTTTTTACTACTAATAATATACCCGATACTCCCGACAATGATCCTAACATGTTTTCATATTTATTATAATGATATAAAAATTATATTATTAATTTACCCGGTGTTTTTAAATCAACTGCTACATTTTCCGGTAAACGCTTATAACACCGTTGGTTTGTGAATTTTCAACCCGATAATTATTTTAACACCCGATTCTTGCAAGGAATAATATTTTACAACTTTTACAACTTCTTCATATTTTATTTCACCTCGTTAGCAATTATTTCAAGATAACTCGGTACCCGATAACACCCAATACACAATTAAACTACACTAATACTTCCACCACTAGACAAGATCATTAATTGGCACATGTTCTCCTTTTTCTTCCATGTGATGCCGCCCCCCCCCCCCCTAGTCCTCTAAGTCTTCAAATCACTTGATTATATAGCACACTCATTAATGTTTATGTCCTTATGTTTCTTATATTAATTTACATAACACATACAACACATTTCACTAGCCATTTCAAGATCAAAACTCTCTCTTTTCTCTCCTTGAAACCCACGGCCACAACCACAAGAACAAGAAGAAACCATAGATTTTCCAAGATCAAGTCATAATCAAGCTCCATTTATCTTCCTAGTTATGATTTTGAGATCAAACCTCAAGATTATTACTCATTTCTTATCCAAACTCATCAAAACATCAAGTAAGTTCAAGAACATCTTTTTGATCTTTTCATACTTTCATTTTTCTAGCTTCATGATGTTTATTCAAGATCTATATGCATATGTTAGTTTATACCACTCTATTTATACTTTTTACAACTTATGAACACTAGATCTATGGTTTTCATTAACACCCTCATGAGATCCACCAAGGTTGGTGATGTTTAGGAACCCATGGCACCCTAAGAAGGTGTATGGTAGGATTGAGAATTGTTTGGTTGTAGTTTGGATGGTTTTGGACTAGATACAAACTAAGAAAACCCATTTTTGAAACAATAATTATGCTACTGTCTCCATTTTTAAAACGTGGCCAACTCAGTAAGTTTAGGGTTATTTTTGGCCAAATATTTAGAAAATACATTCCGAGACGAAGACGTGGCCGAAAACGGGGATAAAAACGAGTAAATAACGAAGGAGATACGCTAAAAACGAGTTAACAACGAAAACTATATTTTCTGAAAATCCCTTGCTGATGAACAGTTGTCACGGGCTGTTTTGGGCATAAAACTTGATCTAGCCGTCCCGATTTATCAAAAATATGTTAGTATGTTGTCCCACGATCCCGTGGATATAAAGAACGCCGAAAACAAGCTAATAACGAACAAGATACACGCGTTTAAACTTCGATAAATACTACTAATTTTTGACAGCTTTTAATGGAAATATAATTACGTACTAAAAACTATATTTTTCAAGTAACAACCACGGAGAGCCGTATTTCTTACCCGTTGGAACACGTTCGATCAAAGGTTTATTAACGCGACTATTATAAGACATACCAAGGTTTTCAAAACGCCGAGACTAACACAAACGTTTTATACACATTATTACACGACTAGTTTTGCAAGCCGAGTATGGGCATATTTTCCTAAGTTATGGCAACGCTATAACTCAACGCTAACACTTATTCTTAAGCTTCGAGTGGTATAGGCTTCATGTGCATATGCATTCATCTCACACCTCATAATCTAAGTGAATCATATCATTCATTCATATTAGGTCGCGGTTAGAGAAATCGTGCCTCATTTCAGTGTATCCACTTTTGTCATCGTAGCTATCGCACCAGGTGAGTTTCATAGCCCCACTTTTACTCATTTTAACTGCTTTATAAACTCTTTGGGGGGGATACATGCTTAAACTGTTTGCTATTACTCTAAACAACTTTACTCATATGCTATGCTATACTTTCATACTATTAAACATATTGCGTAAATCTTGATTGTGTATTCTTGGATTCTTATACTTTGGGAAATGGCACCCAGTAAACATACATACATACATACTTCCAGTGGCTCCAGATTAAGTTGCTGGATGACTACTGAGACTCTCCAGTGGCTCTAGATTAAGTTGCTAGATGACTACTGTGACTTTCCAGTGGCTCTAGATTAAGTTGCTAGATGACTACTGTGACTTTCCAGTGGCTCCAGATTAAGTTGCTGGATGACTACTGAGACTATCTAGTGGCTCCAAATTAAGTTGTTGGATGACCATTAGCTTTGATAACTGTTGTGATAAACTTATACTTGTTTTACTCATACTATATGTTAGCAGTGGGTTGTAAACACACAGGTTGCGAGTCTTGTATGGCCAGGGCTTGGAACTGAGTGGATTTACAATGCCTTTGCTGGGAAATCTTAATCCAATGCAAATTCATTTTACACTAAACTCTATGAACTCACCAACCTCGTGTTGACACTTTAGCATGTATTCTCAGGTTTTAAGCAAAGGCACGCTACTGGAGGCTTTTGGCAGGGCATGGCATGGTCATAGAAGACTCTGATAAAACATTTGGGACCGCTTAACTTATTTTATGGGCAAACTTCCGCACCACTTTTCATAATGTAAATTAACACTTTTGACTTCTCAAATATATTCTAAATGATTGATGTGAAAACCGTTCTTTACACTTGTGTTGTGATACCAATTGAGTTGCACCCCAAAGACATTACTTTCCGCTGCAAACCACTTTTGGGGGTGTGACAGATTGGTATCAGAGCCCAGGCTATAGAGAATTGGGTAATTTTAAAACCTAAACTATAGCTACTTTTACGAAAACTTAACCCTATGACCGCCACGTGCCTGCCTGCCAAGCTGATGCCTCATTTGTGGTTTGTTGCTGACATATTTAATGAGATTTGTATCTTATTGCCAGATGGATTATACTCACTTATTCTCGTTGATTACTATGATTGTCTTACATATAAGGGTGCATACATATCATACACGTCACAGCGTTACACCTTTTCCTTATGTAGTTTCATCATTCGACCTCGAGTTTGGTCACTTGCCTTAGTCTTTTGAGACGTCCTTTAAATGTGAAGGACATAGTATTAGTATAACTAAGCCGAGTATTTCAAAATTTATTGAACCTCGGTGGAATATAGACTGGTCATCTATATTCGACCCGGGATAGTGAGACATAGCCTGACCACCTATGTCTGACTCAGAGATGAATTTTGCAATACTGAGAGTAGTTATAATAGTATTATGTCCAGATTGATTTGATTGATGTAAGCAATTCCAAAATCGAGCCAATCTTTCAAAAGACCTCATTTCAGGATGTTGAATCCATTATTTTTGGCAACTTGTTTCCTAGCTTGATCTAGTGACAGTTCTTGTTTGATGAGTTGCGAAAATCAAGCTAAGATCCAAGTTGTTACCCCAGCCGATTCAGTTTAATCTCATGACAGTTCTTGTTTGATGAGTTTTGAGATTAAATTTGAATCGACAACCTAAACCGATTTAGCCTAATCCCATGACAGTTCTTGTTTGATGAGTTGTGGGATTAAGTAAAAATCGGTTACCTTAAGATCTTTTGGGGACTACGCTCGATAATGGGAAAGTTTACACCCATCAAACCCGACCAGGAGAACATACGTACGTAGAACGAACGAGCTGAACTTCGAGACGAAGTTCCTTTTAGGGTGGGAGACTGTCACAACCCGTAATTTTAGGTCATTTTCCGAACCTCGACGATTCACTATTCATCAGTCACTATTCATCATTTACTATTCACCGATCACTATTCATCATTTTACTATTCATCGTTTTTGGAGTCAATTTGAGATTCTGAGAAGCGTTCAGAAATTTTACTATTCACATGACACTATTCATTCCCGGAGGGAAAACACTATTCATGTCCATCATTCATTTCATCGTAAACGTGGTTTACGGGTATTCATATTCGCGTAACCGGTTGGGTTTAACTGCGAAATTCATGCATCATTAGTAGGGACACTTCATACGGACTAGGAATAGTCTACAAATCATCAGTATCCTAGGTCATGCACGGGTATGCATTATTTCAATTTACGTATGGTTATTTTATTAATTAACGTTACCACTCAGTTTTTACTACTAATAATATACCCGATACTCCCGACAATGATCCTAACATGTTTTCATATTTATTATAATGATATAAAAATTATATTATTAATTTACCCGGTGTTTTTAAATCAACTGCTACATTTTCCGGTAAACGCTTATAACACCGTTGGTTTGTGAATTTTCAACCCGATAATTATTTTAACACCCGATTCTTGCAAGGAATAATATTTTACAACTTTTACAACTTCTTCATATTTTATTTCACCTCGTTAGCAATTATTTCAAGATAACTCGGTACCCGATAACACCCAATACACAATTAAACTACACTAATACTTCCACCACTAGACAAGATCATTAATTGGCACATGTTCTCCTTTTTCTTCCATGTGATGTCGCCCCCCCCCCCCCCCCCCTAGTCCTCTAAGTCTTCAAATCACTTGATTATATAGCACACTCATTAATGTTTATGTCCTTATGTTTCTTATATTAATTTACATAACACATACAACACATTTCACTAGCCATTTCAAGATCAAAACTCTCTCTTTTCTCTCCTTGAAACCCACGGCCACAACCACAAGAACAAGAAGAAACCATAGATTTTCCAAGATCAAGTCATAATCAAGCTCCATTTATCTTCCTAGTTATGATTTTGAGATCAAACCTCAAGATTATTACTCATTTCTTATCCAAACTCATCAAAACATCAAGTAAGTTCAAGAACATCTTTTTGATCTTTTCATACTTTCATTTTTCTAGCTTCATGATGTTTATTCAAGATCTATATGCATATGTTAGTTTATACCACTCTATTTATACTTTTTACAACTTATGAACACTAGATCTATGGTTTTCATTAACACCCTCATGAGATCCACCAAGGTTGGTGATGTTTAGGAACCCATGGCACCCTAAGAAGGTGTATGGTAGGATTGAGAATTGTTTGGTTGTAGTTTGGATGGTTTTGGACTAGATACAAACTAAGAAAACCCATTTTTGAAACAATAATTATGCTACTGTCTCCATTTTTAAAACGTGGCCAACTCAGTAAGTTTAGGGTTATTTTTGGCCAAATATTTAGAAAATACATTCCGAGACGAAGACGTGGCCGAAAACGGGGATAAAAACGAGTAAATAACGAAGGAGATACGCTAAAAACGAGTTAACAACGAAAACTATATTTTCTGAAAATCCCTTGCTGATGAACAGTTGTCACGGGCTGTTTTGGGCATAAAACTTGATCTAGCCGTCCCGATTTATCAAAAATATGTTAGTATGTTGTCCCACGATCCCGTGGATATAAAGAACGTCGAAAACAAGCTAATAACGAACAAGATACACGCGTTTAAACTTCGATAAATACTACTAATTTTTGACAGCTTTTAATGGAAATATAATTACGTACTAAAAACTATATTTTTCAAGTAACAACCACGGAGAGCCGTATTTCTTACCCGTTGGAACACGTTCGATCAAAGGTTTATTAACGCGACTATTATAAGACATACCAAGGTTTTCAAAACGCCGAGACTAACACAAACGTTTTATACACATTATTACACGACTAGTTTTGCAAGCCGAGTATGGGCATATTTTCCTAAGTTATGGCAACGCTATAACTCAACGCTAACACTTATTCTTAAGCTTCGAGTGGTATAGGCTTCATGTGCATATGCATTCATCTCACACCTCATAATCTAAGTGAATCATATCATTCATTCATATTAGGTCGCGGTTAGAGAATCGTGCCTCATTTCAGTGTATCCACTTTTGTCATCGTAGCTATCGCACCAGGTGAGTTTCATAGCCCCACTTTTACTCATTTTAACTGCTTTATAAACTCTTTGGGGGGGATACATGCTTAAACTGTTTGCTATTACTCTAAACAACTTTACTCATATGCTATGCTATACTTTCATACTATTAAACATATTGCGTAAATCTTGATTGTGTATTCTTGGATTCTTATACTTTGGGAAATGGCACCCAGTAAACATACATACATACATACTTCCAGTGGCTCCAGATTAAGTTGCTGGATGACTACTGAGACTCTCCAGTGGCTCTAGATTAAGTTGCTAGATGACTACTGTGACTTTCCAGTGGCTCTAGATTAAGTTGCTAGATGACTACTGTGACTTTCCAGTGGCTCCAGATTAAGTTGCTGGATGACTACTGAGACTATCTAGTGGCTCCAAATTAAGTTGTTGGATGACCATTAGCTTTGATAACTGTTGTGATAAACTTATACTTGTTTTACTCATACTATATGTTAGCAGTGGGTTGTAAACACACAGGTTGCGAGTCTTGTATGGCCAGGGCTTGGAACTGAGTGGATTTACAATGCCTTTGCTGGGAAATCTTAATCCAATGCAAATTCATTTTACACTAAACTCTATGAACTCACCAACCTCGTGTTGACACTTTAGCATGTATTCTCAGGTTTTAAGCAAAGGCACGCTACTGGAGGCTTTTGGCAGGGCATGGCATGGTCATAGAAGACTCTGATAAAACATTTGGGACCGCTTAACTTATTTTATGGGCAAACTTCCGCACCACTTTTCATAATGTAAATTAACACTTTTGACTTCTCAAATATATTCTAAATGATTGATGTGAAAACCGTTCTTTACACTTGTGTTGTGATACCAATTGAGTTGCACCCCAAAGACATTACTTTCCGCTGCAAACCACTTTTGGGGGTGTGACAGCAGTCATCTTCTTACTTTGATTCTTTCTGATCACCTCAAGTAAGTCATTGAAAGCATCTTCTCTTTCTGCTTCTGGAATAGTTGTCCTATCTGCTTCATAAGTTCTTTGGGCCATAAGTGCATCTGAAAGCTCTTGTACTTTAGCTGATTCTCTTGCAAGTCTTTGTTCTTCCATAAATTTTGCAACTTCTTCTTCATGAGCTTTCTGTGCCACTTCTGCATCATAATCAATATGAGCTTGATCCTTCTTTTTCTTCTTTGTAGGCTCAAACTCTATCAAAATATCCTTTCCTTTGTTAGTAGCACTTCTAGTTGTGTGCACAAAACCAGCAGTACTAAAAATTTAATTGGCAGTAATAGCTGTGTCTGGAACATCTTCAACATCTGCAAGATTCACTAATTCTGTGCCTTTTTCAAGGTTGACATGCTATGTATCTTGTTGCATATCTTCACCCATATCTGCATCAAAATTACCACTTGTTTCTTGATCATCAATTTGCAATTTCCTCCCCTGATTCTGATCATCAGTTTTCCTCCCCAGTTTGGGAGAATCATCCAAGTCATCATCAGAGTCATGATCTTTTGAACTTGTAGACTCCACAATACTAGCTTTTCTCTTGGCTTTAAGAGCTTTGACCTTTGTCTCCAACTTCTTCACCTTTTCAATTAACTTCTTGTAAGCAGCACCATAAAGAACTTTTGTCTGCTTCAATTCTTGTTCAAGTCCAGTCACCTTTGATGTCAAGTTGGTACAGATAACCATCAATTCCTTTAGTGTAATACTACCCTCAGCACTTCCAGATGTGTTACTTTCTGGGAGAGGTGCATCATGGGGCATGGACTTAGGCTTAACCAAAGGATGAGTATCTGAGCCACCCATAGTATCCATGTGGCTTGGGATTTCACCACCCGCATCAAGTCCATAAGGACTAGATACATTAGGTGTTGCCATAGGTTAGGTCTTATGTATGTTACCCTTGTCATGCCCAGCTTCTAAGTCTGAGATAGTAGGGGCAGCCCTTCCTATACTGTCATAGACAACCTCATCTGCTACAATTGGATGGGTAGGAGAACTGGGCTGAGGAACCATAGTTTCCTGTCTAGTCCTTCTCCTATAGGTGTGTGTAACAACGAGGGTGTGTGATGAAGATGGAATCACAATGGGTGTGTGATGGGACTCAACTGGGATTGTTGATCCTTCACCCTGTACATGTACAAGCATTTCTTCAAATAATGGTACTACTACCCTATTATACCCCCTTGATGCCATACTTATATTTTTGAAAAGTTTTTGTTGTAGGCAGGGAGTTGGATAAACATTTTTATGGGATAATAGCAAACTTTTTCTTGCTTTCAAAATTGTTTGGATAAACCTTGGATACATCAAAAATTTATATTTGTTATCCATATTTTTGACCATACCATCAAAAATTAGTTTTGAAAAATTATAAGTCCTATTTGTTGATAAGCATATGAGAGCAGTTGCAATATTGCTACTGAATTGCTCACATGAAGTTTTCTTTGGACTCATACAGTGAAGAATGGTATGTATGAAAAACCTTCATTGTAGGACAAATTGACCTTTTTGAAAAGTCAGTTTTTCATCTGTTGGCCCATGCCCCATTCTGGAAATATAGTGAAAAATCTCAGTATTTGGCAAAACACTAATACCAATGTCATCTGCTAGATGGAGATGCCTCCTAACAGATGATTCAGAAATAGTGATTGTCTTGCCATCCACTGTTGCAATTAACTCTTTGTCTCCATTCTCAAGAGTATTGATAGTAACAGCCTACCAAAACTGTTTGATTTAAGAAACATAGATAGTAGGGTTGACAGTTAAAGCATACCTTATATGAGAGGAGTTTAGAGTGTATACTATCTGATGAAAAGCATTTCTCCCCTCTGGTTTTTCCAAGAAAGCCACCATGTTATGTGTGTCGACAAAAGCTAAATTTGCCATAATATCAGTAAAAGTTTGAGTAGACTGCTAGGATATGACTGTTAATAACTGAATTGAAAGTTGGGAAGGCCAATTGAGAATTTATAAAGTATACTTTAGGGTTGGAGATTTTAGCGAATGGATAATTCTTATCTTTAGAAAGAAGAAATCTGAGAATTTAGAAAGTAAGATAATTATCCAAAATAGTAACCCTATAAGTATGGCAGAGGAGCGAAAATTACTAAACGACTGTATTAGAAAAACGGTTAAAACCAAACAGTACAACGGCTACCCAGCAGTACAAAAATTTACGCTAGCAGTACAAACTTAAGGCTAGCAGTATAAACTTTTTGCAAAAACAATTTCTTAGCAGTATTGACTCAATGTTCTTTAAAAAACCATGCTGCCCATAAACTTTCGAAAGGATCAAGTGTAAAGGAAGACACTTAATCAAATTTAGATTGCATTTAACCTCTGGTTGTGTGAGAACCAATGTTTCAGCAAAACTGCTGCCTGGGGGGTTTCCAGCTCGTGGCAGGTGTTGCCTCTAACACAAATGTGTTAGATTCACTTTTGGTCGCTGTTCTCTATACCAGATGTCCTTGGACTAACTCATTATACTAATAAAAGTATAAAATGGTAAAGAGTGAGTTAGATCAGTTACTATCTGACTAAGTATGCCATCAATTCAGGTTCAAAAATACCATCAGTTAAGCATAAAATGATTTCAATAATAAGATTTTAAGGAACCTCCCAACTCAGGTGTACAACCTTTGTCAAGTAATCCCCAAATCTTCTTCTATCATGAATCAATTATGACAACAATCCATCCACCAGTCTAGCTTCTCACACATCACAAACTCCAATCATATTGCTTTCATAACCTGCAAATGTTAGTCAAAAACCAAGAAAACACAATGCAAAACATTTGCTTCATAACAGTATAAATTATGACTAACAGTTCAATTACAACAGACTGAATTTGCACTAGCAATACAAATTATACATAGCAGTACTAATTGACACAACTAGCAGTACAAATCCTTTTCATTTACAAAAACACCAAGATTAATAACTCTTGTGATTAAGCATTCCAATACTTGCAACCAAGTATTGAAACCTTCCAACATCAAAAGCTTTAGTGAGTAAATCTGCAAAATTGTTATTAGTGTGAATTTTAACAACCTGAACCAGCTTTTTCGCATTGCATTCTCTTATAAAATGATGTCTAATCTCTATGTGTTTTATTTTAGAGTGTTGAACATGATTTTTAATAATACAAAGTGTACTGCTATTGTCAATGAAAATCATGGTATTCATAAAGTTGTACCCATAGTCAAGCATCTGATTCTGAATCCATAGAACTTGACCACAGCAACTAGCAGCAGCCACATATTCAGCTCCAATTGTAGAAGTGGCCACAATAGTCTGCTTCTTGCATTGCCATGATATCAACCTGCAACCTAGGAATCGACAACTACCTGTGGTTGATTTCCTATCTAAACTAGCACCAACATAGTCACTGTCTGAGTATGCCACTAGATCAAAAGGAGATTCTCTAGGATACCATAGACCCAATTTAGGTTGACCCTTAAGGTACCTAAAGATTCTCTTCACAGCAACTAAATGTGAGGCTTTGGGTGTAACTTGAAACCTTGCACATGCACACACTGAAAACATAATATTTGGTCTTGATGAAGTAAGGTACATCAATGACCCAATCATGGACCTGTAGGTGTGTACATCAACATTTTCACCATCTGAATCTTTGAGCAAAGGTTTCTCTGGATCAACAGGAGTACTTGCTACTTTGGCATCTGTAAACTGAAACTTTCACAATATTTCAGTTACATATTTATCTTGACTGATAAATATTCCTTTTGCTTTTGCTTCACTTGCAGCCCCAAAAAGAAAGTGAGCTAACCCATGGAACTCATTTGAAACTTATCATGCATAAGCTTCTCAAACTGAATGCACATCTCCTTCTTTGTAGATCCAAAAATGATATCATCCACATAGACCTGTACAAGCAAAATATCTCCCTTTTTCTTCTTGATAAATAAGGTCTGATCTATCTTGCCTCTATGAAACCTATTTTCTAATAAATAAGTAGCTAAAGCCTCATACCAGGCTCTAGGAGCTTGATGCAAGCCATAAAGAGCTTTTACCACCTTGTATACCTTGTCTGGATGTTCAGGATCTTCAAAACCTGGAGGTTGAGAAACATAAACCTCTTCTTCAATAGTACCATAAAGAAAGACACTTTTTACATCCATCTGATATACCATAAACCCCATGAATGAAGCATAAGCTAAAAACAATCTTATAGCTTCAATCCTAGCTACAGGTGCAAAAACCTCTTCATAATCAATTCCTTCCTCTTGAGTGTACCACTGAGCTACAAGCCTTGCTTTATTCCTGATCACTATCCCTCTTTCATCTTTCTTATTTCTGAAAATCCACTTTGTACCAATAACTCTCACACCCTTAGGCAAATCTACCAGCACCCAAACCTTTTGAATCTTGAACTGTAGAAGCTCTTCTTGCATAGCTTCCACCCAGCTTGAATCCTGTAGGGCCTTAAGAATATTCTTGGGTTCTTCTTATGAAAGAAAACATACAAACATACATGTATTTGCATCTTCATGTTTTTTCTTTTCATAAACTGCACTGAGAAAACCTTGTTGATCTGAATTCATTGTCTGTCTTCTTGTCTTAACACCAGACTGTACATCTCCAATCACATTCTCAAGGGAGTGATTCTTGTGAACTCTTGTTTGTGGAGTTGTAGGAACTGGATAAGTGGGTGGCATGTTGTTAAGTTCCACTTCATCCTCAGAGAAATCATCAGCAGTAGTAACTGGTGGGCTAGTAAATTCAAAATTTGGCTCAGCAGTACTATCTTTTGGCTCAGCAGTACAAACACCATCTGTACTGTCTTCAGGATTCTCTTGTTCTTCAACACCACTTTCTTTGTTTCCGTGTTCCGAGCCCTTCTTGTTTCCATCATTAGAAGTCTCATTATCCTTTGAAGAGGAATCAAGTAAAGAAACATTATTCCAAATTGGAATCAGAATGTGATCTTGATCAGTCTCTTTCTCCATCAAACTTTCCCAAATAATCTATATCACAACCCGCAAAATTTCAGGTCAATACTATTCACCAAACTCGAAAATTATTTTCTTGACATTTAAACAATGACAATTTACTTATAACTTTTACTTGAACCAACATGAATACCTAGAATAAATTCCTAAGTGCACTAGAACATAGGTCACATTTAGTCCACAACGTTCCGATATCTTGCTCCTGCTCCATTCCACAATTCTAAACCATAAAACAAATTTCTATTCTTTAGCTACTTGTTTTAAAATTCAACAAACATTAATTGTTATGTAATATTTAACACCCGACATACCCGATTTTCTCAACGATTATTTTCAAGGTATTTTTATACTTCTAAAATTATTACAAAATTTCCAAAATTATTTTCTGACACCTAAAGTATTTTCTTTACAACATAAGTTTAATTACGTATACTTTTCGTTAAGTACCGAAACAACAACTGATACATATTTTTAACACCCGATACCTACAATATATACATTTTTGTATCAAACTACACAAATATTTCCCATTTTCATCTAAGAGCCCCCCCCCCCCCCCCTCTTACTTTGTCGACAATTAGCAATACATATTGGACATAATCATGATATTAGCCACAAAGTGAGTAACCTTTTCTACTTTTGTGGCTAAGCCACCAAAAATGTTTCCATGTCCCCTCCCTAGCCCATCCTAACCGGCCACCCTCCCCCTTGGACCAAATTATGAGTTTTGACTTCCTATTCACCCTTTGAAAATATCCTACTATATATAGAGCTAAACTACACATACATTTGTTACTAGTGTAAGTTAACAAAAAAAAAAAAAAAAAAGTGTCATCCTACCCTTTTACTACGAAAATTCGACACACCCAATAGGAGCAAGAAGAGGAAGGCTTGTGGTGACTAAGATCAAGGAATACTAGGGCTTATTATCAAGGGTTTTAGAGCAAAAAGACTTGTGATTAACTAGTAATTTACAACATCCATCTCACAAATCATCTTTGTAAGTAAACTTATTAACTCTTCATGATTTTCATGATTTTTACATGCTTGTCAAGTTCCATTATACATTATCACTTGGTACATATTAATAACAAGTTACTTTTTATAATGATCGTTTAGTAAAAGTTATGTTTTTAACAATACGTTGTTACAAGAAAACTAGGTAGGAAAATACTTCATGAAAAATAGTGGTAATATACCTTATAAATGTGAACATTAATAAACTTGTATACTTTGATATACTTGATAATTTATTTCATGGACTTGGGATATAGTTAAGTTTAAGCTTAAAACACTATTGTTATGTTGAGGAGATCATAAGTGAACTAGGACAAGAGTTGGAGTGGGGTGGAATGAGAAAGAAACTAGAAAACACACTCTTGAAACACCTAAATGAGCTACTGTCCCGTTTTGTAAAAACCGGAATAATCAGTAAGTTGTAAGTAAACTTTGGCTAGAAATATAGAAAATAGACTTAATAACGAAAACGTGGTCGCTTGAATGGGTTAAAACGGGCTTATAACGAAAAAGATATGCTATTTTCAAGTTAAACGACGAAAATGACTATTTTCTGAAAAAGAGTATTCTGTCCGGATTTTTGAGGATGAAAACTGAGATGTAAATGATATTTAGGCTAGCCGAGAATTTGAAAAGCCTAGAGTACACTTAAATACCTTCGCGTGGACAGGTCACACTTAAGAAACGGGGTTACGACGCGAAAGATATGGCTAAAGGAAAGTGGCCGCAATATATGAATTTGGACAGCATGTATTTGCTTAAAATAAAGCTGATGGGAAATTTAAACATAGGTTTAGACCATTTTGAGTGTATTTTGGGTGAATTGAAGTAAACAAAAGTTGTAGAACCATGTGTAGACTTAACAGATGCGTTAGGAAACTTTGAAATATATTAACGCGACAAATAAAATTTGGTTATAGGATGAACGAGTTATATTTTCTAAAAGTGACAATTTCTAACAAAGGATCAAAATGACGCGATTATATTTTGACAACAAATAATACGACGACATGTACAAGTGATAATGTAGAGTGTGACTTGCATACTTGACCTTGATTTCGGAAACTAAGACATATGCCTATTTAGGTCGCGATTAGAGTTGTTGGACCTATATTGCCGTTTACATAATACCAAACGAGATTTGCTTTGCTAAGGTGAGTTTCATAGCCCCGATTTTACATTGTTTATAGATATGATTTCTAAACCCTCGGGGTGGGAATACACTGCTTGTTTTTACATACGGACAAAAGTACTAAAACTGTTTCTTTGCCTAAGTTATCGCATTGCCTAAGTTACCGCATTGCCATTAAAGTCCCCTTTGGATCATGAACCGTTAATTACTTATAAGCGCGAATGTTATGAATAGATCTACTTGGGTTGACACCCCGTCCGGGTTGGTCGCGCCAACTGGGTAAATGAACCGCATACCATTCGGATTATTTCCGAGTGTCTGGCAAACACTTATTTGGGGCATTTATTATTGTGCTTAATTGCATACCAATTCGTCGAGCTTCGGGGTCATGAGCTTAGAGCATTGAATTTATATATTTTTGGCTATGACGTTATATTTATTGTGATTGTCATGCTATTGAAATCTTGAGGTCCGCACTTTACTTATTTACTTAAACCTATGAACTCACCAACAATTATGTTGACCCTTTTAGCGTGTATTCTCAGGTAATTAGGCGATAATAATCATCTTTGTGTGGAGCACTAAAGTCACATTTTGGAAGCACATCATGATGAGGATGGTCTTTGCACTACTTAAGCGTTTGATTATGTATAAAAAATCTTACATTTTGATGGTGAACTATGATAACTATGTCGTGTAAAACTAAATTTTAAATCAAACGCTTGTTTTAAAATGACTCACTTAGAGGTCGTTCTTTATTCCTTGTACTTTGTGACTGAGAACATCACGCCCCCGGAATTCCATTCCGCTGCAAACACAGATTTTGGGGGTGTGACAATCTAAGGTATTGACGATAGTGACATGATATCCAAATTGTGACAAATGGTAATTTTCCGTACTATTATTTTAATAGTAAAAATATTTATTTTATCGGAAAATGCACATTATTTATTTTCTAATACTTATTGACAATTTAATTTTAAAAATGAGAAGCTATCTCGTTTTTCCTGGAAAACGACCCCGCACGCGTACCATCACTCAATTAGTTATGGCAATAATTAATTTAACTCATGTTCGAGTCCATAAAAATGTTCTTATAATACTTATTTTAAACACCCGATACTTATATAAGATACATTTCCATAATTTTTTTAACTTTATTACACTCTATTTTGTTCCGCTAAAATTTATTTTTAGCTAACTCAATACATAAA
The DNA here is from genome assembly GCA_021014915.2 of Artemisia tridentata subsp. tridentata. Classification (NCBI taxonomy): domain Eukaryota; kingdom Viridiplantae; phylum Streptophyta; class Magnoliopsida; order Asterales; family Asteraceae; genus Artemisia; species Artemisia tridentata. The sequence continues at coordinate 202,267,699 of CP139506.1, forward strand.
TAATAAATATCTAACATTTAATATTACTAAATCTAAGATTTTAGACACAAAATCATCCAACAATTAATGCAAGCCCATGCTTCCCCCCATTCCTTCCATTCTCAAGCCATACCCCCCATCACCACCATACCTATCTTGACTTTTTACCAATCACTTGTATTTACTATTTTACCCTTTTATTAAATTACTAAAATGTCCTTTTTGGCACTATAAATAGAAGATAAAAACTAGCTCATTTGGTTAATTGTAAAATTCACAAAAACACTTTCTTTTCTCTCCATATATTCGGCCAAGTTGGAAAAACGAGGAAGAAATATTTGGTTTGTGCTTAAAAGTGCTTATTTAATTAGTGCTTATTCGGCTTTATAAACTAGTTACAAAAGGTTTTGGAGTTATATTTGGATTATATTGTTCTAGTCCTATCACAAATTCATCATATTCAAGTAAGATTAAAAACCATTTTTATACTTTTACTTATGTATTTTTATACATTCCTTATGCTCATTTAAGCATTTACTAGGTTAAATATTTATTTAAACTCATTTCATCACCTATATCACCTATATACATGTTTGTGAGATTTTATCATAATTTTATTTTATTTTGTAACTATATAAATTGTGGAAGAATTGGTGGAAGAGATTATGATAGATTTGGAGTTGATTTGAAGTGATTTTAGTTTAGAAAATGGATTATTGAAAAATATACGCGGAAGCGCCGCCCAAATTTATAATTCTTAGAAAAAAAAAGTTATTTTTACAAGGATTTAGTTAAAGAAATATAAAATAGATTTTCTAACGAATACGTGGTCGTTTGAATGGATAAAAACGGATTTATAACAAATAAAATACGAGTTTTCTAAATATATTATCGATAACTATTCTTCAGAAAAAGAGTAGACTCCAAAATACATCCCTGTGGTTTGGCCAATTTTGCACCATACATCCCTCCCGAAAAAATTGCAACATACACATCCCTCCGTTAGTAAAAGTCAAACACAATACATCCACGAGGACGAACGGTGCAAATATTGTGTCGTTAACTTGGACACGTGGCAGTTATCTCTTTTTAAGTAAGGGTAATTATGTCTTTTTATCTTCCATACCTACTCTCACCATTCTTTTAATACACTTCTCAAACACACTTCATAAACAAAAATCAAATAACACAAATCAAATAACCCAAATCAAAAACACAAAAAGAAATCAAGCTCAGAAATCAAAATCACAGGCATAATAACAAAAGCAGAAGAAGACAGACTTTTAAAACCATACATGTATACTCTTTATATCTGTATCAAAATCTAACGAATAAATTCAAACTCAGATATCAACACGAAATATTGGACAATTCCAACTTTGGATACAATTTCTTCATATTTTAGATCTTACTACAATACTACTCTTCAACATAAAAAGCAAACATTGATAAACTAACCATATATTTTCGTTGATTATACAAACTGTAATAAATTGGAGTGTATATAACTCTTATTCTTCACTTCTTGTCATTAAACCCATCCGCCAACAATCTTCATTCTTCATTCTTATCTCACTTCAATCTTCATTCTTATCTCACTATGATAATTCACCAACAATCATCAAACCCATCCGCATCACACCATCACCCAACCACCACCTCCGCTACAAAACCACCACCATCAGACTCAAATAACACAAACCATTCAACCAATTCCTCTAATTTAATAGAAAGAACAAAAATACCCAAATTTAATTAGAAACGCTAACCTAAACATTTCATTTCAATTCGAGAAATTATCTTCACATTTTCTTTTGCAATGAAACAAATCTCATGGTCTCTACTGCTATTTGAATTACAGGGTACTTGGGCATCTGGGTATTCTTCATTTGGGGTTATTGATGTGCAAAAGAGGCTTAATGGGTTGAATCTGTTATGGGTGCTTGTGATTCTTGCGAGATTTGAGAAGAAATTAGGGTTTATGAAATGGGGTTTCGATGAAGAGATTAAAGACATGTTTTTTTTTGGTGGATTGAGTGAAATCTGGGTTTATGTGAATGTTTGATTTTTTGTTTTGGTTTGATTTTTTGTTTTTTTGTGAATGTTTGATTTTTTGTTTTGGTGGATTGAATAAAATCTAGGTTTATGAATATGTTTTAGTGAAATTGGTATTAATAGAGTGGTGAAGTGGTGTGAAATATAAAAGGACTAAAATACCCTTGCTTAAAAAGAGATAACTGCCACGTGTCCAATTTAACGACACAATCTTTGCACCGTTTGTCCTCGTGGATGTATTGTGTTTGAATTTTACTAACGGAGGGATGTGTATGTTGCAACTTTTTCGGGAGGGATGTATCGTGCGAAATTGGCCAAACCACAGGGATGTATTTTGGAGTTTACTCTCAGAAAAATAAATAGTTTGTTGTCCAGATTTTTATCATGGTAAAGCTAAGCTTTAAAAGATAAACCGAGTCCTCGAGTCCTTAAAATGTGTTAATACTTTTAAATACCTTCACGGGGATAGGTAGAACTTTAAAAATCGAGCTATAACGAAGAAATTATGACTCAACAAAGATACCGACGAAAAATATTATTTTGACAACTTTTTTTTAGTGAATAGTAATCTGTTTTTATTTTTAGATATGAACTTTGGACACTTTAGGTGCGGTTTCGGATAAAACGTCATAAACGAAAGTTGTGGTGTTTTGGTTACATACTTTAGTCGATTCGGAAACTTTTCCAAATAGATATTACCGAAACATTCATATCGTAGTTACGATACATACTTGTTAAAAATCCCAAAATGTATTATTTTGACTATTTCTAAGGATTTCGAAAGTAACGTTATTTTATAACTAAACTTGCAAACAAACATGTATGGGTGATATATGTCACACCTCGCCAATGGCGGAAACGCGAGTGTAACATCATGGATATCATCACAACACTTAGCATCTAAATAGAGAAATACTATATGCAACTTAATAAAGCAAAGTACAAACACAAAGTGTCGTAACGATACCCCAAAATAAATAACCAAAACAATCTCCAAGGTATCTTCATTAAAACATAAAGTAAAAATGAAAGACAATCAAGTATCTCAACAAATCCAACTTAATCAAATTAAAACTTAAAGTTATTCATCCTCAAATGCAAACTAGTCTCCTCTAGTCACGCCCTTCTATCTTAGCCTTAGAATGCTCACCTGAAAATGATGCTTAAAAACGTCAACATAATGTTGGTGAGATTCATAGGTTTAAGACACACAATACACCTCGATTATCAGTTCACTGTGATTATAAAACATAGCAGGACAGCAAAAATATAGTTATTATACAACTAACATGCAATCACAGCTTACGAGACGGAACGTGCCCACCGATCCAAGTATAAATTGGGACGGAACGTGCCCACCGATCCAAATACCACCACAATTGGGACGGAACGCGCCCACCGATCCAATATAATGGGTAAATTAATACCCTCCAGCCGGACCACACAGAATAATAATGAGTAGAGCCACTAGGACTTTCCCACTCAAATAATCACCACACAGAAACACCTCAATAACATGCAGTATTCATATAATAACCATTACAAGTCCATGCTTTTTATTAAACACATAATCACAGTAACTCAAAACATTTAAACAAGCATCATCTCCATCCCAAGTTTAAAATAAAGTAAAAATTGGGACTATGAAACTCACCTCAACCTTGCAGCTTCCAAATTATCCACACACAAATCTAACCAAACAAAACATTACCACATTACACGCGACCAAGCTAAAAGCTATAGTCCATGTAACACATATATGATGGATGTCTAAGGTTCATGTAACCCACTACGGATCACCTAGACTCCATACTAATCATCACCCAATACCTAACACTCACTAAATCCCTTAATTAAAACTTTCAGAAAACGCAGATTTTTAGGGCACTTTCACCCACATAAAATCACAGCGAATAAAGCTTCACAACTCACACCAAAAAATCACCATGATCTTTCATAAGCATAAAAGCTTTTCCCAGAAGGTCATGTACTAAAAACACACACAAGTACTCAATGAAAAATCAAACATGTCATCTATCCAGATTCAGATCTGATCGGACATCAAAAAGTATTGACCTCGTAGACCTGCTCGCACAACTTATTATCGCCTAATTTTCGCGTGGAAGTCAAAGATAATATAGAACTCAATTCCCACAGAAGGCCTAACCCTAATAACACTTTTAAAGCTATCGTTGACCTCAATACTTTTACCCTAATTCTGTCCCGGTTTAACAGTTTTGACACCTTAACTCATAAAATTCGTTTGATTGACTTCTCGACCTCGAAAGCACTTGTGGTTGGACTTTTTGGAAATCTATTTCACTGAACTACAACATAGACATAAAATTCGTGATCTAACTCATCACGATCTATTAAAAACAATTGAATCTTTACAGCCTTATAAATCTGCCAGAAACTTAACACATTAATTAACATGTTTTAAACCCTAATCTTTACACCAATCACCATAATATTATTAATTAATGATCCCAACATGTTCAATATCATTAATTTATAGAAACCCATAAACCCTAGATCCATCACAATTTGTATTACATGAATCATAAAAATTTAATTAACATAAGTATGATAAATTTACCTTGATTAATGGAAGATGAAAACCCTAAAAAAATTCTTCTCCACTTCTCCTTTAGGTTTGGCCAAAAATTTCAATAGGAGAGGAATGAGGGTTTTGGTTTTGTATTTATAATGCTCTAGGGAAGGTTCTAGATATCTTTTCCTCCAAGTTTTGCAATTAAGATACAATTTGGTTTCCTTTTTTTTTCCTAACCCTTATTCGGCCGAAATTTAATATATATATATATATATATATATATATATATATATATATATATATATATTATATATATATATATATATATATATATATATTTTTTATTTTATTTTTTTTTATTAAATTTAATTATTACACTAAAAACCTTGTACTCTTTGTATTTTATAAAAACCCTATACTTAAATTAACACTTTACGCGATAAACCTTCGTTTTTACGACAATCCGGAAAAATATCATTTTCAAAATAAAGTTTCCAAAAATAGAAATTTCACACTTATATTTAATATAACCCATAAAAATAACCTCCACGTAACTTACTAACGCTCAAATGATTGAACGGAGAATCGTTACGCAAAATCACAAACACCAAAATTACACAAGTCATTTCTACACCACAAAGGCGATCAAAATGCACTTTTCAACATTACTCAACTCATGAGGAAAATATCACATCAAGGGATTTAGTGCTAAACTCACGTACCTATTACCCACAAACCGCACATATACCACATCTAAGCACATATAAGCACATAATACACACCACATAAAAACTAAATAGGTTGAGACTATTAGTCAACTAACCTGCTAAAATCATGGTTGTTACAATATAACATTTTATAAATTGCATACACGACATACAAGCAACATCAAACACAACCACTTGTAAACACTTAAACTTGTTTTCCGCATTCATAACTATGTAAAACTTATGTTTTGATAAATGAAACTTTAAAACGAATTAGATAATCTGTTCTCTATTACTTTGTGTTGTGATTCCAATACGTAGCACCCCAGATATCACTTCCGTTGTATTCTGATTTAGGGGTGTTACACAAATGGTCTTAGAAAACCTAAAGCAGGTGTTCTACCTCTAAAGAGTTCATATGGTATCTTGTTGTGAGATTTGACCACTAAAACCTTGTTCTGTACATAATAAGTAGTATTAACTGCTTTAGCCCAAAAAGTAATGGGTAGCTTAGAATAAGCCAATATAGTCCTAGCAGCCTCTATTTGTGTCCTATTCCTCCTTTCAGCAACCCCATTCTGCTGAGGAGTTCTAGATACACTAAACTCTCTCTTAATACCTTTTTTCTACAAAAATCATCCATAACTCTATTTTTAAATTCTGACCCATTGTCACACCTGATGATTTTCACTTTCTTGTCAACTAGGTTTTCTATTTCAGTTATAAAAGTCTTAAGAATGCTACTAGTTTCATCCTTAGATCCTAGAAAGAAAACCCATGTGAACCTGCTATAATCATCAGTTACCAAAAGACAGTATTTCTTATGCTGAATACTACTAACAGAAGTAGGACCAAACAAGTCCATATGAAGCATGAATAATGGTTGAGTAATAGAGTTTTGGGTCTTGGGCTTACAAGAAGCTTTGTGTTGTTTGCCCTTGAGACAGGCAACACAAGTTTGGTCATTTTCAAAACATTTTTGAGGCAAGCCTCTTACCAAACCATCTTTAACAATCTTATTTATGGTTTTAAAATTAACATGATCAAGTCTCATATGCCAAAACATTGACTCATCCAATGTAGCTTTTGCAACAAGACAAGTTAGAGTCTCTTTAGGAACAATTTTCTTCATGTCAACACTGTACATATTGCCCTTCCTGGGAACTTTAAGTAGTACTTATCTTTCATCAGGTAGCTTAAAGTCAGGAGATAGGACAAGACATTCAGTGTCTGTAAAAAGAACTTTGTTCTTTTTGTCACACATTTGTGAGAAACTAAAGAGATTATACTTGAGTTCCTGCACAAAATACAAATCTTCAAAATCAAGTTTACCGGTTTTAAGTGTACCTTTACCAGTAATTCTGCCACCAATTCCTCCCCCAAAGGTAACATATCCTCTATCCAAAGGTTTAAAATCTGAGAGGTAGGACACGTTCCCTGTCATGTGCCTAGAGCATCCACTATCAGCATATCCTTGATCTTCTTCATCATCTTGTTGTGGATGTCCCTGCACATAAAATAAAGGAAATTAGTTTCCTTTGGGGAACCAAGCCATTACTGACTTGGATCTGCCTCGTGCATCAATGTAATCATATTTCTTCATTGTCATTGATGCACCATTGGGTTTGATAGGTCTCCATACCCAACATGCTGAGGCCTTAACAACGTTACCCCCATTTTCCCTAGCAGTGTTTCTTGGCCTAGCAGTACTAACTACTGGCCTAGCAGTTTTAACTTTTTGACTCCAAATTTTGTTATGAAACACTGTTTTCTTATAAAGGGGCCTGTTGACAGTTTCTTGTGCTGTTTTAGAAAAACTTGAAGTTGATTTAGCACTTGAAACTGTTTTGTGGAAAACTAGAAGGGGGGTTGAATAGTTTTAACCATTTTAAACTTTTCTTCGCTTTTTATACTTAACGTGATTTCAAAGTAAAGCAAACAATCAAGCAATATATATAAAGCAAGTAAGGAAAGAAATGATCAAACCACACAACACAAATGTTTATAGTGGTTCGGCTACAAGGACTCTCTTCCTTGCCCTACTCCACTCCTCGAGCCTCTAACTCCAGAGTTTTTTTTCACTAAGAAACAAGCTCCCTTCTAGGCAGAGAAAACCTTTACACGTCGCTTACTCTTTATCCAGTACTAAGCTAAACACCGGGTTCTTTACAAGGGTACAACCACTCCCGACACTCTATGTGTTTTGAGGACTAAAACACTAACCAAACTCTACTGAATGAATGGTATAGACAATGATGTGTGAATACTAACAATTCACACAGTATCTAACTATCAAGACTAACAACACAGTGTTGAAGCTTGTATGCTTGATCTTCTTTGCTACAAAAGAGAGATCACTAAGAATGAAATAAATGAATATAATGGGTTAGTAATGTACAAATGAATGAGTGTATAATTTAAGCTATATGAGTGATAATTTTTTCTGAATGATCAGCTTACTATTTATAGGCAAAGATGATCAACAGGTGGCGGATCTGGCGGATCCAAAATATGGGATCCGCCCATATACAGGTTTGGTTCCGCCGGGACATGCCAGCTAAGGATTTCCCATATCTTTCCATATCTTGTGAGGTCTTGTCAAGATCTTGCAAAGTAAACTCTTTAGCTTCAAGATCTCTCCAAAATATATAACAAATCTTCCAAGATATATAAAGATTTCCTAATGAGGTATGCCATGATGTCATGTATGTATATATAATTTTAAGAAATAAAATTAAACATGTAAAGGTATATATGTATGCAATGTAATTCCTAGTGATCATGTAATGAGAAAATGTGTTTTAAAAAGCTTGTTACTCAAATGTAAAAGACTTTAACATATGTTTATATTTTGCTAAAGATAAACCTTATAATTGTCATTAACAAAATAAAGCAAAGATCGTAAAATATAAATAACGTTTTTAGGACGATATTTGTATGAACAATCTCCCCATTTTTGTTGATGACAAAACATAAAGTTTATTTTTAAGCAATGGAATAAGTAAAGTGAAAGTCTTTTTAAAATATAGATTAAGTTAGTTTTATGCAAGTTGTAAAAGCTATTTTAAGCATAAAAATATGTACTGTGATGTTCACAGTGATGTATGAACTTAATCCTATCTCCCCCTTTTTGTTGAAACAAAAAGAATATATGCGTAGTGGAATGTGGTGAATATTTCTTGGTTATTACTCCCCCTAATTTGGAGTACCAAGAATGATTCAATAATTTTGAGAACTTTAAAAGCTCCCTCTTGGATAATACACCCCCTAATTGGAGTGCCAAGGTTATGATGCATGATCCTACAAAACAAATGGTTAGAATACGATATGCTCTCCCTCGATGTATACTCCCCATTGCTAGGGTACCAACGTATACGTTTCAAGGATGAGAAATGCTACATAATAATGAGTTAGTATATGATATACTCCCCCTCGATCTAGAGTCCCCGTTGCTAGGGTACTATGTATATGATATAAGGTTTAGAAAAGCTACAACACAAAGGTTAGTTGTGAATCAATCCAACCAAGTAGCATAATGCATAGGTATAGGTCAACCAAACTGTGGGAAACTAGAAGGGAGGTTGAATAGTTTACCGGTTTTAATTTCTTTTAAAAACTTGTTTTAAAAGTTTGCTATTGGAAACTTTGATTCGAACTTTATGTGTAATCAATCAACACCAATATGAACTACACACTAAACTAACAAATGGTAAATAATAAAAATAAAGAGTAGAGTTGGAAAGATCAAATCGAGACAAAGGATTTATAGTGGTTTGGCTACGACGCCCTTCTTTGCCCTACTCCACTCCCCGAGTACCACACTCGAGAGTTTCAAACACTATATCAACAACCTCCCTTCAGGCGGAGAAAACCGTACACGTCGCTTATCCTATTACCGACACTAAGCTAAATGTCGAGTGCTAATCTTAGCTAGCACCAATCTACCAAGGTCCACGTGACCAATCACACAAGCCCAATGGCTACACGAGATCACCAAGATCTCAACACGATCACAATGATCAACACTCACTCAACTAACACTAATCTATCGACCCTTGATCTTCTTGATCAATCACACAAGCCCAATGGCTTTAAGAGATATCCACTATCTCTATAAGATCACACTTGATCTTCACTCTCACTCACAAAAGATAAATAAACTTGATGTATGCTATGAAACAACAAGGTTGTAACAAGTGTTACAAAAACCTAACAACTATAACTCTTGTATCTTCTTGAATACTTTGAGTTCTTCTCTTGCTAATGAAGAGGAATGATAACACCTTGTATCAACTTGGATACTTGTGTTCTTCTCTTGAAGAGGAATGATAACACCTTGTATCAACTTGGATACTTGTGTTCTTCTCTTGCTAATGAAGAGGAATGAAGAGGATCTCTTGGTGGATGATTGGATCACTCTTAAAACAAAAGAAAACTAATCTAAATGATCTAAATAAGAGAAAGGTGTGAGAGGTTTAAACTCAGAAGTTTTTTTGTGTGAAAGGGTGCCTAAAAACTGTGAATGGGGTTGGTTTTTATAGGCAAGAAAAATCTAGAACGTTACAGAAAATTTTGTACGGACGGCTCCACTAAACATGCCACGGCTCCACTAAATTTAGTGGAACCGTGGAGCCGTCCTAGACTAGGACGCTCCAAATTTTGTCTTTTCTTGTGAAAACTTATTTGGGGAAGGTTGGAGCTGATTTTGGGGGGGAAAATAGCCGTTGTGATTTTCAAACTTATTTTTCCATTAAAACATTTCTTAATAATTCAAAAATAATTTGTCATGTGTATTTTTAAAAAAATGTTTTGTCCCATTAAAATGTGAAGTCTCAAAACACAAATTCACTTCTTTGATCATTTGTCAAGTTGTAAATTTGTTCTAGAGTGATTTGCGTAGAAACGGGATCTTCCGATTAAAAACTTGTTTACGTTATTTTGTCATCCTCAAAACGTGAAGTAATCGAAAGATATAAATAACGTTTTTAGAACATTATTTGCATCAACAATCTCCCCCTTTTTGATGATGACAAAATATAAACTCATTTTAAGTTAAAATTAGTTTTAACAAGTTTTTAATGAGTTTACTCCCATTTCTCCCCCTTTTTGTCGAATCAAAAAGGTGACAAAGGCTCCCCCTTGATGTATACTCCCCCTCATTTGGAGAACACCAAGGAATCGAGCAATGGTGTATGCTACAAAACAAAGTTAGATAACACATGTACAATATCTAACAAGTAGCACTTAAGACAAATATCCAACCACACAAGAAGAAAATTAGCCAATTAGCTAAAAATAAAACAACCACATGAATGCCCATTAAAAGTAAAATAAATGTCATACATGTGTATGACTACAATAAGAAAGCAAATTAAAATAACAAGAAGACACATAAACATCAATAGTAATATGAGGCTTCAAGATTTGCTTCCAACTTCAAAAGGGTTCATAAGCATTTATTGGAGGGACTAAACATAACCATGTTTAGTTTGGGCTATTGTGTGGTGGAGGAGGTGGAAGGATGATGGGTCCTATGGGTGGTGTGAGGAGGTGTTCTAGGTATGAGAACCTAAAGCTAAGCTCATCTCTAAGGTTCATGATGAGTTCTAGGTTGTGATGGCAACAAGCACAACTAAAGGTGTGTGGTTGTAGGGGATAAAGGATGGGATGACCCATTAAAGGTTGAGGTGATGGTGATAGGGAAGATGATGATGTGTTGCTCCCAAACTCAAAAGGAGTGATTGGTGATAAGGTTAGGGTGAGAGTTAGAGGTTGTGGTGATGGTGAAAGTGATGAGGATGATGTGTTGGTTCCCACTTCAAGGGAAGTTGATGGTGATGAGTTAAGTGTTAAGGCTAGTGATGGAATGGGACTTGGTTGAGGTGAATGTGTGTTGGTTCCAATGGTGGTGGAGGATGAGGGTGTTGGTTTGATTGTGGTTGCCTTGGATGGAGCTTGGGGTGTAGTGAAGGAATATGATGATTTGGTAGAGGTTATGGGTATGTGTATATCATCTTCATCATCCAAGGTGAGATAAATGAGAATCATCTCATTGGAAGGTTTGGTTGAGGTTTGTGGTGTGTGAACACTTTTGATCCAGGCGCCAAAATTTGATCCGTGCTAAATAGATATATAATTATTATGCAACGACGGATACACGTGAATAAATAGAAATCAAAAATTTGATCCGTGCTAAATAGATATATAAATATTATGCAACGACGGATTCATGTGAATAAATACAAATCACCCCTTTGTGAAAAAGGATACTTGCAAAAACTCACGTTTGTGTGTGTAGTGTGACCAGGTAAGTGATTACCCGGATCGTTTCCCAACGAAGTGTGAATGGGCAATTATTTGAAAGCTTGGATTAAAGTGACTGATGATATATGATTGAGATTTTTGATTGCTTATGATGTTCTAATTAAATAATGAGAAATAAATTCTCAAAATAAAATTAAGGTTAACAAATTATATTAAAAACGCGTTACGTGAATTTATAAAAACGCGAATAAAAAGTGAAATCTATGAAATTAAAACCTACAAGTGTAATATTATTTTTCCTAGGTTAAAAACGACAAAAGAAAATTTTAGAAAAAAGATTTATATTTTTTTGACATTTATATTTTTTTATTATGAATTAAAAACAGTTTTACACTAATTAAATTATTAAAAATACTAAAACTATTTAAAAAAATCTGAAACTTTTTCTCTAAATATTATGAGGCGAAAAGAAGCTAAGAAAATTATAAAAATGAAAAGTGCTTAATTAAAAATTTTAAAAAGATAAAATCTATTAAATAAAAACTATCACTTATTTTATATTTTATTTTTCCTAAGGTCTACAGAGATGATTATATTTTTCCTAGAATCTACTTAATAAAAGAAAATTTTTAAAATTAAAATTATATTTTTCTAATTATTATTCTATTTATTATGATTTAATTACTAATTTAAACTAATTAAAAGATTAAAAATATTAAAACTATTCAGAAAATTATGAAACTTTTTCCTAAATTATTTTAAGTTATTAAAAGGCTAATAAAAATAAAAAGGTGGTAACAGCTTATTTTGATAAGCTGCAATAAGCTGAACAGCTTATATGAGCTAAAAACTAAAAAGGGTTAAAATGAAAAAGATGCAAAGTATAACTGAGAAGTGAGCTAGCCCAGCTGGTTATGCAGTGAACTTGTCACCCAGGGAACCCAGGTTCGAATCCACACACACCCTTTTTGCTCAAACTTATTTTTTTGGACTTTTTCTGTTTGCTACTTATCTAATAGCTAATATTAAGCAACTTTAAAACTGGACTTATTTTTAGAACAAGCTAAATAAGCTTCTAATAAGCTCAAAAGCTTAACAGTTGAAGTTTTAAGGTTTTAAGACTTGGATTTTTCAAAATAAGCTAAGGGCTGAAAAATAAGCTAAGAGCTTATGGAAAGAGCTAATATGAACTGAGTGAAGTGTGTTTATGCTAAAGGAATCTAGAAAAGCTCAAGTTAAGAGCTGTGAAGCTCTCAATAAGCTAATGGCTTATCAAGGTCTGCTGATGCAGGCCTGCACAGGGCAAAAATGCCTAGTTTGCAGCCTTGATTTGACAGCTTTAAAGGATTCTAAAATTTACAAGAAAAATACTAGAGTGAGATAAGCTAGGTGAGCTTATTTGTGCCAAAGAACAGCTTCTGAGGGCTTATGATGAGTGAATTAAAAATCTGCCTAGGGTCTATAGAAACCACAAAAACTGATTTGCAGACTGCTTGATGGGTCTGTGTGGTGAGGTTTGTGTGCAGAGGTGCACAACACCAAAGGGACATAATCCAACTTTTGTAGTTACACTAATTGGGACCAAGGGACCTCATTTGAGCCAAGAAAAAGGCCAAAAAGAGCTTATAGCTTAAAATGGCTTATTTGGTCCTATTGAGGTCTGAATTCACCACAGGGTACCAAAAACTAGTGTTTCTATCTAATAGGCCAATTTGAACTTGGGAATAGCTTAATATGGTCAAAATAAGCTGGTACAAAGTTGGTGATATGGTAATGGAACAGTAACAGCTGATTTGACCTATTGACTAGTTTAAACCAAACACCCCTTAACAAAGGACTGTGGTGATTTTGAACTAGAAAAAGATTATTTAAACTAGAAATCTGAACAAACTGAGTTTAACTAGCTTATATGAGTACTAATAAGTATTTATCAACTGGAATAAACTTATTAATAAGCAGTTACTATATTTAGCTATTTTTGGCTTTTTAAGTGTTTTTTAAGTAAAATGAAATAAAAGCTATTGAAAACTGATTATATTGATGAAATGTGATTATAAACTAGTAATAAGCAGGAAATAACAATAATAAGCTAATAATAAGCTATGGAACAGTAAAATGCAAAATTAATGAAAAACTAACAAAATGCTTACAACTGTATGAGCTTATGGAACAAAGAACAAGGACCAAGAACACTCCTAGCTTGTTTACACAAGCTAGAAAACCCAAGAGAAGCTTCCTGAAACAGCTTATTCACAAGAAACAGCTTTTTGGAGCTTATGTTGACTTTTTGTTGACTTTCTTCATATTTGAAATTCAGAACATCCTATATCTATATAAGCTTACAAAAAGCTATAGTAAGCTTGTATAAGCTTATAGTAAGGGTATTTGAGCTTTTTGTAATGATTAATAAGGACTTAGAGCTTATTCGGATTAACAGATAACTTGAAATCTTATTATAACTGAAATTTAGAACAAGAGTGCTTCACATAAGATTAACTTGATTGAATTTAACATAAATTACAACTGAGAACTTAGAAATACAAAATTACATTGACTGAAAATGAAAATACGATTATGCTAAAATTAACTAACTACATATAAGGCTTACAAAGGCCTTATTTATACAAAACTTAGGTGGGATGTATCCTATCTTTATCTCTGATTCTTTCTGCACCCTTGGATGGTCTTCATTTGATCTCAGCCCTTGAAACTAGTTTTGGCGCCAAAATTGAGATAGTGGAAAAATCCACTATCTCTGGTTGAGTGAAACGGGGAAGAGGCATTTAATGCCTTTTGGTTTGTTAGGAAAAGTGTTGGAAGGAGGAGGGGAGGTGAAGTGATGGAGCAGAGAAATACTATGGGAAGGGTGGTATGGTGTTTAGGTTTTGGCGGTTTAGAGAAAGAAGGAGGAGAAGGTTTGACCGAAGTCAAACCTTCGTTTGGTCTGGGTTTAATTAAAACAAAGGGTAAGTGGGATGGGTTTTTTTTATTTGGGTTGGGTTTTTATTTGGGTTGGGTTTTTATTTAAAAAGGGTTGGGTTTTTATTTAATGGGTTTGGTTAGTTTAAGGATTTAGAAGTGAAATTGTTTTAACTTTTAGGGACCAATTATGTAACTTCTGAAAATCCATGGACCAATCTTGCAAAATCTGAAATTTATCTCCAAGGACCAATCATGCCAAGTTTCAATAGTACAAGGACCATAAAAGATAATTTTCCATTTTTGAAAACCAAGGACCATTTTTGACAACTTTTGAAAGTTCAGGGACTGAAATTGCCAATTATGGAAACTTTGTTTGTTTTCCAACTTTTTCAATACTTTTGCACATGAAACAGATAAAAACATAATCCAAGGATATTTTCTGTATTTTGAAGTATTTTTGCATGTTTTTAAATGTTTTTGTAGATAAAATGTGACAGAAATGATGAGTATTTAGACACTCATCAATCAACAAGAGTGGTTTGATTGGTTGGTTTGATGTTGAATCTTGGTTTCTTGTTTTTGTGTGAGGTTGAAGCAATGGTGGAAGACATGGGGGTTGTATGGTGAGTGTGAAGGTGTAAGGATGGCAATGCATGATGTTAGCTTAAATAGCCAAATCAAAGACATGCAAGGTTGAAAAGGATGTTGGATTTGGGTGCATGGGAATTAGGTTGTGTTTGCAGATTTTCAGGGAAAGAAAGTCAAAAAGTGGAAGAGAATTGTATTTTTCGTCTTCCAGAGGCACGGTACCACTAAAGGTACCACGGCACCACTAAATTTAGTGGAGTCGTCGCCTATTTAGTGGAGCCGTGACCTCCATTTGACCTTCTTTCCAGGTCTGCTGGTTTTAGGCAGCCTAAATGGGGAAATTTTTGGGGAATCCATTGGCTGCAAATCTCAAAGCCTCAAACCACTAAACACATAGAATTCCTAAAGCTAGTTTCAACTAGCAACTAACATGATCATGTGATCATCTATGTATTTAGGCAACTATTAAGCATGCATGAGTTCAAGCAAATTTAACATCTAGTGCATGTAATAAAATAAGATAACATGCATGAACTAGGCAAGATTGATTAACATAGAGGTTAATTAACTAAGCAAATTAACCATGTTTAAGTGTGAAATGTTAAAAGAGAACACTTCAAGCTAGTTAATGTATGATGGACATTGCCATGACTTTATTTATAATAGCTTAATAATACTTAAGTTAATAGTACTACTTAAGCTAATCCTAACTAGTCTCTTCTTTTCCCCATCTTCTTTATCTTATTCCCGAGTCCTTTGATTGCCTTGCCAATGGACTTGAACCCCCCAATCATCTGCTCATGCATCGACACTTATCGGTTATACATCGTAGTTTGCCTTCTCATTACGGCAGATAGGTTGGTTTCGCCGAATTGAAGGTCGGTGGTTCGTTGGAAAGATGAAGTATCGAGGTTACGAAAGTAGGTGTCGGGAGAGGGGGTATTAGGACGAGACGTTGACGTTCCTTCTTAGTTCAACTCATCATCGTCCTCATCCATCGGTTGAGATGACGAACCATGACCGAAGGAGGAAGAAGAAAGGCGAATATCGGAAGTGGATTTACGACGACGTTTGGACCCTTTGTCCTTACGTTGCTTTGTGCGACGTTGTGGTCCACCAAGAGGTTTCATGACCGGATTGACTAGGACATAGTCGACACTATGGAGATTAGGAAAAGTTTCCATGACCCAGTTGAAAAGACGAGTAAGCAACATACCATATGGCATGAGCTTATCCGAACGACTATGAATATTGGCCATCCGTTTGACCATATAGTATGCGAGGTTATATGGTTCCTCGATACTAAGACAATAGAGCATGTGGGCGAGACTCGCCGAGACGTGATCACGGTTTCCCGCAAGGCTCAACACGTTCTCACGTAGAAGGATTTCCCAATTTCTAAGGTCGGGAAGAAGTTCTTTGAGATAGATACGGTTTGGGTCAAGGTGGACAATTGAACCATCACGCTTTTGATACGTGTGGACGACTCGAGGTGTTTGGATGACTTGTTTGATGGACTCGAGGTCGGGAATTTCAGTGCGATATGCACCTTCATTTTCA
The DNA here is from genome assembly GCA_021014915.2 of Artemisia tridentata subsp. tridentata. NCBI lineage: Eukaryota > Viridiplantae > Streptophyta > Magnoliopsida > Asterales > Asteraceae > Artemisia > Artemisia tridentata. Next base: position 202,284,328 of record CP139506.1, read on the forward strand.
AGATTGTAGAAAAGAGACTCAAGAGAATGGTCTTCAGTGTATGCACACTGACCATATGCAGGAACACCGAGAATTTGACCAATCTCGGAGACAGATAGGATGATATTTTGGTTTTGAATCCAAAAATCAAGAAAGACATTACCATCATCATCAGTGAAGGTACGGACTCGACTATAAAACTCGAGGACAAAACGAGGACAAATTTGACAGTTTATTTTGTATAGACAGTCAAAGTCAATAGTGGGAAAACATTCTTGGATATTATCCAAGAGAACAAAATGGGCATCGACCACACGACCTTCGTGTATATATCGATTTTGGACTTTGGCAAGATAAGCTTTTTGCTCATCTGGAATGGTTAGATTTTCTAATGTACGAAGAATGTATGGTTTGGTATCTTGATAATCGTTTCGAGGCATTGTTACCTAAAAAAAAATATAATTTTGTATGTTAACTTGTTGCATTTTAGTGATCCCATTTTGAATGTGTGTGTGTGCCTTAATGCAAACAATGTGGAGGTGCGGTAATCTTGACTCTAAAATAATCCTAATAAGATTACCCAAACGCTCCTAACTTCAATTTTGCTCAATCAAGTGTGTCGAACAATACATATAAATTATGTAATTCGATCCATACTTGAGAGTTCATGTATGCATGCAAAAATGTTTTTAATTTGCATCAACAATGCATGAAAAAGGTTTCATGATCCTAGACTTGTGAAGTTTTTCAAAAAATGATCGAATTGGGGTGTTTGGCAAATGACTCATCGTGGCGCCAAACGGCTTAAGTTTGAAAAGCTTCAATGTGAATTGTTCCTAATCCAATTTTAATTATCCTAAACATGATTTCACTACAAGCAATCAATCATAATCCGATTTTCGTGATTAAATTCGGACTAGGTTTTGCAACATAAATGGGTTTATGAAAATCCTAGGTTTAGGGAATCATGTGAATGCTACATTGTCTAATCCTAGTCTTAATTTGACAAAAGTTTAGCAAAATTCGAAAATCCCCAATTCGGATTTATGCTCAAGAACAAACCCTAGACTCAAATTGAAAGAAATTCAGAATGATTTACTTACAATTAGTGTTGTTGTGATTAGGATTTGTTGATTCCAATGCCTCAATCTTGATTTGCAAGAGTTTAATTGAATTATGGTGTTTGGGTTTGGTTTTGACAGCAAGAGGAAATGGTTTTGGGTTTATTTGAAAAGGCTGTGCAGAAGAAGAAAAGAAATGGGCGCATTTTTCAGATGCACGGCACCACGGTTCCACTAAACATTAGTGGAGCCGTGTCTATTTAATGGAGCCGTGTGTCTGATTGAGCCATTTTTCTTCTGTTTTGACTATTGGCTGATTAATCTTACTTATTTAGCAAGACTTTTTGACACGAGGAAAAAGTTTATACCTAATAAACTATTTGACGAAAATGATTAGGCGGGATGACAAGGAATGACCTTAGTGTTTCCAAGGAAATTGACCAAGTAGTCATTGGATAAGGATTGACTTCTAATATTTCCCGTGAAATAAATAGAAGTTATGAGTCGTGTTTTGGTGGATGACTATAATATTTCCCATGAAATATTTAATTAGTCGGAATACGAGACGCAAGGAATGACTTAATATTTCCCATGAAATATTCAAGAAGTCATGTGACGAGTAGAAAGGGAATGACTTAGAATTTCTTAGAGAAATTTCTAAAAGTCATGAGTGAGAAATATGACTTAAAGAGTCATGGGTCATTTGTAGAGAATGACTTCAATGTTTCCTGTGAAACTTTTGAGAGGTCATAGAGGGGATGAAAGGTTATAAGGTATGACGCGAAGGATGACTTTAATATTTCCATAGAAATATTGAAATAGTCATGAGCAGGATGAGAGGAATGACTTGAGAAGTCATATGATGAGACGTGAAAGATGACGTTAATATTTCCAGTGAAATATTCAAATAGTCATAAGAGGGGATGAAAGGTTATAAGGTATGACGCGAGGGATGACTTTAATATTTCCATAGAAATATTGAAATAGTCATGAGCGGGATGAGAGGAATGACTTGAGAAGTCATATGATGAGACGTGAAAGATGACGTTAATATTTCCAGTGAAATATTCAAATAGTCATAAGAGGGGTGACGAGAACGTATGGGTTAGAGAATTGACGATGTTGTCTTTTAAGAGAGATTTTTCAAAGGAAAGATTTATCTTTTGACATTCTCGTGACGGAGGAGATGACGTACTTCGATGAGCTTCGTTCATGAGCAAACTACAGGGTTCCCGGTCAAATCTAATGGCATCTTGATTGCAACTCTTCATAGTGGGTTGTCTCATCCATAGTGTTTGTTTTCATGCCTTTCCGGCGCTTACGTACTCGGCTTCGGTCGTGGAGACAACAAGAGTAGTTTGTTTCTTGGGGAACCAAGAAGTTTGTTAATCAATCTATGAAGGTACAAACATTACTCTCTATGTTTCAATCCACATTTACTCTCTCATTATCAGAGTTGGTATAGAAACATTTTCTACATCAATATCCTTGAGTTATTGTAATCTCAAGTGTGTAGTACCTTTGATGTATTGGATGATACATCAAACACTTTGATGTAAGAAGTCTTGGGGCACTTCTTACAAGTGGGCACAAAGCCAAACACTATTCATGATGATGGACCTACTTGCCATTAGGTAAACTTCTTTACCAATTATGCCCCGAACTTAGTAATATCCACTCACTCACCTTCATCATCTCTTGTGAGATTTGTATTTGTGGATATGGGCGTTAATATAAGCTACGTATCTTATATATATAGTATACTAAAGTTTATGGGGATACTTTATTTAGGTTGAGTTATCTACGGGCTAGGGAAGAAACTTGATTCACTCATCATTTTCATTTCAAACTTGTCACGCATGATCTTAGATCGATCATCATACATTTCTGGACAAGTTGAGTTCGTCATGATGAATTGTGAATCTTTGTTTCTTTGTTATAGTGCCTACTATGTTAGATAATAACACTACTTCATGCCAAGCATTTCTACTAACAAAGGGTGTTTTAAGAAAGCGTACCTGTGCCTGAGGTGTTGCTCTTAAAACTAGAAGATTGGACTAACTTTGTTGAATGTTAAGCATATGAGACACGACTTGACTATTTCGTCGCAAGATTTGTTTGATCACAAATCATACTCCATTTATTAGACACCAAAATTTATTTACAGTCTTGTTTTCCTAGCAAAACAGAAGTTCAAAGATCTGGCCCCCAATATCTCATGGGTCCAAAGTTGTTAGAGTTAAACATCCTACGCATTTGTTGCGTCAGTTTAGGATGTGAGAATGGAGGACACATTTCCCATGGTAAGTAACTTTGTTGTTGACGTTCATTCCAAGTTACGGGAAAGTTACTTGGATGATTTTGTCTTCTAAAGTTACCTCTCGGTAGAGGAGTTCTAGACCGAGGTTTGGGATAATTTATTTTTCTAGGTGGAGGAGTAGTCGACCTAGTGTCACGCTTTACAAATCCATGTTTGGGAGATGACAATGGTTTGTAAAAGCCTTTGGCTTCCTCTTTACTTGGTGTAGACACTCTAGTACTATTTATAACTACGTGACTTGGTTTAGGACTTAAATTATTTTTCAGAATTGACCCAGTTTTGTCTTCAGCACCAGACGGTACCACGGTACCACTAAATTTAGTGGTGCCGTCACCTTCAGACTTAGACATTTCAGGCATTACAAATTTTACTTGTTTAGTACCACTTGTAGAAGCCTGATTTGGGTCAAATCCTAAACCCGCACGGTCATGTTCACTATATCTAATGTTTTCAAGTATATCATTAAGTGTTTTGGTTCCTTCATCAAATTTAATGATTCTTAAAGCATTTTCTTTAAGCCTTTCATTTTCTACTTGAAGACTTATACATGACCCACATCCTAAGTCTACTTCTTTGTTTTTCTCAAGTCTCTTGACATGATCTTTTAATTCTAAAACTTGTAGTTCTAGTTCTTTTAGTTTTAATTTTAGCTTTGTGTTTCTACCTAAGATCTTAGTACTAACTATACATAGTTTGTTGTATTTGTCATGCAATTCACTATCATCTATTGATGAATTATTATCACTATAATAAGAAGAGTCGGAATGTACCTCGTTAGAAGCTTGAGCCATTAGGCATGTTTTAACGTTAAGCTTCTTCTCTTCTTCTTCACCGCTATCACTCTAAGAGCCTCCTACAAAAGCTCTTTGGTTGTTGGAGTTCGGTGGTTTAGGACATTCTCCTATGAGGTGATTAGGATCTCTGCATCTATAGCATTTCCTATCACTTGTCCCTTTCCTTTCATCATGATTCTTTTGAGATGACCTCCTTTCATCGCGAGGTTGTCTAGGAAATCTACCTTTCCTCCTAAAAAACTTTCTAAAGTTTCTAACAGCTAGTGCATATTCTTCATCTTCACTATCGGAACTCGAACATTCCTCATCACTAGTCTCCTTCTTGGCTTTCAATGTTAGAGATTAACTCTCTCGCTTTTGCCTTTGACTATGTCGGAGTCCTTCTTGATTATCATCTCGTGAACTTTCAAGTTTCCTATTAGTTCATCGAGTGACAACATCGCCAAGTCCTTTGACTCTTCTATGGCGGTGACCTTTGCTCTCCATTTAGGATGTAGAGCTCTAAGGAACTTCTTAACATAATTCTTGCTAGAGTAACCTTCATCAAGAGCTTTAAGACTGGTAATAATAGTCTTGAATCTAGCAAAAGCATTATCTATTGACTCATCTTCCGTAATGCAAAATTGTTCATATTGTTGAACAAGAAGATCTATCTTGTTCTCTTTGACTTGGTTATTACCTTGGTGAGTGACTAACAAAGTTTTCCAAATATCTTTTGCCGTATTACACATGAAAATTCTTTCAAATTCCTTTTTAGGCAAAGAATTATAAGTCATCATTTTAGCCTCATTATTTTTGGCTAATTTCCTTTTAAGTTCATCACTTTGTTTATCATAAGAAACTATTTCATCCTTTTTAGTTTCTGGATTCATTTGAATAGGTTGAAAGTCACCCTCGGTAATAACATGCCAAAGATCAATGTCTTTTGATTTTACATATGTTTCGAATCTTGTTTTCCAATATATAAAACAATCAGTTTCGAAAAGTGGTGGTTGTTGCATAGATTGCCCTTCTAGATATTTGTCGGAATCCATTGATCGATTCAAGTTTTAAAATACAATATACTTTAAAATCTGCACTGACGTGGCTTCTGATACCAATTGTGGGAAACTAGAAGGGGGGTTGAATAGTTTACCGGTTTTAATTTCTTTTAAAAATCTTGTTTTAAAAGTTTGCTATTGGAAACTTTGATTCGAACTTTATGTGTAATCAATCAACACCAATATGAACTACACACTAAACTAACAAATGGTAAATAATAAAAATAAAGAGTATAGTTGGAAAGATCAAACCGAGACAAAGGATTTATAGTGGTTCGGCTACGAAGCTCTTCTTCGCCCTACTCCACTCCCCGAGTACCACACTCGAGAGTTTCAAACACTATATCAACAACCTCTCTTCAGGCGGAGAAAACCGTACACGTCGCTTATCCTATTACCGACACTAAGCTAAATGTCGAGTGCTAATCTTAGCTAGCACCAATCTACCAAGGTCCACGTGACCAATAACACAAGCCCAATGGCTACACGAGATCACCACGATCTCAACACGATCACAATGATCAACACTCACTCAACTAACACTAATCTATCGACCCTTAATCTTCTTGATCAATCACACAAGCCCAATGGCTTTAAGAGATATCCACTATCTCTATAAGATCACACTTGATCTTCACTCTCACTCACAAAAGATAAATAAACTTGATGTATGCTATGATACAACAAGGTTGTAACAAGTGTTACAAAAACCTAACAACTATAACTCTTGTATCTTCTTGAATACTTTGAGTTCTTCTCTAGCTAATGAAGAGGAATGATAACACCTTGTATCAACTTGGATACTTGTTTTCTTCTCTTGAAGAGGAATGATAACACCTTGTATCAACTTGGATACTTGTGTTCTTCTCTTGCTAATGAAGAGGAATGAAGAGGATCTCTTGGTGGATGATTGGATCACTCTTAAAACAAAAGAAAACTAATCTAAATGATCTAAAGAAGAGAAAGGTGTGAGAGGTTTAAACTCAGAAGTTTTTCTGTGTGAAAGGGTGCCTAAAAACTGTGAATGGGGTTGGTTTTTATAGGCAAGAAAAATCTGAACGTTACAGAAAATTTTGTACGGACGGCTCCACTAAACATGCCACGGCTCCACTAAATTTAGTGGAACCGTGGAGCCATCCTAGACTAGGACGCTCCAAATTTTGTCTTTTCTGGTGAAAACTTATTTGGGGAAGGTTGGAGCTAATTTTGGGGGGGGGGGGAAATAGCTGTTGTGATTTTCAAACTTATTTTTCCATTAAAACATTTCTTAATAATTCAAAAATAATTTGTCATGTGTATTTTTGAAAAAATGTTTTGTCCCATTAAAATGTGAAGTCTCAAAACACAAATTCACTTCTTTGATCATTTGTCAAGTTGCAAATTTGTTCTAGAGTGATTTGCGTAGAAACGGGATCTTCCGATTAAAAACTTGTTTACGTTATTTTGTCATCCTCAAAACGTGAAGTAATCGAAAGATATAAATAACGTTTTTAGAACATTATTTGCATCAACACAAACATGTAGTTCAACCCATTTGACTTTAAAAAGTCAAAAATACGTGTCTGATAAAAAATGCATCTAAGTACAAGTGGTTAAATCATTATGAGAATTCAAACCAACCATACAATAATGTTAGTAAATCAAACAAACCAAGATATGATGCCAAATAGTGATCACACATAAGCATAAATATAACATCCATTAATTGAAAATTTGCTTGGGACATAAGTCACAAAACATGATGTTACAAAAAAAAAAAAAAAAAAAAAAAAAAAAAAACCTAAACAATCCCAAAAAAAAAATCCTAAAAGTTCCTAATAAAGGAAACTAGGAAGAAACTAAAAGTTGGCAATTGCGGAGGATGGGAGATCGCATTTAGGCATTCAAGAATATGGTTCAAAATGAACCTCATCTCATTTTGAAGCTCATGGACCAAGATGTTGGTCCTTTGAGCCAAATGAGCCGTTCTTTCGCACATGGAGTAATCATGCCTTGAAAAGTTGGAAGGAAGAGTAGGCTCAATGTTTTGTTGTGGTGGTGGTGGTTGGTTGTTTGATGATGGAGGGGTGATGGAGTTGAGCAAGATGGATTGAAGATCCATGGCTTCACCAAGGCGGGAATCCACCATATTGGAGAGAGCATAGAGGCAGGTGAGCTCCTCATTGATCTCCTCATTGGTTTGTGGTTCATTGATCCACATTGCCTCATCAATGGCAATGAGTGTGGATGTTGGTGAGAGGGGTTGTGTTTGTGGTTGAGGTGGTGGTGGATCATGGTAGAGAGGACCGTGGATATCCTGATAAATAGGATGAAAGTGCATAGGTACTTGGCCTTCAAAGGTCATGGGAGGAGGATTGGTGGACCTTGGTGGAAGGTCTTCCAAATCATCCAAATATGGATGAAGTGATGAAGGTGGAGTTCTAAACAACTCTAGGGGCTGAAGTTGTGGGGAATGTGGTGGTGAAGGTGATCTAGTAGGTTGTAATGGAGCGGGTGGTGGTGTGGTAGCAACAGGAGTGATTGTTGGTAGTGGTTTGTTGATGATGGTGTGAGGTAGTGTTGGAGTTGCTAGGTTGAGAAAATTTTCATTGACTATTGGTGAGGAGATGTTGAGTGGAGATGACTCCTCTGATGATGAATTAGCTAAGTTCACGAAGCAACAAGGACGGACACTCATATGAGCTGTCCTTCTTGTGGATCTGCTTGTAGACGAGTTATTTGATTTTGGCATTGTTGAAATGTGAGAAGAGTTGTTCTAAAGTAAAGGAATGATAGTTAGTAGTAATGGTTGTTGTGTGATTTGTGATGATCCTGAGGTTCTAATTTATAGACATTAAGGTGTATTGAACTTTGTGTTTGGATTTGATGTTAATCCATTGAAGGATGGAGATTCTTGATGATTTGGAACAAAAATTTATGCTAGTCACATCATCTAAGTTAAACCACAGAGATTAAGTTGAGTGAAATGTTGAAGATATGCAGTAAATGCAAGACCTTAATGGGAAATCTATTGATTTGATGTTTCCACGGATTGCAAGGAACCAAATTGAGGGTTCCTTGCTTGTTACAGAAAGGTAACTCAAATGGAAATTTTGAATATTCAAATTTTGGTGGGAAATGGAATTCTTATTATTCTAAGTGTTCCTAAATCATCCTATTGTGCCTAATGATCAGTAGAATAATCCTAAGAATTAGAATCAATGATCTAAGGATCGGGATTAGTCAGGAATTTAGAAAAAGTTACAGTTGGAGTTGGCGGATCCAATCAATAACAAAGGCGGAACCAAAATTTTGGTTCCGCGGAATCCGCAGGTTGTATTTTGGCGGAGCCAAAAATTTCAATGGATGGAACCCGGAATTTGGTTCTGCCATATCCGCCGTTCAAAAGTGCTAATTCTTAACAGAGAGATTGTCAAATTTTGCTTTACCCGTTCAAATCCCAAAAATTCTCCTAAAACATATGTAACTACTAATATGTGATAGAATAAAACTAAAAACACAGGTTCTAACACACATTTACACATAGATTAATTCGATGATACTAACTTACCATAAGAGTAGGTAAAGCCAAACGGTGGCTTAAGCATGAAAATTTGATAACATCACGTGTTATCATCCTGAAAAGTTATGTTAGTTCATAGAAATATATCATACAAACATAATATTCTAAGAATATAGGAATTCAACACATCATTGTCTTGGAATTGTCTAATACCAAACATCCCCTAGCCCTCACTTCTTGCTAATCTTCTTGTGGAGCTTCATGACCCACCTTCCAAGATTCTTCATCATACCTCGAGTTTGACAAAACTTCGCAGATTGGTTGTCGATGGGAGGTAGTTGACTCATATACTCGAGCGGAGGAATCCTAGAATTTGGTAAACCATCATCCTCGCTAACCAATGATGATGATGATGAGGTGGGAGGATGAGCTCGTTTTCCCTTTGCTACGGCTACCCTATGATCACTAAGTGGAACAAAGGTGTGCTTAATCTCGGTGTAGTCGGGAACAAAACCTCTAGCATTTTGAGGGATGGGTGCAAAGGCTCTATAAAGACGGGTGAGAAGCATCCCATAGGGCATGGCGATGGTGCCTTGAACCGGAATATTGGCCATTCTTTTGGCGATATAGTAGGCGAGGTTGAATGGTCGGTGGTTTGACACACAATAGAGCATATAGCAAAGACTTGCATTGACATAGTCTCTATTTCCTATGGTGCTAATCACATTTGCCCTAAGAACTTCCTCGAGCTTTTTGAATTGGGGCCTAAGTTCGTTTAGCTCTATGCCAAACGGATCACGATCTACATCTTTTCCTCGACTAGTCCTAGTGTGGGAGGTTCTAGGAACAAAAAGATGAGCACGGATGTCCTCTTTTAAGATTAGAGGTGTGTCGTATGGATGCATACGATCAAGGTTGGAATCGAGAATGGACAATGACCATTTGTCCGAATAGAAACAATCTCCATGACTTGGAACACCTAAGACATCTCCAAATTGATCTAGAGGGATGTTGAACTGAGCTTGATTTATTTTGAAATGAACATTCATGTAACCATAATCATTTGTGCTGAGACCTACAGTTGCATAGAATTCAAGTATGAATCTGGGGATTATGGGTTCATCGATGTCTAGGAGACAATCGAATCGAATGGCAGCAAGTTGTTCTCTAAGAACGGTTCCTTCTAGGAATGAGGGGTCTATGGTTGTACCCTCATGTACATAGATTTTTTCTAAGGCTTTGAATATCTCAACTTGTTCCTCACTAAGTCCTTTGGTTTTGTGATGTTTAGGTAGGTATTTGACGGTTTCTTTGTGATCATAATAATTCGCAGGAGGCATGAATCCTAGACATGAAAATTACATAGTTTAGTTAAAGTATTGAAAATACGTATATAAATTTCTAGTGTGTGCCTATATGGGGACAATGTGGAGGTACGGTTATCTCTACTCCTTTTGATACATGAAAATTTTGTTTATGCAAGTTTTATGATAAAACGAGAGATAACCCAAACGCTCCTACTTCAATGTAGCTTCATTTGAATGTACCTGAAAATACATATTTGTTATGTATTCCCTTTAGCATTCAAGAGACATTATGAAAGTGATGTTAAAAGCATAACGTTTTGTATTTGTATGAACAATGTGCTAAAAATCATTTTTCCTAGTCGTGAGAAGATTTTTGTAAAAATTTCTCATGGGGTTTTTGATTAATTAAGATAATGTACTACAAGATACAATTCCTAACTAAGGTAAACATGATTTGATATGCAATTCAATAAATATTCTTCATGTTTTTGCTAAAAATATGCATAAACCCCAAGTTTTGATTTTGTGCATGAAATAGAAATCCTAGACGCAGATTAGGAATGTAGATATGATAAAGATACTTACAGTGATGATTAGAGCACAAATTGGTTGTGGAAGATGATCTAAATTGTGAGTTTGGTGTGATAAGGGTTGAATTCCAGTAGCTTGTATGTTTTTGGGAAGTGTGATGAATAGTACAGGGTGTTTGTTTAATATACTAAAAATGGGCTCAGCAAGCCGCGGATCCAGCGGAACCAACACAAGGGATCCACCCTTGTTGTCGTTTGGTTCCGCAGGATTAGACTTAGAATTTGGTTATTGCCGTGTTTGGTTAATCTAAGGTTCAAGCTAAAGTTGTATCTACTCACTAGGTTCCATTAGTCCTAAACCAAGTCTAAGAAAGTTAAAGGCTGCTCTCTTAAGAGGTTTAGTGAGAATGTCGGCAATGTTGTCCTCTGAGGAAACTTTCTCTATTGAGATGTTTCCCTTCTGAACATTGTTGCGTAGGAAATGGTGGCGTATTTCTATGTGTTTGGTTCTAGCGTGTTGGACTGGATTTTTGCTAAGGTCGATAGCTCCTTTGTTGTCTTAAAGAATGGGAATGTCGTTGAGTTCAATTCCATAGTCGACGAGAGCTTGTTTCATCCACAGTGCTTGTTGACATGCCTTTCCTGCAGATACGTACTCGGCTTCAGTTGTTGATATTGCTAGGGCCGTTTGTTTGTTGGCAAACCATGAGGTGAGACAATGCCTAACAAAAGTATAAATACCACTTGTACTTTTTCTATCGACATAGTCACTAGCATGGTCTGAGTCGGCATACACTATGGTTTCCATTCCTGTCCTTTTGGGATACCATAATCCTAAATGTGTAGTACCTTTGATATATCTAAATATCCGTTTAACGGCCTCAAGATGGGATGTTTTGGGATCTTCTTGAAAGCGTGCACATAGACAAACACTAAACATAATGTCCGGTCTGCTAGCCGTGAGGTAGAGTAAACTACCAATCATTCCCCTATATTTAGTGCTATCTACGGATTCACTTTCGTCATCCTTGGTGAGTTTGGTTTCGGAAGACATTGGTGTTTTCATGGGTTTGGAGTCTTCAAGACCAAATTTCTTAAGCATATCCCTTATATACTTAGATTGGTTGAAGAATATCCCATCTTCTAATTGTTTTATTTGGAGACCTAAGAAAAAGTTTAGTTCCCCCATCATACTCATTTCAAACTCATCATGCATGATTTTTGAAAATTCATCGCATAACTCTTGACAAGTTGAACCGAATATAATGTCATCCACATATATCTGGACTATGATAATATGTGATCCCTTTTTCTTGGTAAAAAGAGTGTCGTCTACTAGGCCCATGGTATACTTATGGTCAACAGGAAAGTCTTAAGTCGATCATACCAAGCTTTTGGTGCTTGCTTAAGTCGGTATAAGGCTTTCTTAAGTTTGTAGACATGATTAGGTTTTTCAAAATCGGCAAAGCCGGGAGGTTGTGCAACGTATACTTCCTCATTAACAAAACCATTTAGAAAAGCACTTTTAACATCCATTTGGAATAGTTTAAAGTCGTGTGCACATGCATATGCAAGTAATATTCTAATTGACTCAAGCCTAGCGACGGGTGCAAATATCTCGTCGTAATCTATACCTTCTTGTTGATTGTAGCCTTGAGCTACTAGCCTAGCTTTGTTTCTAGACACTACTCCATTTTCATCCATTTTGTTCTTAAACACCCATTTAGCTCCAATTATGGTTTGATTTTTAGGTTGAGGGACCAATGTCCAAACGTCATTTCTAACAAATTGATTTAATTCCTCTTGCATTGCTATGACCCAAGATTCATCTTTTATGGCCTCATTTATATTTTTAGGCTCAACGGTTGAAACAAAACAAAAGAAATTACTTTGGTTTTGAGCTTTAGATCTTAATGTTCTTTCATTAATTTTTCCTATGACGTTTTCTAATGGATGACTTTTGGTTTCTTTGATGTTAACTATTTCTCTTTTTACCGGTTCATCTTCTTTGTCACTTTCAACATTTTCTTGGTTTTCAACCATTTGGCTTTCAACTAAGTCATCATCTACCAAAGGTGATGTCTTAGAGGGAGGTGGACTTTCGTCGAATGTTACGTTCAACGATTCCTCGACTCTTGAGGTTTCTTTGTTCAAAACTATGTAAGCTTTACTACTTTGCGAGTACCCAAGAAATACACCTTCATACGACTTTGGGTCGAACTTGGTGAGATAGTCCTTAGTGTTTAAAATGAAGCACTTGCTTCCAAAAACTCTAAAATATCCTAAATTAGGCTTTTTGCCTCTATATAACTCATATGGAGTCTTTTTCAAAAATGGTCTAATTAATACTCTATTTAAGAGGTATGTGGATGTATCTACGACATGACACCAAAACTTTTGTGGTATGTTTTGTTCATTTAACATAGTTCTACTCATTTCTTGAATAGTCCTATTTTTGCGTTCTACTACACTATTAGATTGAGGAGTTCGAGGAGCCGAGAAATTATGTGTTATGCCATTAGCATCACAAAAAGCTTCGAATTGGGTTTCGTTATCAAATTCATGACCGTGGTCGGTTCTAATAGACACAATGTTATTTCCTATTTGATTTTGAATTTTCTTACTTAGAATTTCAAATTTATCAAATGCCTCGTTTTTAGTTTTCAAAAACTTAGTCCAAGTATGCCTAGAGTAATCATCTACTATTACCAAAGTATAGAAGTTTCCCCCGTAACTTTGTATAGCGGATGGACCAAACAAATCCATATGTAACAATTCTAGACTCCTAGATGTAGACACCATGTTTTTAGCCTTATGGCTTTTATGAACTTGTTTCCCGATTTTGCAAGCATCACAAAAGTGTTGGTCGTATTTCAACTTGGGTAGGTTCCTAACGAGTTCCTTAGATGATAAGGATTGGATTAGCCTCATATTGGCGTGAGCTAAGCGTCTATACCATAGAGTTGAGTTTTCGTCCAGAGAGGTGAGACAAAGTTTGTCTTTAGGTGTTTTGTCTTACTTCATAACGCAAACGTTATTATTTAAAACACCTTTTCCTACAGTTATGTCATCCTTAAGTATTTTACTTCCATTTTCACTAAAAAAGACATTATACTTTTTGCGGCATAATTGACTAATACTAAGCAAGTTAAAACCTAAGTTATCTACATGAGCAACATCATCAATAGTGAGAGAATCATGAGAGATTGTACCTTTTCCGATGATTTTACTTTTAAGCTTGCTACCGAATGTGACATTACCTCCATCATACACTTGGTAGGTTTAGAAAAGGCTTTTGTTTCCCATCATGTGTCTTGAACACCCACTATCTTTGATCCACTCATCCGGTTCTAACTCGACTTTCAAGCACACCTAAGTTAAAGAAAAACTCAAGCGTTTGGTCACCAATATCTCATGGATCCATTTGGGTTAAACATTACATTATCATGGTTCATGTATGCAAATGGTGGACAAGTGTTCTATGGCATGTAGTTGGGACCTTGAAAGCTCCTAGACATGTTTTGGTTCCAACTATTTTGATGATGATGCTGTGAGTTAAGGTTACTCTTAGGAAAGGGGTGTTTGGGAAAACTAGTTTTAGGCCTCTGTTGAACCGTTTTAGTCCTAAACTCATTTTTAACTTGACCTTTTCCTATAGTAACTACTGGTTTTTGTTTGTTAACAGTTGTACTAGTGCTAGGTTTTCTAGTGACTTTAACGAACTCAGTACGGTCTGAAGTACAAACCTTCTGTTCATCAACAGTACCCGCGGACCCTTTTAGTACAACTAGCGGAACCAAATTTTTGGATCCGCCAGATCCGTGAGTGTCTGACTTAGTTGGAACAAGTTCTTGTACTTTCACTGTTTGTCTCATAAAGTTATTTAAGTTTCCTAATTTCATAAATCCTAGTCTGGTTTTATCATGAGGCAACTTTTGAATTTGCATTAACTCATCTGCTAAACAAATATTTTTATCAAACCTTTTAAACTTAGAGTTTTGTTTGATAAGATCTTCCTGTGTGATTTTAAGTGTTTCTATTTCTAGTTTAAGTTCCTAACATGAAACACATGTTTCTTTAACACTTTTACCCTTTTCTGAAATACATGTTTCTTTAACACTTTTACCCTTTTCTGATCGTATTTCTTTTTCTTTTAACCAATAGACTTCGTTTTCTAAAAGTGTCGTTTTGGTTTTTAAGAACTTATTTTTGTTTATGATTTTTAGAGTAATATCACACAGTTTGTTATATTCTACTTCTAAGGTTTCATCATCAATAGAGGAATATGACGAGTCAGAATGTACCTCTTCTGAGTCATAAGCCATGAGAGCAACTTCGTCGTTCTTAGACTCGTCGTCATCACCATAACTGTTACTCCAAGCTCCACTAACAAATGCTTTTTGAGACTTGTTCTTTAGAGGCTTTGGACATTCTCCTATTAGGTGACTAGAATCCCCGCACCTAAAACACTTCCTATCTACTTTTCCTTTTCTATCATCACGGTCTTTCCGGAAGGATTTCTTTTCTTCACGAGGTGGTCTTACGAACTTTCCTCGTCTCCTAAAGAACTTCTTGAAATCTCTTACAGCCATGGCATATTCTTCGTCTTCGCTACTAGAACTAGACTCTTCATCATCACTTGACTCTACCCTAGCTTTCAAGGCAATGGACATCATCTTCTCCTTTTTGCCTTTAACTATTTCTGAGTCTTTTTTCATCACCATCTCGTGAACTTTGAGATTTTCGATGAGCTCGTCCAGTGTCATGCTTGAAAGATCCTTGGATTCTTCAATAGCCGTCACATTTGCTCTCCACTTTGGATGGAGTGCTCTAAGAAATTTCCTGACAAAGTTCTTACCAGAAAAAGATTCGTCAAGTGCTTTAAGAGATGTAATAATAGTATTAAACCTAGCAAAAGCACTATCAATGGTCTCATCTTCAGAGATAACAAATTGTTCATATTGTTGAACAAGAAGATCAATTTTGTTATCTTTGACTTGTGAGTTCCCTTGATGAGTGATAATCAATGATTGCCAAATATCCTTAGCCGTTTTACACATAAAAACTCTTTCATATTCTTTCTTAGCTAAGGCATTATAAAGCATCATTCTGGCTTCATTACTTTTGGCAATCAGCTTCTTTTTCTCATCACTATGACGAGTAATAGAAGTACCCTCATCCCGACCACCTGATATATTAGATATAGGTTTATTATCACCTTCTACAATAATATACCACAAATCTATATCCTTTGACTTCACATAAGTTTCCAAGCGATTTTTCCAATATATAAAGCTATTTGGTTCAAATAGTGGTAGTCTTTGCATAGATTGCCCTTCTTTGAAGTTTTCAAAATCCATTGATCATTTAAAGTTTTAAAATACAATATATTTGAAAATCTTGAGTAACGTAGCTCTGATGCCAATTGTGGAAAACTAGAAGGGGGGTTGAATAGTTTTTACCGTTTTAAACTTTTCTTCGCTTTGTATACTTAACGTGATTTCAAAGTAAAGCAAACAATCAAGCAATATATATAAAGCAAGTAAAGAAAGAAATGATCAAACCACACAACACAGATGTTTATAGTGGTTCGGCTACAAGGACTCTCTTCCTTGCCCTACTCCACTCCTCGAGCCTCTATCTCCAAAGTTTTTCTTCACTAAGAAACAAGCTCCCTTCTAGGCGGAGAAAACATTTACACGTCGCTTACTCTTTATCTGGTACTAAGCTAAACACCGGATTCTTTACAAGGGTACAACCACTCCCGTTGGTTCTTTAACAATGGTACAACCATTCCCGACATTCTATGTGTTTTGAGGACTAAAACACTAACCAAACTCTACTGAATGAATTGTATAGATAATGATGTGTGAGTACTAACAAGTCACACAGTATCTAACTATCAAGACAAGCAACACAGTGTTGAAGCTTGTATGCTTGATCTTCTTTGCTACAAAAGAGAAATCACTAAGAATGAAATGAATGAATGTAATGGGTTAGTAATGTACAAATGAATGAGTGTATAATTTAAGCTATATGAGTGATAATTTTGCCTGAATGATCAGCTTGCTATTTATAGGCAAAGCTGATCAACAGGTGGCGGATCTGGCGGATCCAAAATATGGGATCCGCCCATATACTGGTTTGGTTCCGCCGGGACATGCCAGCTAAGGATTTCCCATATCTTTCCATATCTTGTGAGGTCTTGTAAATATCTTGCAAAGTCAACTCTTTAGCTTCAAGATCTCTCCAAAATATATAACAAATCTTCCAAGATATATAAAGATTTCCTAACGAGGTATGCCATGATGTCATGTATGTATATATAATTTTAAGAAATAAAATTAAACATGTAAAGGTATATATGTATGCAATGTAATTCCTAGTGATCATGTAATGAGAAAATGTGTTTATAAAGCTTGTTACTCAAATATAAAAGACTTTAACATATACTTATGCTTTGCTAAAGATAAACCTTATAATTGTCATTAATAAAATAAAGCAAAGATCGTAAAATATAAATAACATTTTTAGGACGATATTTGTATTAACATGTTTGTTTGGGGTAAACTGTCTGAATTGGTCTAGCAGTACAAGAAGGTTTAATGCCAGACTTCATCAAAACTGCTCTGGGAGTCATATTATGGTTAACTTTAGGGTAAGTTTGTCTTGAAAAGCAGTTTATGTTCACTATTGCATTTGTATTCCCATTCACCCTTGTATTCCCATTAACCATCCTTTTCCCTTGATGGTTGTTGCAAAAAGCCTGCAAGTGATTAAAGCCAAAACAAACATAGCAAACCTTATTGTACATAAAAAAATCATTGCCTAGTTGTTGGGACTTAAGATTGTTCCAGTTTCTCTGGTTTCCCCTTGGGCATTGAGACCTACTTGTTGACCTATACAACTCAGCATATTTAACTGTTGGCCTAGCTTGTTTTACTTGTTTTCTAGGTATAACATTTTCTATCTTAACTAACTTAGTAACAACAATTTCTTTTTGCTTTTCTACCTCAGGTTTAGACTCAACCTAATCCTCATTATCAGATTCCTAATCTTCAATAATTGGTGCATCTCAATTCATCTTATCTATTGACATCTTATCCTCAACAAGTGAGGTGTTACTGGCACTCTCAAAATATTCATTAATCTCTTCAGGTTTATTTAAACTATGTCACACCCCCAAAAATGGTTTGCAGCGGAAAGTAATGTCTTTGGGGTGCAACTCAATTGGTATCACAACACAAGTGTAAAGAACGGTTTTCATCTCAATCATTTAAGGTAAAACTGTTTAACAAAAATATCGAATTTACATTGTTAGAAGTCGTGCGGAAATAGGCCCTTTAAAATAAGTAAAACGGTCCCAAATGTTTATCAGAGTCTTCTATGACCATGCCATGCCCTGCCAAAAGCCTCCTGTAGCGTACTATTGCTTATACCTGAAAATACATGCTAAAAGTGTCAACACGAGGTTGGTGAGTTCATAGAGTTTAGTGTAAAATGAATTTGCATTGGATTAAGATTTCCCAGCAAAGGCGTTGTAAATCCACTCAGTTCCAAGCCCTGGCCATACAAGACTCGCAACCTGTGTGTTTACAACCCACTGCTAATGTATAGTATGATCAAGTCACATGTGTATACGATATATGCACGCTTAATGTAAAGTATAGCCTACTGAACCTCACGACAAGAATAAGCAAGCATGCTTCATAGCTGGATTATATTCACCCAAGGCCATGAATCGTAGGCAAAGGGTGGGGGTGTCAACCCGATAGTACTATCAATACCTCTCCGTCGGCTCCATCCAGGAGTTAAACAGTGGTGAATGAATATAGCGTATAGAATAGTTTTCCACATTAAGTCATATATCGTAATAAAACTACACATCATGATTAAGTGTATAAAAGCATAGCATATGAGTAAAATCGTCTTGAGTAATAACAAATAGTTTAAGCATGTATCTCCCCCAAAGAGTTTATAAAGCAGTTAAAATGAGTAAAAGTGGGGCTACGAACTCACCTGGTATGATAGCACAATGATAATGATGAGTAGTGATGAAATGGAACTCGGTCTCTAAACAGGACCTATTATGAATGATATGACTCGTATAAGCAATGATGTAACTCAACTAATGCACATACTTATGCTAACGATACCACTTGTTGTTTAGAAAATATCATTTAACGTCGAAAAATACATTATTGATATCTCATTATGTCATAAACGACTTTTCGTGTAAATTACATTAAAATGGTACTCCATGATCCTTATTTGGTATTATATTGTCAAATATAACAGTTTCGTCGCAAAATAATACTTTATACGACTTGTGAAGATATAACCACTTTGGCCGTGTAAAACTAGTCGCGAAAATTATATACTTTATATGTTAGTATTCCGACTTGACGTTCTCAAAAACCTTATAACAATATTTCAATATCGTTACTTTTGACGTTGAATCAACCGCGCCTCGATCGATTTGGTAAACGGCTATCAATGTTTCAAGTTATGAAAATACTAGTTTTTGTACTTTATTTTCTTATAAAAAGTGGGCTGTCAAAATGAAATACAAATCGTCGGGCTTTAAACGTGAATATTTTGTTCGTTATAAGCTCATTTTTAACGTTCTAGGTATCCACGCGTTCGTATAAACCTATACTAACGTATTTTCAATGTCTCGGCTCATCTAGATCATGGTTAACGGCTCGTTTTGTCCCTTGAAGTTCGGATTACAGCAACAGTTTTTCTGAAAAATAGTTTTCGTCGCCTAACTACGAAAAATCATATCTCCTTCGTTATAAGTCGGATTTTAGTGATTCAAGCGCCCACGGTTTCGTTTTTGAATGTATTTTCTGAATATTGAGACCAAAATGGTTCGTAAATTTCTGAGTTTTCCAGATTTTCACTTTTGGGACAGCGGGTTTTCTACTTTGTTCAAAAATCATTTTTACGTTTCAAGACTTGTTTATTCCACTTCAAATCCACTCCACAAGTACTCTAATCCTACCATACACCTTCTCAAAGTGTCATGGGGTCCTAAACATCACTAAATATAGTGTGGTTCATGAGATTGCTAGTAAAAATTATAGATCTAAAGTTTATAAGAGTTTTTAAAAGGAAAAGTGGTATCATAAATAAGTATGTTGCATTTTTAACCAATAATACATGAAAATACATAATTATAAAGATCAAATGAAAGTAAAACATGAAAAATTTATAATCTTAAAGTTACTTACAAGGTGGGTTAGGATGGAAAGAAAATGAGAAGGATTCTTGAGGTTTTTATTTAAAAACCTTAACAAGAACAACAAATGGGTCTTGTAGATCAACAAAGCTTGCAAAAATCTTGTATTTCTTATGGTCTTGTGGTTTGGCCGTGGACTAGGTGAAGAGGAAGAGAGAAATATTTTTGATCTTGAATGTTGTTAGTGAAAGTTGTGTTGCTTGTTGTTGAAATTAAATCAAATGGTAAGAAAACAAAAACATTAAATGAAGCATGGTTGAAAAGAAAATTGTGTACTAGTGACAAAGGGGGTGGCGTGGGTTTTAGAAGAAAAATAAAGGATGAAGTGATGTAGTTGGTAAATGTAGTAAGAGTTAGTTTATTAGGTGTACACTTTGGGTGTTAACGGGTACCGAGTTATTTTGAAATAAATGTTAATGAGATGAAATAAAATACGACGAAGTTGTAAAAATTGATAAATGATGTTACTGATAAAATATGAGTGTCGGATACATTATCGGGTTAATTTGTCGTAATTTGACGGTATTATAAGCCCTTAACGAAACATATAACAATTGGTGCAATAACACCAGGTAAAATAATAATATGACTCTTATATTATTATAATGAGTATAAAAGTTTGTTAGGATCATTTTTTTGGAGTACTGGGTATAATTGTTAACAATAGTGACTGAGTGGTAACGTTAATTAAATAAATAACCATACGTAGATTAAAATAATGCATATCCGTGCAGGAACTAATATACTGATGAATAGTAACTTGTCGAGGTTCGCAAAATGACCAGAATTTACGAGTTGTGACTTAAACTAACACTTTCCTTAGTCTAAGATCCATATTCAAATTTAGGCTCTTGAAATTCATCTAAACCAGTGTGTTCCAAGTCAATACCTGGGGGTGAAGGTACTCCTCTATGTGGAGGTGGACATGTTTTGTAACCTAAACCTGACTTAGCTTTATTAACAAGTTGACACTCAATGATTTTATTAAGTCCTTTAGATGCATATTCTAGAGTGTCTACACTTGATGTGCTCCATCGAAGCTTTAAATTTATAAACAAGAATTACCGATTAACTAGGAACACATTCGGGCAAGTATACCCTAGTCATATGTAGTATTAGGGTTGGTAAGTCAAGGTCGTCCCAAGAGACTTGGTTGCACTCAAGTGTCGTTTGTTTGTTTAAGCAAGTAACAAGTTGACGGTTATGATTGTCATGGATCAAACCAACAAGAAAAGCAATATAAGAACAATCACACAAAGAACATACATGTTTGGACAAATGATCACATGGATATTAGGATGGTTAGTTTGGAAAACATATTATCAAAAGTAATCCTTACGACCTTTAGAACGAGTAATAATTTAGTGTTTTATAAATCAAATATGTATAAATCTCAATCAAATGGTCATGTCATGAGCCTTATGCCTATAACAAGAAAGAATCCTTTCAAACTTTAGACTTTGATGTTATTAATTCGTGAAGTTCCATTTACTTGAAAAATGATTAGAACACATATTCAAAAGATACCTTTCGACCTTTAATCTAAATTAAACTTTCACTTGTTATGTTTATTAAGTTTCTCATACAATCGTCACAAAGTACAAGACCAAACCATTCGTCAACTAATGAATTGAAATCAACCACTATTGAGAACCCTTTTGACATTTAGACTCAACAATGATTAATCAAGACAATAAACAAGACAAGTTCCAATTTAACCAAATATGATGTTATCATCGTATTCCAAACAAACACTACAAATATCCAAACATCCCTTTATCACAAGTTATCATAATATCCAAACAAGTATACAAAACAATTCCATGGTTATTTCAATCAAACACAAAGATTCAACAATCATGGTAATCATAAACATCATGAAATATAAAAGTAACAAGGTTTACCCAAAGTATGAATTACAATAGGCAAAGGTAAAGGATTTATAGCAACCTTCAAGCCTCCAATCAACTATACACTTTCTACCAAGCTGGAAAATAATACCCAACACCTTCTTCCATGTGTTTGAGCCTTCTTCTGAAAATGGCAGAGGTTAGTGGTCTTTTGGGAGAGATAAGTTGGTGAAAATTTGTCCTTAAGGGTGGAGGGTAGAATTTCACAATGAAAACCAAGCCTAAGCACTCATATATATAGTAGAAATCAACCCTTAGCCTCTAAGTATGAAACTTGGGCACTAAGTGTCATAAAATACCAGGAAATGGAGTAAATGGAGGTAAGTGATCGGGTTTGGGGCTTAATGACACTTAATAATGCATTAAAAATAACTTGGGAAGGTCAGATTGGTCCATCTGATCGGATACGGGACCATACCGATCGGATGGATGAAAAAGTTAGCTCCATCCGAATTGGTTGCGGGCCAATACCAATCGGATGGAGCATTTTAGCCAGATATGATAAGCACAAAAGTTGTAGATCCTTCTCTCCCGGTTCCGTGGCCGCTTGAATCATCTTAATCTGAGTTTGTATGCTCAAATTATGGCCAAAATAGTGGAGGTGTGTCGGGAACAACGAGTCTTCCATTATTTCTTCGTTTTAGCTTCTTTTCTTCATTTCCTTTCTCGTTTTCCCTCTTGTGCTTTATATTTGAGTCTTTGGAGTGACAACTTCATGACTTTATCTTCTCGAATATACTCCAAGAGACTCGCTTTTGTCGGGAATTCTTCGTATATGCATAAATCTTCGTTTATTGATTGTTTCTTCGTCTTTTTCTTGGTTTTCTTTGCCGTGAGCTTCCATGAACCTAAAATAGAAATTATACTTCATTAAGTACCATAAGTTCGTAAAAGTGATCAATATATATGCATAAAATCCATGATAACGCCCCTAAAAATATGTACAATTTGAGCGTTATCAAATTCCCCCACACTTGAACTTTGCTTGCCCTCAAGCAAATCTAGAAAAAAAAAAATCGAAATTCATACCTAAATGACAAAACGAAAAGAAAATTTTAAAAATTTTGAAATTTTTTTTTTGAAATATCGATAAATATTTTTGGTTTTTTTTTATTCTTATTTATTTTATTTTTTTTAATAAAAGGGAAAATGACCGCAAACTCCCCCACACTTAAGGGTTTTCTTGCCCTCAAGCAAATATTAAGAAAAATAGATCCCACATGGTGCATGAAAAATTATTATAAAAATTATGATGCAAATCTACCAAGTACAAGTACAAGATACGATTCATCATTTTTAAGCGTTATGGTGAAAAACTGAGATGTATGACAATACCCATAGATTTTCTTGCTTTAGTAACATTTCTAAACACCTCACGAAAAAGAAACGAAGTATAATTCACTCAATCACTCATTTATTTAGGTAGTGGAGTATATATAAGAGAAATCACACTCATTGCTCAGTCATGATCCGTTTATTACCATAGGCTTGTACAAGAAACAAAACTCCACCGACGTGGCTTAAGCGCCAAGTGTAAACATCTAAAGAGGTCTTTTATTCGGGTTGTAATGTACAGGCTTCGAGGTTGTACCAGGCTTATGTTTAAATATCTCATACAAGAACATATTAGATCGCTAGCGCGAATTCTTGATTTACTCGAACAACGGATGGTCACTAGGACATATCTTGGATTGCTGGCACGCTATTCACATAACGGATGGTCACCAAAATACACACTAGATCGTTGGCGCGTCATTCGATCACTCAAAAACCGGATGGTCACTAAAATATTAATGCACTACATATTTTCACAAAGCCATTACTATATCCGGATGCTCGAAAGCTAACAATGAATAAGTAATTTGGTAAGGGTAGGGATAAGGCTTGGGAGTATTTATGAAATTGGTTTTAAAAAAAAAAAAAAAGTCAAGTCTAAGTCCCATTGTTGCTAGTTACCGAACAAACCGCAAACCCGTAAATGATTATAATTAACAGCTTCCTCTTCTTTGAACTTTTCCATATCGATACATCGATTCGCCATAATAATATTCCTCATATTTAGCTCATTGGCTGACAACATATCATATAACTTTCTTTCTTCATCTTCATATATAGCACATTGGCTATAATTGTCACCTTATAGTTGCGATGACTTATCTTCTTCTTTTTTTCCTTTTTTTTTAATACTTTTTTTTTCTTCATACATACACATCTCCCCCCCCCCCCAACACTTCGTATAAGTATACACCACAAAAATACAAATAAGAAGTATGCATCCTTCGTCTTTGTCGGAATGGCACACACAACTGGCAAAGTGTGGCTAACTATCAATCATCAAAAAAAATCCAACATTCCAAGCAACTAGCAACCACCATTTAGACTTCGACTAAGGGTTATGCTAAGGTTTAAAGTGTAAAATATTTTTTTATTTTCTGGATGTAACACAAATGAAAAGGATTGGTTCGGAGGGTGAACTAAGGGTATCTAGCGCTAAAGATAAACGCAAACAAATGGGTTCCAAATACGAGGTTAACTAACCGATGTGGTTAGCAAAAATTATTTTGTAAACGGATGGCCATTTGGTGTTATTCCTAAGGATTCCTCTTTATCACACGAATACACTTATATCACACGAATGTGATCTTACTGCGGTCTGGTAATGATTTAAAAGTACAAGTTCTAGAATAAATAAAATCACCGGCACACTCATAGCAAAAGATCCAAACATAAAAGATGTATGCTATATACGAAACAGGCTCAAATCCTCACATATTAGTGGAAAGGGCTATAATATGTGCTAGCAAATATTATCGATCCCAGAATGGATTACAATATTAATCGGGACACATCTCAATTTTTTCAAAATTACAGATTTCACCAGTGGATTGATCCAGTTATTCTAATATATTATCCTAAAAGCGTGAAAACAATTAGATCACAAGGGCAAACAAGTATACAAAATTTTAAATTGGCCCCAAAAATTATAAATTTGAAAAGTAGTTTCGTTTTTTCTATTTACTTCCCCCCACACTTAAGTTAAGCATTGTCCAAAATGAAATAAAAATTAACTTCAAAGCATGTAAAATTGGGAAAATAAATAAATAAATAGTCCAAGAGAAACGAAACTTCCCGGGCCAAGAAATCGCGATCGAACTCCATATGATAATGTGCTAAGCAAATGCTAGCATAAGCTTATGAGATCAATCAATTTCTCATTCAACAAAACATCTCCACACCAAGTATAATATCACCAATAATCCAATCTCCAAGAGCTTATTAAATCTGCAAAAATAAACTAAACTACAAAAAACGCGTAAAATCCTAAAACTCACTTTCGTAGGCATCACGGTTGCATTTAGCGTATGCAACAAGCCTTTTAAACCCCTCGGTGGCCCGAGCGGACGAGTGAAGTCTCGTGAGGGTTTCCAGTGAACATACCCACAAAGTTCAAAACATTTTTATTTTTAAAACAAGTACTTATTTATTCACAACTAGGGGTGTCAGTAGGATCGGGTTGACCCGACCCGAACCCGAACCCGAACCCGATAAGCCTTATCGGGTCGGGTTAAATCGGGTTGAAAAAGCTTATCGGGTTAGTTTCACCTGAACCCGATAACCCGACATTGTTATCGGGTCGGGTTAGGGTTAGAAAATATTTGTTGTCGGGTTATCGGGTCAACCTGACAAGACCCGACAATCATTATTTAGTTCTATTTTTTTTACTGATAACTTAGAAAGCTCAATACAACTATCTGAAATTTGCATGTACTATAATTTGTTATTTTTCTCTCGTTATATGCTGCAACACATCAGGAAATTCAACGTAAATATTCACCTCTTGAGCTAACTGCATATGAATTTTGTCTAATCTATAATTAAATGAAAGGCCCAAGTTAAATGCTCTTTTAGTATTTTCCAACCGATTCATCATGCTCTTTTAGTATTTTGCTACTGATGCATCATGCATAGCTTGTTAGTTGTTTTATTTTCCAAGTATTATAAGCTCTTTTAGTATTTTCCTACTGATGCATCATGCATGGTCTTAGTATTTGGTTTGTTACTTATGCATGGTCTTACTCTTAGAATTTGGGGTACTGATATGGATCAATGCAAGTTGTGTAGGTAGTATCTTTGTTTTTTTACTTAATTACATGGTCTTAGTATTTGCCTACTTTATTACTTATCCAATTTGCCTACTCCTACTGATCCAAATATTATATATATGTACTTAGTTTTATTTTTCAAATATATTGAAAGCATATTTTGTGGTCTATGTTTCAAATATGCACGTCTGCAATAACCATATGACTTACAGCAGCCATATGACAACCTAACTGCAGTCTGCTGTAAATCTGTGGTTCTATAAAATCGCGAAAAGCCTAATGTAAATCTGTAACAAACAAATGCAACAAATAAATTATGTGATTTAACTGCAGTCTGCTGTTTATGACATTTACTACTCTTACTTAGTCGGGTAACCCGATAACCCGAATCACCCGACCCGATTACCACCATAACCCGATAACCCGATTCCTTATCGGGTCGGGTTGCGGGTGAGTTTTTAAAAAATCAAAACCCGACTCACCCGACCCGATAAGCCGACCCGATAACACCCCTATTCACAACGTACTAAATTAACAAAATTTAAAATGAAAAAAAACCAAATTTAAGTAGAATAAAAGAAATGATGCTCTTGCAAAAATCAAAAGATATTTAAACTTATTCGATCTAAACACAAACACACAAGAACATAATACGAAAAATGAAAATAACATTGTTGATATAAATAATGCCTAAACACGTTATTAATATTTTTCGATATCTCTACGTTTTGATGATCACAAAATGTAAAATCATTAATCGGAAAATTATGACGTAAACAAGTATTTAGTTGTAAATATCTATTTCTACAACTCAAATCACTTAAGGTATGAATGAACTAATGCTTAATGCATTATATGATCAAAGGAACATTTTCTTAATAACTAGATTTTTTATAAAACATCAAAAACATTTTATATATTTTTGAAAAACATTTTTGGCATTAAATAAAAATGTTTAATCTTTTATAAAAATATGAATTCAAATTTTTAACCAAAATCAGTTAAAATGTTCCAGAAAAACCTTCCCCACAAAAGGACAAAATTGGCCAACGGACAGAAGGGGCGGCCCCCTTAATTTTACTAGGCGGCCCCCTTAATTATTAAGGGGACTGCCCCCGCTCCAGTAGACTTCCAGCTGTCCAATTTTTCTCCTATAAATACCAGTCTTCTCCTGGACTTTTACTCACCTTTTGCACCCCAAACTTTCTGATCTAAATCTTGTAAATACTTTCTAATAATCCTTTGATCATATAATCTTAGGCTTTGGTTCCCAAGTGATCCAAGCTTCCCTCATTCAAGTGCAAAAGAAGAATACTTCTATCAATCAAGATTAGAAGTATTACAACTTAGTATCATCTTGTTACTTAAGTTGTTAGTTTAACAAAGTTTGTAAATCATTCATTCATTTGTGTAAGGTGTGTATAGTAGATTTGTGTTGTATGTAAGTAGTGAAGAAATTGTATAAGTAGTTGTGGTATAGAGGTAGTGAAGACATAGTGTAGAAGTTGTGAAGCCGCGGAGTAGAAGTCGTGAAGCCGTAGCTTTGAAGTCGTGAAGTCCTAGTGTAGAAGTTGTGAAGCCGTAGCTTTGAAGTCGTGAAGTCCTAGTGTTGAAGTTGTGAAGCCTTAGCGTTGAAGTCGTGAAGTCCTAGTGTTGAAGTTGTGAAGCCGTAGCATAGAGGTTGTGTAGCGGTCGTGTTGAAGTCGTGAAGTCTTAGTCATGAAGACATAGTGTTGAAGTCGTGAAGCCGTAGCATATAGGTTGTGTAGCGGTCGTATTGAAGTCGTGAAGCAGTCGTGAAGCCGTTGTGAAGTAGTCGTGAACGAGTCGTGAAGAAGTTGTGTTGTGAAGTCGTGAGATTGGTTCTAGCTACGATTAGAACTCGACATTTAGCTTTGTGTCGTTAAGCCGGTGTAAGCCAAAGTCGTGTAAGGTTTTCTCCGCCATAAGGGAGCTTATTGAAGTTGTGAAGAAAACTCTCGAGCTCGGTGCTCGGGGAGTGGAGTAGGGCAAGGAAGGTGTCCTTGTAGCCGAACCACTATAAATCTCTCGTGTCTCGGTTAGATCTTTCCATACCTTATTTACTTCTTTATTCATATCGTCATTACATTCATACACATAGGATTATATAACTGCTAGTATTTATTAGAGATCGACTTCACATAAAAATCAATTTGAAAATCCATTCAAGAAACCAAAACATTTACAATCAATTTAAAAGAATACATATATAACTAATAATAAGATTTAAGTTTTAACAAACTTAAATCTAAGTTTTTAAAAGTAAACAAAGTTTTTATAATAAATTAAAAAGACGTAAAACTATTCAACCCCCTTCTAGTTTTCCACAATTGGTATCAGGAGCCACGTCAATTAAGATTTTTAAAATATACTGTATTTTAAAACTTGAAACGATCTATGGAATCCGAAAAATATTTAGAAGGGGAATTTTTGCAAACACCACCACTATTTGAAAACTATACTTTTCTTGAATGGAAAAATAAATTTGAAAATTATGTGAAATCAATTGATCTGGATCTTTGGCATGTCATTTCGATTGGTGATTTTCAACCAGCAAAAACAAATTTTGAAAGTCAAACAAAACCAGATTTTGAAACTCAAAATGATTATAACAAGAATAATGAAGCTAAAATAATTATTTACAAAACCTTGGTGAAAGTTGAAAAAGAAAAATTATCTTTCTGTAAAACGGCAAATGATATTTGGAAAAATCTCTTAAACATTCATCAAGAAAAATGTCAAGCCAAAGATGAGGATTTTGATCTTGTACATGAATTGTTTATTTTAGAAAAATTAATAGATAAACACTTAGATAAAATAGATACATGTGCTACTAGTTCAAATATTGTTAATGAAGGTATTAACGACGAAGGCTACATGGATCAACTCCAAAGTGAACTTAATCCAATGTCATGGAGTGACACAGACGAAGGAGAAAATCATCATCCGATATGTGACATATGCAAACTAGATAAAGCTCCAAATAAGGTACAATCCAAAACCGAACATTTTTGCTATGATCCATTCATTTTAGAATTTTCAAAACTAGAAAATGAGTTTAAACATCTTTGCAACATAGATCTAAAAACTATGTCTAAACATAAATCATCAAAAACTTTTGAAAATAATCTTGAAAAAGAAATAATTTTAGAAGATAAAATGTCTAGATTAGAAAGTAATATTGAAATTGATCTAGAATGCAAAATATGTCAAGATTATAAACTTGAAATTAAAAGATTAAATGAAAGAGAAAAAATACTAGCTAAATTTGAAGAAAGTTCCAAAACTCTTAAATTCTTACTAAGTTGTCAAAAGCCATTTAATGATAAAACCGGTTTAGGATTTAATTCGGATAACTCTTCAACAAGTAAATCAAAACAAATTATAATTAAAAAACCTAGTAGAGAAATTTAGATATAAGGCTATTTACTATGATTATAATCTATGAATCAAGAAATCCATTGTTTGTTCATCAAAACAAACTATCAAGGAATTCTTGTACTTCTTGGTGACATCTTCTCCACGTGCATATAAATGCAATGGATGTCCCCAACTAACCATCTCGGACCCATGAGAATCTGGGTACCAAGTTGTTTTATTTGATTAGGTGATGAACGCAAAATGAAATGTTACTCAATCTTGCGTTAACCTACTCACATTCAAAACACGCGCATGAGGACTTTTTAATCTACAAAAATGAGGATGGAACGAAGTGGTACTCTTCTATTATTCACTACCTCATATCATGAAGAAATACTGGACCTGAGATAAGTCTTTTTTTTAAACTCTCCTGAGTAGTTACTCTTTGCATATAGTTATGATATTCTTTGCCTTAAGATATGCTTAGTTTGATAGGTTGCTATGCCCTCACACTAGTTGTTATATTACTTGTTAATTAGCTAGAAAACCTTAAGTTAATCCTCCTAAGCATTAAATAAAGTGTTCTTTGTTGAACATATAAAATTTAGTCATTACTATCATTTAAATCGCATAATTTGTTGAAAGAGATAGCATGAGACAATAGTCTTGATCAATCAAGCATGAAATTCTTTCAAATCTTTTTATACATGCAAATCTTCATATTTTGGAAAATGATCTTTCGAAAAGATTTTGTCACTTCTCTACTAAACATGTTTTTATCAAAGCCAAAAAGTGTAACAATCTATTTTTATATCCTTATAAAAACCTTTGAAACAAATTCAAATCTACATTGTTGAAACAATTTTCACAAAACCTTTTTCTCAAACATTGTTGAATAATGCCCAAAAACACTTACTTAAAGCATGCTTGATCCAAGTCTAGAAATCCATGCTATCACTAATTTCCCATCACATAGACACTTGTTGGGATTAATTAACTAGCTAGTTAATCGTCATAATAATGATAGCATAAATTACTTGGTAATTATATGTTGTTCTTCTTGTTCATATATACATATATGCTTCTTGGTAAATGAGTAGGTTGCATGATAATTAAAATTGCTTAATTGAATGTGCTTAGCATACATGAGTCATTAAATTTTAAATTGCCTCAAAAAGAAGTTGGACTTACTTGAAACTGAACTAAAAAACACAACCTTTTTCTACAAATTTCTGCCAAAAACCCATTTTCAGGAATCTGGAAGTCAGCAGATGGGCGGCCCCCTTAAATAACTAGGCGGCCCCCTTAATCATTAAGGGGACCGGCCATCTGGAGATCCGGATTACTGTTTCCTTTTTAAATTTCCAACCCATTTTATTCCATACTTCCCAAAATTCACAAACACATTTTGTCATAAACCACCCACCAAAATTTACCTTCCTAAACCACATCATTCCTTCACTATAAATGCACCTTCCCATCATAAATGCCCATTCACATCATCCACTCAAACATGTCATCCTCCAACTACCCAAAATCAAAACCTTCAAGAGTTGCCAAAATCTCGGTGAGACCAATTTGGAGAAGGAAGCTTGAAACTTGCCATACCCCAACTAATGATGTTGTTCAAACACATAACCAATCATCCACTCCTAACCCTTCACCTCCCTATGATCATTCTCAAAACCTCAATCCAAACCTCATCCACACTCAACCCACCTATTCATCAAAAACACTCACCACTCTTGGAACATCCACTTCATCCACATCACCATCTTCGTCCACTCATGATTACCCAAGTTCACAAACATCTCCACCACCAAGAGTGTCACCACCACCTCCTACCAATTCATATGCTACTCCTATGTTGCATGTGCAAACATCCATTCCTCATAACAACAACACTTTACCACCAACACCTTCATCCGAACACTTGAAGTTCATTTAAGAACTCAAGGAAGCTCATGAGCTTAGTGCTCTTCTTGCTCTACACCTAGCCCAAAGAAACCTTGATCAACCTCCATCTAGCTCTCCCACATCACCCCACAACCAAAACCAAGTTGAGAAACATGTCAACAATTGTCCTTGTTGCATCTTTCTTCAACAACAAACCATTGCTCTTAATGAGCACTTTACTTGAATTGAGTATCTTCTCACTAGAACAAATCCAATATCCCCAATTGAACAACATCAAAACCTTCATCCATCATGGTCCACTCTAAGCTCTCCACCTCAAATGTCTCCACCATCACCATCCACAACCTCCACACACCCAAACATATACCTTCATTGATTCCATTTACTCACCCTTTCATTTGTCCCTCATTTCAAAAACCACCTTCATTTTCAAGCAAGTCAAATGGATTTCTTAGGCAAATTAGAATTCTCTAACAAATGTATGCTTTAAGCACTATGTATGTTGTAACAATGATTATGTTTGTCACATAATCATTTTTAATTAATGAATGTTTGTTTCTTTCTTTCCTATATATGTTTGCTATGAATGTGTTGTTTCTTTTCTTGTTTAATTAAGATATATGCTTATGACATGCTTATAATATGATTTTAGTAGTTTACATTTTTCTTTTTAAATAAGTCTTTGTTATTACTTAATCATTCTTAATATACATAATCCAAATGGAACTTGCTGCAAAAACACCCTAAAAATGACCTTTTTCTGAAATTTTTCAAATTTGGTCGCCTGGGAAATCACCAGATGGGCGGCCCCCTTAATTCCTTAGGCGGTCCCCTTAATTTTAAGGGGGCCGCCCAACAATTAAGGGGACCGGCCATCTGGACAGTAAATTTTACTGTTTCCTTTTGCATCTTGTGACCACTTTTGCCTAGCCCCAGCTACCATTACCCTTAATGCACGAGCTGGACTTGGAATATTACCACAAAACCTCCACAATTTGCCTAAATCAATCACATTTTCACAATATAAATACCCTCCTTACAATTACCTTTCACCTCATCAACCATCACCTTCATCAAACACCCATTTTCATCCACCATGTTGTCACCAAAATCATCCATCTCTAAGACTCCAAGAAAGCAAAGACTTGTCATCACACCACCAAAACAACTCTTCATTGACCTCACCCAAGATGAAATCAAAACTCCATCACCACCACCTCAAAATTCATCCCCAAGTGCACCTAATGCACCATCAAAAACACCCTCTACCCATGGAGCTTCATCTTCCTCCATTCCATCCACTTCATCCATCAATGACTACATCCATACTCACCTAACATCATCACCAAAAATATCATCACCACCATCCACTCAAGAACCTCCATCCACTCAACTTGCCATTTCCTTATCACCCATTACACCACTTGATTCTCACTTTTCATCTCCACCAAACCCACAACCATTTTTTCCCATACCTTGGCCTCTACTTGAAACCCATGGTGACACTTGTCTTTGTTGCATCCATAACCGGACCATAATCTTTGGTCTTAGAGATGAGATATTCTATAGGTTTTCATCACTTGAAAACATACTTACCAACCAACCTCAACCACCACCACCATCATCCTCACCCACTACACAACCACCACCTCCATTGTCACCCAAGTAAGCACATGCAATACTTACTCAATAATAAATTTTCCACCCATTTTGTAAGCAAGCTCCATGGAAGATTATGTTGTCTAGGATGATTATGTAGTTGGACTTATTAGCTAGTATAGGAATGCTTGTACTCATGTATGGTTGTGTAGTTATACACAACATTTATTTTTATGAATGTCTTTATTTTTTTTTGAGTAAATTGCAAAAATTGTCCTTGTGGTTTGGCCAAATTGCACGTTTCGTCCTTGTGGTTCATTAAGTGCAAAGATCGTCCTTATTTTGCACTGTTACGTGCACTTTTGGTCCTTCATCATTGCAAAAATCGTCCTTGTGGTTTGCCAAATTTCACTGTTGAAGGACCAAAAGTGTACGTAACAGTGCAAAATAAGGACGATCTTTGCACTTATTGAACCACAAGGACGAAACATGCAATTTGGCCAAACCACAAGGACGATTTTTGCAATTTACTCTTTTTTTTTCATGCATGCTCATTATTTGTGCCATATATATGCTTGTGCTTCCAATTTTTTTTTTCTCGCAAGCGTTCCATAGCTCGTTTCCTTGGTGCCCCCAAACGAGGGGGAGTACACATCAAGGGGGAGTTTTCGTCCCAACATATTTGATTCTAAAAATTGTCGGCTTAACCTTTTTGATTCTACAAAAAGGGGGAGAAATAGATGTAAACTCACTAAATACTTGTCTAAAAACTAATTTTTAGATTTAATGAGTTTAGATTTTGTAATCATCAAAAAGGGGGAGATTGTTGATATAAATAATGCCTAAACACGTTATTAATATTTTTCGATATCTCTACGTTTTGATGATCACAAAATGTAAAATCATTAATCGGAAAATTATGACGTAAACAAGTATTTAGTTGTAAATATCTATTTCTACAACTCAAATCACTTAAGGTATGAATGAACTAATGCTTAATGCATTATATGATCAAAGGAACATTTTCTTAATAACTAGATTTTTTATAAAACATCAAAAACATTTTATATATTTTTGAAAAACATTTTTGGCATTAAATAAAAATGTTTAATCTTTTATAAAAATATGAATTCAAATTTTTAACCAAAATCAGTTAAAATGTTCCAGAAAAACCTTCCCCACAAAAGGACAAAATTGGCCAACGGACAGAAGGGGCGGCCCCCTTAATTTTACTAGGCGGCCCCCTTAATTATTAAGGGGACTGCCCCCTATTTAAGGGGACCGCCCCCGCTCCAGTAGACTTCCAGCAGTCCAATTTTTCTCCTATAAATACCAGTCTTCTCCTGGACTTTTACTCACCTTTTGCACCCCAAACTTTCTGATCTAAATCTTGTAAATACTTTCTAATAATCCTTTGATCATATAATCTTAGGCTTTGGTTTCCAAGTGATCCAAGCTTCCCTCATTCAAGTGCAAAAGAAGAATACTTCTATCAATCAAGATTAGAAGTATTACAACTTAGTATCATCTTGTTACTTAAGTTGTTAGTTTAACAAAGTTTGTAAATCATTCATTCATTTGTGTAAGGTGTGTATAGTAGATTTGTGTTGTATGTAAGTAGTGAAGAAATTGTATAAGTAGTTGTGGTATAGAGGTAGTGAAGACATAGTGTAGAAGTTGTGAAGCCGCGGAGTAGAAGTCGTGAAGCCGTAGCTTTGAAGTCGTGAAGTCCTAGTGTTGAAGTTGTGAAGCCTTAGCCTTGAAGTCGTGAAGTTCTAGTGTTGAAGTTGTGAAGCCGTAGCTTTGAAGTCGTGAAGTCCTAGTGTTGAAGTTGTGAAGCCGTAGCATAGAGGTTGTGTAGCGGTCGTGTTGAAGTCGTGAAGTCTTAGTCGTGAAGACATAGTGTTGAAGTCGTGAAGCCGTAGCATATAGGTTGTGTAGCGGTCGTGTTGAAGTCGTGAAGCAGTCGTGAAGCCGTTGTGAAGTAGTCGTGAACGAGTCGTGAAGAAGTTGTGTTGTGAAGTCGTGAGATTGGTTCTAGCTACGATTAGAACTCGACATTTAGCTTTGTGTCGTTAAGCTGGTGTAAGCCAAAGTCGTGTAAGGTTTTCTCCGCCATAAGGGAGCTTATTGAAGTTGTGAAGAAAACTCTCGAGCTCGGTGCTCGGGGAGTGGAGTAGGGCAAGGAAGGTGTCCTTGTAGCCGAACCACTATAAATCTCTCGTGTCTCGGTTAGATCTTTCCATACCTTATTTACTTCTTTATTCATATCGTCATTACATTCATACACATAGGATTATATAACTGCTAGAATTTATTAGAGATCGACTTCACATAAAAATCAATTTGAAAATCCATTCAAGAAACCAAAACATTTACAATCAATTTAAAAGAATACATATATAACTAATAATAAGATTTAAGTTTTAACAAACTTAAATCTAAGTTTTTAAAAGTAAACAAAGTTTTTATAATAAATTAAAAAGACGTAAAACTATTCAACCCCCCTTCTAGTTTTCCACAAACATTTTTTTTTTACCGATTGGTCCATCCAATCGGTCAAAGGATCTAACCGATCGGTTGGGTTGGTTTCCCTTGGGCCTATTTTTACCGAGAGCTCCAACCTATCGGCATGGATTCCATCCGATTCGGTTGGCACTCTGGTGACCAAATTTCTTTTTTTTTTAATAAGTTTCAGTTATAAACTTTTATTGACAAAATAAAACAAAAAGACATAAGGTAACGAATACGAAAATAGACACAAGTAAATAAAATACATAAACACATATGTACTAGAAGAACATCAAGAACATAATACGACACTTAAAACAAAAATATGCAAATAAAAGCACGATCATAGAAAAATGACAAGCACATAGACGCGAGCAAACATAATTAATCATGTAACGCAAATCAAAACAAAACAATCTAAAACAAGATAGTCTTATTCAAAATTAATATGAAACTAATCCGAACAAGAAGAACACGAACAAGTAACACAAAGACATGCAAGAGATCACATAACATATAAAACATAAAACTCACAAAACAAGAAAAACACAAACTAGAAAAAAAATTGGTTCTAAAGCCTCCAACCGAATCGGTTACGGGTGGTGACCGATCGGTTGGAGTGGTTTGGGTGGTTTTTTCGCAAACACTTTCGAACACATTTAGCAAACTTTTAAATGCGTATTTTTAGAACACATGAAACGAAATCCCAACATCAAAAAGTTTGATTTTTAAGCCAAGATCATTTAAGCAATTATGAGAAATGAGAAATTTTTTTTAGACAAAGAGCAAGAGAAGCAATTAAGCAATCATCATGAGAAAATAAGCAAGCAAGCCATCAAACAAGAACAAAGAAACAATCATTTAGGAGTAAGAGCAATATAGCATTCGAACTAATTAGCAAACATGCAATCGATCAATATATCAAGGAAACGAACAAACAAGAAAACAAACAAACACCTAAGAACAAAAACCAAATCCCCGGCAGCGGCGCCAAAAACATGATGCGCTCCATCGAAGCTTTAAATTTATAAACAAGAATTACCGATTAACTAGGAACACATTCGGGCACGTATACCCTAATCATATGTAGTATTGGGGTTGGTAAGTCAAGGTCGTCCCAAGAGACTTGGTTGCACACAAGTGTCGTTTGTTTGTTTAAGCAAGTAACAAGTTGATAGTTATGATTGTCATGGATCAAACCAACAAGAAAAGCAATATAAGAACAATCACACAAAGAACATACATGTTTGGACAAATGATCACATGGATATTAGGATGGTTAGTTTGGAAAACATATTATCAAAAGTAATCCTTACGAACTTTAGAACCAATAATAATTTAGTGTTTTATAAATCAAATATATATAAGCCTCAAACAAATGGTCATGTAATGAGCCTTATGCCTATAACAAGAAAGAATCCTTTCGAACTTTAGACTTTGATGTTATTAATTTGTGAAGTTCCATTTACTTGAAAAATGATTAGAACACATATTCAAAAGATGCCTTTCGACCTTTAATCTAAATTAAACTTTCACTTGTTATGTTTATTAAGTTTCTCATACAATCGTCACAAAGTACAAGACCAAAACATTCGTCGACTAATGAATTGAAATCAACCACTATTGAGAACCCATTCGACATTTAGACTCAACAATGATTAATCAAGATAATAAACAAGACAAGTTCCAATTTAACCAAATATGATGTTATCATCATATTCCAAACAAACACTACGAATATCCAAACATCCCTTTATCACAAGTTATCATAATATCCAAACAAGTATACAAAACTATTCCATGGTTATTTCTATCAAACACAAAGATTTAACAATCATGGTAATCATAAACATCATGAAATATAAAAGTAACAAGGTTTACCCAAAGTATGAATTACAATAGGCAAAGGTAAAGGATTTATAGCAACCTTCAAGCCTCCAATCAACTATACGCTTTCTACCAAGCCGGAAAATAATACCCAACACCTTCTTCCATGTGTTTGAGCCTTCTTCTGAAAATGACAGAGGTTACTGGTCTTTTGGGAGAGATAAGTTGGTGAAAATTCGTCCTTAAGGGTGGAGGGTAGAATTTCACAATGAAAACCAAGCCTAAGCACTCATATTATAGTAGAAATCAACCCTTAGCCTCTAAGTATGAAACTTAGGCACTAAGTGTCATAAAATACCAGGAAATGGAGTAAATGGAGGTAAGTGATCGGGCTTGGGGCTTAATGACACTTAATAATGCATTAAAAATAACTTGGGAAGGTCAGATTGGTCCATCCGATCGGATACGGGACCATACTGATCGGATGGATGAAAAAGTTAGCTCCATCCGAATCGGTTGCGGGCCAATACCGATCGGATGGAGCATTTTCGCCTGAAATGATAAACACGAAAGTTGTAGATCCTTCTCTCCCGATTCCGTGGCTGCTTGAATCATCTAAATCCGAGTTGGTATACCTAAATTATGGCCAAAATGGTGGAGGTGTGTCGGGAACAACGAGTCTTCCATTATTTCTTCGTTTTAGCTTCTTTTCTTCATTTCTTTTCTCATTTTCCCTCTTGTGCTTTATTTTTGAGTCTTTGGAGTGACAACTTCATGACTTTATCTTCTCGAATATACTACAAGAGACTCGCTTTTGTCGGGAATTCTTCGTAGGTGCATAAATCTTCGTTTATTGATCGTTTCTTTGTCTTTTTCTTGGTTTTCTTTGTCGTGAGATTCCATGAACCTAAAATAGAAATTATACTTCATTAAGTACCATAAGTTCATAAAAGTGATCAATATATATGCAAAAAATCCACGATAACACTCCTAAAAACATGTACAATTTGAGCGTTATCAACACTTAGCTGTATTTTATCTTTTGCTTTCTTAATCTTTTCCAACTCATCTCTAAGCACACTTATCTTAGTATCTTTATGAAAATGTCACTTTTAAGCATAGCAATATCTTCAGAAAAGATAGGCTTATTTTTCTTATAAAACAATATTTGTTCTTCTAATATAGCTAAACCTCTTTTATGATTTGCTAAATTATAATTAGTTTGGTTTAGCTCTATTCTTTGCTCATCATAACGCTTTTTAAGTGTTTCATAATCTTTTAAACAAGATTTGAACAACATTTTACTGAATGTACCTCAGAGTTAGAAAATGCCATCAGTGCCATCTCTATTGATGCTTCTTCTTCATCAGCCATGAAGCTACAATCATATCCAAGACCATCTATAGCAACCATTTCCTTTGAAGAAGTCTCTTCCACTTCCACAACCTTCCTATTTTTTGGCTTATTCCCATAACCTTTGCTTCTGCTGTCCTGCTGCCTTGGTCTTCTGCATTCTCTAGCAAAGTGTCCTAACTTATGATAGTTAAAACACTCCACCTTGGATTTATCAAACGCAGCTGTATCACTACCACTGATTGTGATCTTCTTCCCTGTTCTCTGCCAGAATTTCTTGGTTCTCATGCTTAGCAGTGCTACCTGCCACTTCAAGTCCATCTCTTCCAGATCATCTTCATCTACATGTGCATGATCTTCATGGGATAGCAGAGACCTATTGGCTTGACTGGTCAGGAAAGCATAGAATGTAGCATCACTTATGCCTATACTAGTTTGTGAACTAGCAGTACAAACATTAGGTGTAACACCCCCAATTTCGCGATACGCAGCAGAATTCAAACTGGGTGTTACCCCATGGCACAACAGTTATAATAATAGAAAACGATCTCTAATTAAGTTGTTTTAAAAGATTTATCATTCGAAGATGAGAGTTTACAAAATGAGGTCCCAGTGGTTTCAAGGTTTACAAAATAAGTTTTTGAATGATAATAAAATTTATAGCCTTCTTGATGTATCCGTGCTCCTCCGTGCCAGCCTCGTTCATTATGGACCTGAAATACATGCTTAAAACTGTCAACACAAAGGTTGGTGAGTTCATAGAGTTTGTTGAAATAATTGTGGAAACTTTGTAAAAATCATTGTGACAAGTGTATGTAAATACTAACTGTTAATTTCTAGGATTCCAAGTGTATGACTACTATACTAAATACAATATCACAAGTATGTAGTGTTTCTGTTGCTATTAGTTCTTGACATCGAAACTCTAAGTTTTCTGTTTCTGACTGGTTCACAATTGTACCAAATCTGTTGGTTTGTTATACCAATTCTATTAGTTTCGAGATTACACCAAGTCCATTGATCACATAGTTTGTACCAAGTACATGAAATCATCCCATTTATCCCGGTAGGGGGCCATCAATTGTTCTGTGTCTGGGTTACGTTGTTATACACCCAAAGCGTTGAACATTGTTTGTTATCTCGAACATTATTTGTTATTGCACTATCATTATGAAAACCAAAATGTAAATCTCGTACTAATAGAACTTGGAATAATTGTTGCAATCATAGCCTAGTAGGTAATTTATTGTTTATACCAAGTGTTCTCCAATATTTTTTTCTGTTTGTTTGCTCTAACTAAGTCAACTTAATGGTTATATTAATCCCAATAGATCTAACCATAATATTCGTACTCACTACGCATAGTGCTTAATGGTCCATGATATAGAAACTCTAAGTATGGAAATAATGTTATTTAGCATAAATAAACATTTAGTTCAGATACAACATATAGTTTGCAAATAATCGAAATTGAAATTAAAATAGTTGAGCATGTATCTCCCCTAAAGTATTTATAAATTAATTAAACGAGTAAAAGTGGGGCTATGACTCACCTTGGTATGTAGTGACGTAAGTAACACAACGGTGCCAAGGGCTATGGCGGAATAGTATAAAGAAGTATAGCTCAATGATACAGAATCGGCATAACCTAATGAATATAAGCTTGTCTCAAAATATGTCACGCGGAAAGTAATCGATGCGTATGAGTTTCAAAAGATAGAGCGTCTTAGTTTTCGTGAAATATTCGTATCAATGTTCGTAAAAAGGTTTAGTATCTCATTCGAGTGGTGGTATGAAGTTATAGACTCAGACAAAATGCACGCCAAAGCATAAAACATATAGCACACGTATAAAAGAAAAATAAATACGTAAGAATCAGATAAGCAGATAAGTAAATGATGAGTTGATGGTTAAGTCTTGGGCCTTTACCCGGTATCCCCAAATAGTGTTGTTTTATAATGAAAACATGAGTTTCAAAACTATACTTTTCATTTATGTATCGGGATTTTATAATAAGTCCAAGTCCGTATGTCCAATATATGTATATATGGTTCGATAGTCCAAAATATGTCAACTTGTCCAAATGTCCAATATTAATTATCAAGTCCCATAGTCAAACATGTTTAAATATATATAGTCCATTAGTCCTTGTATACTTAGTCCAATAAATATCTAATAACTAGTCCAATAACAATTATAAGTTAATCCATTAAGGCTTATACGCTTTAGCCCGTTATAATATATGTGACTAGCTCATTAACTAGTTTTAGGCCCGATAACATTTTACAACAAGTTAAGCCCATTAAAATATAAATCACTCAGCCCAATATCTAAATCATGTTAGGCCTAAGAAGATTATAACAGATTCAACCCAACCTAATTTAAGTCAAAACTGGATTTAGTTATTCATATGTATAAGTTGTTACAAAATAAGTAAGGTAAGCAGTTTAACTAAGCAACAAAAATGAGCAGCTTCAAATAAGCAGCAAGCCGATAGGCAGTTTTCAATAGAAAGTATTATGAGTCAACTCTTATTAAGTCGAATCAAACTACCCTATCATTTTCAGTTTGCAACCAAGACCAAATAATAAACACCCACCCGGGTTTTCCTTTTTGTCGAGACTAAACACAAAAACCCTCTTGGGGTTTGTGGCTAAACCGAAGTAAGAGTAAACACCCCATGTGGGTTGTTGTCGAGAATCGAGAACCAAACAAACACGACACCCTTGTGGTGTCTCGTTGACCCTGGCGGCTAAAATAAACAAACACACCCTTCGGGGCTGTGGTTTTTAGTCGAACCAAAATAAGCTATATTAATTTAATGAAAACCAAATAAGTCACAAGTCTTAAACCAAACTGAAAATTAAGCCATGAAGACTAATAAGCCATAAACATAAACCCGAACCAAACGAACACCCCTGTTGTCCCGTTCGATGCCGAGACCAAACAACAAAACCAAGCACACCCTCTTGGGCTGCTTGGTGGATCATGACTCACAAGCCAAAACGCACCCTTATCGGGTCATGGTGGTCCGAAACTAACAAAACAATCAATTTAGCCATAAGTCCAAATAAGCTTCAAAATAAGCAAGATAAGCAAATTCAATTGAACCCGAGACCCAAGTGGCTCTCGACCCGTAACCCTAGTTGGGTCCGACCCAACCCAAATACAAAACCCAACACACAAACACTTATTTAATTCTTTGTTTACCACACGATTCCTTTAATTAAAAGGTTATAAATCATGTTTTAATCTGGTTATTATCCACGAAAACTTTGTAAATTAGTTTGTATTCGAATAACAATATAAGTATCAAATGGAAGGTTGTTTGATGATGATAAACATACCAAATAGAAGAACAAGACAGAGATGTGGAGATGGAGGAGAGGCTGTGGTGGTGGCTACACGAACCAAACGAGACTCCACCAACTCCAAAACCATAACCATCCCATTTGGTTTGTAGAGTAAATTGTATTCGATCATTCCTTTGGTTTGTTGAGTAGATTGCAAATGATCGTCCCTTTTGGATCATAGATTTGTTTAGAATTAGAGAGAGAGTGATTGGAGCATTAGAGAGATAGGAAGCTAAGATGAGATCTGATTTCTCATTAAAGTAGTAGAGGCGGTGTAGGTGTAGCAAGATAAGGTGTGAGTTTTTGTTATTATTATTATACCTTGTATTTCGTGTCCCGTTGAGCTAAAATGTAAACGCGGTACCTCGGTTTGGTAATTGCGAGAAATATACTTTCTGGAAACGTTTTTATAATAATAATATATAAACGAAATTATTGACTCCGAATAATGATTATCGAATTTTAATTCATTATTAATGCGGTGCCGGTCTGCGTGTGAACGTGTTTATTAAGAATGTGAATTACGTCACATTAGTTGGTTGTTGTGATAAGATAAACTGATAACGTTTAATCTTAAAAAAAAGAAATTAGACGTAGAAAATGGATAAATATTCTTTCATTAGAATATTATAATAATTTAATACAAGGTGAAATTTACCGGTTGTTACATTAGGGTTAGTAGTACTAACTCCTAAAGCCACATTAACCTCCTCTGGACTGATATTGCAGGGAGATGACACAAATGCCATGTTCCCATAACTAGAACTTGAACTTCCAGACTTCTTTACCTCCTGTTCAACGATTTTAAAATTGTTGTACAGATCATTAAGACTCATTGTACCAATCAGCAGGCAAACTTCTTAGGAATTTGGAATTAAGATCCTCCTGTGGGATCTCAACACCCAATACAACCAGTTGGCTGATTATCTTCTACAGTCTGTTGAACATATGATCAAGAGATTCATTGCTAGTAGCACTGAAGTTCTCAAAACTCTGCTTTAGCAAAGTCTTCTGTGTCTTTTTGGTGGCTTCATTACCACCAAACCTGGTAGTTATAGTTTCAAACAAGGATTTGGCATCCTTGTATTTGCTGAAGGTCAGAAGTTGATCATTAGGAATGGCCATTAGTAACATGCTCCTTGCTTTAACATCATTCTTTTTCTGAAGCGTTTCTTCTGTAGTAACAGGAGAAATGTTCACAGTTGTAACTTTCTGACCATCAACTGTCGATTTAGTTGTTGATGGTTTGAAGGAGTTGTCATACTCTATGATTTCCCATAGAGCATAGTCTTGTACTTGAAAGTACTACTCAATCATGAGCCTCCACATCTCAAAGTCATTCTGTTTGAGCATAGGTAACTTAGCAGCAGTGTTGGTCTGAGTAGTCTCCATATCTATCTTCTTTATAGGGAATAAAGAGTTCTTCTGTAAGGATCTTATAAATCAAAGTATCAGAAACCTGGCTCTAATACCACTTGAGATGATCTAAACACACGAGTATTGTGTTGAGGATACTTTGAATATATATCAAGTAGTATGCAGAATCTACTACTTAATACTTAGAAGATTTATCAATGTAACAGTAACTTATTGTATGAACAGTTTATGAGAATAATGATGTAACCAAACGCTTCAATATTATTAAGTATAATACGAGTGATCTTGAGTATCACTAGGGTTTACAACCTTGAAGCTTAACAAAATATTTGTTTTTATCATCTAACCTAGGACCTCCTTTTATAAGCACAAGGAGTCCTTTATAAGATAAGTATAATATTCTAAACATGTAGAATATTCGTATAAGTCTAACTATATAAGATATACACAAAATCTATTCTATACTTATCTCCTTACACGTCTTCATAACTGGCAGTACAAATCTTCTTTCAGCAGTCTCAACAGCATAAACTTTTCTTCTGGCAGTCCTAATATTTACACTAGCAGTACTAACTCAGTTAGTACTGTTAGTGTTATTCTTCAGCAGTACTAACTGTAAACCTGACAGTACAAACTGTTAGTGAATAATTCCCAACAAGCAGCACTAACTTGAAACATTGGGCAGTACTAAGTGCAAACGGAGCAGTACTAATAACATCTTCAATTGGCAGTACAAACCAAACCATAGCAGTACTAACTCGTATTACTAACAGTACCGATATCAAACGTAGCAGTACTAAAAAGAAACCAGTAGTACTAACTCATCATCGGTCAGCATTAAATATATATCAACAGCAGTACTAACCTTCGATACAAGTAGTAGCATAAAGTTTGAACGAGCAGTATTAAGCGACTTGTAGTAACATTAAGTAGAACTCCTCTACTTCCCCTTACTCGCATACCCCCAATGATCAGTAACCTTATTCCAAACTAGTAAACCACGTATCTTTGTTTGCTAATTCATCCAAATCACGACGCACCAGCAGCAACATAGATTAAATAAATTCAAACCGATCTTAAAAACTTTAAAGAACAAACCCTAAATTCTTTTCTTTCGAAACCCTAATCTGGAAAATTATCACAGCAACAATAAACTTGAACGTCAACAGCAACTGTTATTTTTTTTCACATCAGATTTAGATCAAAACCAACTATTAAGGCATAATAATAAACCTTAGAATGAGACAGAACATCCTTGTACGAACATATTCTAGGTTTAGGGTTTTGCACACTCTAACAAAT
This sequence comes from Artemisia tridentata subsp. tridentata, assembly GCA_021014915.2. Lineage (NCBI taxonomy): Eukaryota > Viridiplantae > Streptophyta > Magnoliopsida > Asterales > Asteraceae > Artemisia > Artemisia tridentata. The sequence goes on from CP139506.1 coordinate 202,328,738, forward strand.
CACTAAACACCAATCGTACACTTCTTCAAACTGCTTTCTTTCATGAATTATAGACATCAAACAACGTATAACCAACTTCCATAATGAATTAGAACGAGTAAAACACGAATTCATGAAGTTGAATATCATAAAAACCCTAAAAATCAACTTACTTCCTTTTCTGCAGTAGACTTTTAGAAAATTCATATCATTTTACTGAGAGCTTAGATTGAAGATCCCTCCAGTGAAAATATACCTTGATGTATAGAGAACCTTCAGCAAAAGTTTTGTTAAGATCCAACGGTTAACGAATGAGATATGGCCTTTTAAAAATAGCACTGCAGAAAGTTACGAAAATAAAAACCAAATTAGTTTTTGTTCTTCATTCTTCGACTAAAACCTTTTATAATCCCTAGATGAAGAGCTCCCCAAGCTCTGATACCAATTGTGAAGATCGTTTAGAGCTCAAGATTGGTTAGATCTCATCTAGGGATAACAATAACAAAGATAAACATGCACAACGGAATAAGTAAAACATCAATGTTATTGTATAAGGTTTCTCGTTATCATCTCTTCTATAACACAAGTACACCCAACACAATAAGACCCAATACTACTTGATCAATAGTAGTACGGTTACTCAACACTAATAGGGATCAAGGAAAACTGTGATTACCTTGAGGCTAGACAAACCACAAACCAGGCGTCTACATAAGAGGACATACGCCTAGTATACACACACACACACCTTTGGTGTTTACATCTTGACACACCCTAAACCTAATATCCTGCATCTCTTTATATAATAGAGAATTAGGTTTACAAAGGACTAATAAGTAAAATCTTCTTTATCAAGCATGTCCCTTGTGTTTTGCATTGTCTTCATTCTTTACTTGTAGTTTTGTAATTATCAAGTAAAATATAAAACCCAACATAGTATTATATTGTTTTAGAATGTATTTTATATGAAAATGGTTAAGTTATGAATTAGAAATATAAAAGTGTTAAGTTATAAGAACTTAAGTGGTCAATACAAAAGAAATGGAACTTGGAAGACTAATGTTGTCAACAGACCAAAGTTTAAAAGATAATTATCATTTTGGAGCTAGAATTATCCAGAATTTTAGACAGTGTATGAGAAGATCGATTTTCAAGGGACCAAAAAGAGAGGGAAAAGTGAAATTAACCTAATTTGAGATAATTGATCAAGAAAGTGTGAGAAATCAAGTTGTTAAGAGCTCCTAATCATAATCCCCATCATCAACTAAGTGTTTTCATAAATTAAAAGTTAGGGTTTAGAAGGAAGAAATTTGGGTAAGAGTTAAAGGTTGATGTTTTATTATAAAATTGTTGAATTAGTCACTAATTAAGACTAAGTTTATAATAGGGAGCAAGTGAGGAGATAGTAGCAAGTTCAATTGTGACTGGTGAATTAAGTTAAGTACATTAGTAATGGATTTGTTATAGTTTACATCATGTTATAGTGTTAATGGAGCATGTTATAGCCAGCTTGGATCCATAGTTCATTGTATGTATTTAATAGCATGATTATATGCTTATATTGAGGTATGTTTATGTGTTATAGTATTACTCCTAATTTGTGATTGTGATTAATGTTCTTACTATGTACTTACTAAGCATTTGCTTATGTTATAATTATGTTGTGGTTTATAGGTACTGGAGAGTCAAGCAAGGGTAAGGATGTGGCATAGGCTAAAGTGTTCGTAGTAGCTTAGAATACTTTCGTCTTTTGGACCAAACGATTGAAGTTGGAAGCCCCCTTACGAGTCTTCTTTTTGCCATGGTAAAATGGGTCATTTTAGTGTGTATGGGTCTTGTAAATTTTTATGTTTAAAGCTTGATTAGAGTCTATGTTTAGGATGCTTGGATTGAATGTTAAGCTAGTTATAGTGTTTGTAAAAGGGTGTTTGGCGTTATGCCAAATTTACCCGTTTGACACAATTTTGGATATGATATGGGTCTAGCGGATTTAAGTACTTTTGGAATGTTAAAATGAAGGTTTTATAGTCAAAGTTCTGGTTAATTGTAGTTTGTTTCGTTTGGTTAAAGTTTTTTGTGATGCTGGAGTGTTTTCTATGGACTGCTGTATCTGACCCATCGATACGGCGTATCTAAAATATGGATACGGTGTATCCATAATATGGATAAGGCATATCGGCATCTGTTAACAAAATGTTTTTATCTCTCTCGTGTTTTGAGTTTTCATTTTGAGTTTTGGTATACCGTTCTTATAAATACCTTTGAGTTTGTTTATGTCATTTATACCAGCATGTGTCCTCAAGTCTAAGTGGTTTGTTTGAAATAGTAAAAATGTAGGTATTTTTGAAAAAAAAATCTATAGTCGTTTTTAGGGCATAATAGCAACCATGGTGGATTGATCTTGCTTTTTTGATGTTTACAAATCTGAGCCTCACCTTGATTAAACTACGATGTTTTAATTTATTTACCTTTAGAACAACGCCATTTTTTCTATTGTCTAGTTAAATGCAGCCGACACGGGGATGTGATGATAGAATTTGAATTTGTGTTAATGGGTTCGAGCAAAGCTGAGGTTATTTGTATTTTAGCAGGACAACTTACCCAGTCTGTAGCCATGGTGGATTGATCATGCTTTTTCAATTGTTCACAAATTTGAGCCTCACTTGTGAGCAATGTTGTTTTAGTATATTTGCCTTTAGAAATGATGCCATTTAGTGTTGCTCCAAAAAGATAATATTGATGATTCATTGTTTTGTATACCTTCTTAGAAATATTGTATACATCCCTAGGTTGCAGCACATTCGGTCATTAACTCCTCGCGCCGCTGTCACCGTTTCTAGGACCGACCGACGCCTCACCTGCACAGGTACCTACCTAGTGTCGGTCGCACATTCAACATAGCATTCGAACTCATGTGTCTTCCAGAACCAGGGGTCCTCATGCCTGCTATATCATTTGTAGTCATAAATTGATTCTATATGAGTTGCGGTCATGATTGTTGTTTGATTACTTAAGTGCTATTAGGTATAGTTTTTATTTGTGTTTTTTAGGCTTTACAATGCATTTTCATTTTTTAATAATGCATTACTTGGAACACATGTAGTTTTTGTATATGTTATGGTGAAAATGGTTATGGATGCTTTATTTACTGTCGATTTATGTGCGTATTTACGTCTATGAGTTAGTTATGTTAACTTACTTGTATAACCTGTTACATATATTAATGCCTTTGTAGTTGATAGAAAACGTATAAGATAGAAAGTGCTTGATCGAATCCACGAACCATATTACTAATAAAGAGTTTGCGTCTGACAGAAAGAAGGGTCTGTTCATTATTGATGATCTATCATCAGGTAAGCTGCTATTCAAAGCCGTATTGGGTCTTTTCTTGCAAGGGATGTATGTTTGTGTGCCAATCATTCATCCAAAATGACATGAAAGTCTTTGCAGATGTTCTTAGTCGAGTTCTGGGTTGTCGAGGATTTTATTTATACATGAGTTCTTGATATAGTATGCTTACCTAAAGGAAGGTTGGAAACAGATGAAGAGGTGGCAATGGTAAGAAGACCTTTTTTTAGCATTTCACATTTACGTAATGAAAAATACTTAAGCATTGGTAAAATGCACTTAATTAAAGAAAGATAGGGCAAAGAAGATGATGTGGCAAAAGTATATTTGGCCAAATTGTATCACCTGATCCTCTTCTTTTTCCCAATTTTATTTAGTTAAGACAGTTTTATCACTGACGCTGCCTTGTAAGATGTTGGTTATCATAACACAAGGTCGGATTTGTATGTTGGCCGAATTCTAGAGAGATAAAGAGAGTGGATGGGATATTCTAGTGAAAGAAATTTCAATCTATTATATTCAAGTGAAATGAACATCCAACCCTTTCCCTTGGGTGGGAAAGGGTATTTATACTTATATGCAATACGCCCCACATGGGCTGTGGAGTGAGCTGACAGTGGGTAAAGACCCGACCCACTTTCACAAATATTACTATTACTAAACTAGTATTACGATGACTAAACTAATACTTATAAGCCTACAAGATAACTTAATGCTAATAGATACTCGGGGTGACCGAGTCTTTCATATGAATATTTATATTCCTAACAATCTCCCCCTAACGGAGGTCACCCCGGAAATTACAATTTGAATTTTAGCATTCTGATGAACTTAATTTCCTAGCTCGTAGTCTTTGATTCTTCATAATAGGTAAACTTTGTACTTAAAGTCGTGATCTTCTGATGAATGTTCCTTTGGTAAGTGTGATCGTTGAACATTCATTGTGATCATCAGTTTTGGTAGTTTGTGTGTCATTCTCTTTCTATTGTTGCATCCTGGTGATAAAGTGATCATTGGACCAGCATGCTCACACTTTTCTGGATCATGATATTCAGCATCAGAATAGCGAAAGCGGTGTTGAAAGTCTTTCTTTTATCATAATTTCTTGGATTATGATAAAGAAGTGTGAGCATGGAGTGATGAATCGGCATCTTTTCTGCAATCATCTGCAACTGCCAGGGATTCCTGCATACGACAGTTATCAATAAAACATCTGGTACTTACAGGTTCGGACTTCGAGATTGTTAACAGCATAGTGTGAAAACTTTCTCTAATCCTTACCAAGGCCGTTCCTAAATCGGATACCCCCGAGAGGGCTTACAAGATCTACCAAAGTGCATCAACGATTAGGTGAGTCGGTGGAGTTCACTCCACGACTGTAGACCCTTTGAAACCGCCGCAACCACTAAGCGTAATCCACAAGGAATTACCAAAGTGACCTGCTTTCAGGGCTGTTTGATGTTGACCCTGACAGGAATTTCCATTCAATCACTGAGAATTACATTTGTAAGTTCCCTCATAAATGTTCTGGCAGATTGCTAAGATCTGCGTAGGACTCATAGGTTTACAACTGGTGTCCTTAATGTTGAACAGCCAGTGTAGATGTATCAAGTGTTCCTATGAGATCTTATGATGTATCTCGCGGCTCTAGACTCGATAAGTGCAATTTTGGTAGTCGGAGACTGGAGCGGTGTCTCCTGTTTCAATATCAACATAGCTCGTAATGAGCGGTCGATAGATTATGCAGGGTTCCCCGTGAGAATGAAACAAGTCCTTTTAAGAGAACTTGAGTGGCTAGAAGGTTTAGTGCAGTGCATCACTGGGTCCATGACGTCTTGTCTTCAATACCGGTGTTACCTTAGTAACCACCAGTAGCATATGAATTGAACCCGGTTTCTGCCCTAAGGTTGAATAATTGGAGGGCTATTTCTTTTCACCCTTTCTCATTACATTTCTTTTTAATTCTTCAATGCCTTCTTTCTCCTTTCTCATATTACTCCTTTTTTCATAATCATACCTAAGGACTTTCTAATACTAACTATTCGGTATTGTCCTTGGGTAGATCCCTCCGGCTCTGGCGGATCATAGGACGGTTTTCCTAACCTTAGCCACCTTATCACACCATGACTAACCTATGTTGCCGTAAACCATTTATTTGAAAAATCTCTCAAAGTGTTTATAATTAAGAAACACATTTTGCTAACACTTTAAGAGTTTTGAACTTTTCAAATGCTCCCCCTTAACATGTGCTAAGATGTTTTTATTATAAATTTGCACATGTTGGGTAGAGCTTGCACTTTTTGAATTGATCCACTTTCATTGAACATGACCGATTCGATACACGCTTACATCACTAGTTAGACTAGCTTGAAATTATTACCCGGCCTGGTCAAGTCCACAGAAAGTTTCTCGAAACGGTACACTCTACTCAAACACGTCCTCTTCGAGACACGCTTACATCACTGGTTAGACCAGCTTGAAATTATTACCCGGCCAGGACATGTCCTTTCGATTAAAGACTGTTTTTGTTTCGTCAATTCGTTGGTGAAGTCTGAGTCGTGCTCACATGAGATGCCATATCAAATTAGCAATATTTTAATCACCTTTTATATTTCTCCCCCTCAAAAATAGCATATTGATGTTGTTTTTGAAAAACTTTGATTAAAATATGCTTTTTGAGGTTTACGGGAAGAAACTCACAAGATTGTTTTGATTTGTACAAAGAGTTTCAAATACTCCCCCTCATGAGAGGGAATACTTGTTCTGTTGAGCAGAATTCGAAGAAATCATTTGAAAAAGTTTTAGATTAATTCTACTCAACAGTAAGAAGCTTTCGCTTCTTTTATCAAGAATGAGGCACTGAAGCGTACCTCATACTGCTCCCCCTCAACTAGTGAGGGAGGTAAAGACGACACACATATCACATGTTTATCACTACTTAAATAGTACAAAGTTTATTATATAACTTGATGACACAACAGCAAAAAGTTATTCTCATTCGGTTCTCTGTAGAAGTCTGTAATCGCCCTCTCGAATTCTGCCACCAACAAAGCTTTCCAAGTTTCGGAAGATCCTCCGTGTCTTCAGCCTTTTCTCAATAGCAACCATAAATGCTTCACTCATCTTCACGTCTTTTTCAGTCCAGAACCTAGTGTTCAACCCCGGATTACTCTTGTTGATCTTAAATTCTTTCACCCGGTAATCCAAAGCTTCATCAATCTGACGCAGAGTTCCATCGCTAAACTTGTGAATCTCATTGAACCTCATGATCATCTGAACTCCATACTTGTCTCTAAACGTGACAGCTCTTGGAGACTCGATAACAGTGTAGTCGTGCTTGAACTCTAATCCCTTTGCTTCCCACCGAGGCTTTGTGAGATTGAGTTGAGTCTGATAGCTCTCAGTCCCAAGCTGGAAGTCTCCTACACGCTGTCTGATAACTAGACCCCTGGTCCATAAGTTGACTGCCGCAGCGAGAATCTTCTTTTCATGTGGAGGTAGATGGTTCAGATGTCCTTGAAGATTTAATAAGTACAGATCCTCAAAATCACTAGGGTACAAATGCTTGAAGTTATTTTCTGCAATGATGTGTTATTTAAGATCAGCTCTGCGAAGCACTATTTTCTTCAAGTAATCATACCCATACATGGAGAAGATTTCAACCCTGATAACATTTAGGATTCTCATATTTGTTCGTACAGCCTGACGATTGCCATCAGCTGCATGTCTTTCAATGTAGAATCGTTTCTTGTGGAACCACCAGTGGGATATACCATACGAAGCAGCAACGTCATACTTTCACTCTTCGTCTATCCACACCTGATCGGGCACCATCTGTTCTAGCCCAACATCAGGATAATGTGCAGCCTTCATCTTGGTGATTGACAATGCATGTCTGCTACCCTTGTCGCCGAAACGAAGGTATTCCAGATCTTTGTTGAAGAAGAAGTCTGCTTGAATGGTGACTTGACTTGGTGGACCACCAAGTGGGAGGGGCTTGCTGACATTGTATTTTAGGATCCCGTCATCCACTTGATCTGTCAAGAGCTTGTGACATTCCTTCATTTGGTATTGAAGATGAATCACGTCAGGATGGAAGACTTTGACTACTTCATACACTGGACCTTCGAAGTCTTATGGTGTAAGTGAATCGATTCCTTTCTGCTTGCAGAACCAGTCCATAAAAGTTCCCATGTCACCGGTTTGAGCCAATAGCGAGTTCTCTGGTGGAGACACATGGTGAGAGGCAATAACAGCTGCCCAGTTATTTTTGGGAACATGTGTAACCAATGAGGGGACAGACCATGTTGGTTCTAGTGTAGCAGGTCTTTCTTCTTCGGTCAAGGGCTTCAACCAAACTTTCATTTCATCACTTGTGGGAATGGACCAAGTAAAACCTGGGTTTTCAGATATGTCTTCCTCTGTGAAAGACTTCCACCTATCACTCCTAGGATTCACTTTTGGAATATTCATGTTCGAAATATCTTCATCATCTGAAGAGAGTTCCTGTTCAATAGCTGACGCTTCATTCATGATAAAATCTTCAGGAATTGATGAAACAGAAGGCTTGAATCTAGTGTCAAATGTCGTCCAAGCAGCATATCCAGTAGATGAAACATTCTTTGATGAGCTTGGACCAGCAAATTGCTTCGACTGATCTTTCTCAGTAGATGATGCGGGAGGATGAGGTGGTGTATGTGCATGATATGATCAAGAAGCTCCAGAGGATCCTGATGGTCCTGACGGTGGATGAGGAGGACACCCATGTGGTGTTTTAGGTTTGTCCTGTCTCTTCTTTTTCTTTTTACGGGTTTCAGCTAGATCCTCCATGAGTTGGTCAGCATTTTCACGATCTATTGATTTCTCCAGTGCCTCATACAATCTCCGGTGGTCTTCATGTCCTTTATCCAAATTTGTCTCATACATGCGTTGTAGGAGGATCTCCTTCATATCAGTTGTGGGAAGATCTCTGAAGCGCGCTCTCAAGGGAGCTTCCATTGCCCAATCTACAGCCTCTGCTACATGTTCATCAATGGCTCTCATTACCTTTTGATCGAAGTCGAGATTTTCAAGTTTAGATAATCGAGAACCGTGATTTTTGACAACCATCGATAAGTCATGACCTTCCAGAACCGTAATGCGTCTGAGAGCATCTTCGAGACAGGATTCTAAGCTCTCGTTGGTGGATGGTTGAATTGGGATTGTGGTTGTGATAGTTGCGGTAGTGGTTTTTGCAGATGAGGGAGTAGCTATTGTTGGTGTTGTGGTAGGAGTTGGAATTGCCATTGTTGAGACTGCAGACGAGTCTTGTTCAATAGTGACAGATACCATTGACACAACCTCTTTTTCTTCATTTGTATTTTCAGTCTCAGCATCATTAGTCTTGTCCGTGATAAACTGATCCCCAAAGGTAGGGTCGTGTTCAAGGTTCTTGAGAGATGATAGAGTGCCCGTTAAGCTAACCGGTTCCTCCAGGTGAGTCTAATCATCGATTCTCATCTTTAGATTTTCTTGAACACCTGGATATGCCGTTGATACGAACTCATCATGCAGTGATTCAAGTGGAGGATCCGATGTGACTGGAACTTCTTCAAGTGGAGGATCCTTTGAAGCTGCAGGGTAGGTTTAGACACTGGAACTTCTTCATCCACCAATTGATCTACCAACTTTCTCGCTTTACCCCTTTTTGGTTTCTTAGCATTACCTAGAGCATCGTCAGCAGTGGATGCCTCCTTACGCTTCTTGGGTTTTGGCTTTCTTTGCTTGGTTGACACCTGTTGTTTTGTTAACTTAGTCGGTTTTGGAGCCGAGGATTCAGCATCAGCAACTTTTTCACCAGCTAGATACTTTTGATGCGCGGCCACTTTATCCAAATAATCCTGATAGTATGGGGCATTAAGTATATCATTCGTGCTGAGAGCTCTAGGTATGACCATCCCAAAGACTTCTCGTTTAGTTCCCTTTGCTGCGAACTTGAGATTCCCAATGACATGTTCATCAGATGGCAAGTGGAGCGGAGAATCATTTCTTGGGTGGAACTTATGCTTGCTTTGAAGATGATGTATCATCAATTTGGTGAACCTGATACTTGAAATCTTAAGAGGATTGATATTCTTCTTACCCACATTATGTTGATCCAGATTCACCTTGTCTACCATGAAGGAATGGATAGATTGAGTAAATTCTTCCCAAATCCTCTCAGCATAATCAAGGTTGGCACGGTTAACGATCCCTCAAAGAATCTGTAGCACCGGAGCTCGTGGTCTTTCGTAACCTGAGGTTTTTCCAGTAAGACACATGTTGATAATAGTGATGAGAGCCCTCCATGGTTGATACATATCATTTGTGATAACTGCAGATAACGTGTTGACGTCTTTAGGGTAGCCCAGATCGTTAACAAGCTTGCACTACAAGAAAAGTGGCTTTTTAGGACCCTTTGTCTGGGACGGTATGATAATGGAGTCCTAAAAAACTGTTTAATAGGACATATGAGCGTTTAGGGTCCTTTTTAAATATTTGCTACTTAGGCGGTGTCCTAAAAAGTTAAATAATAGGATGGTTGATTATTTGGGGTCATATTATCATATAACTTAATAGGACACTTAAAATATGGATCCTAATAAATTACTTTATAAGACATTTAGTTGTTGGTGTCCCATTATGTGATAGTGTAATACGACACTTGATCACTAGATGTCCTATTATGACATAACCTAATAAGACCCTTGACATTTGGGTCTTATAACTTTAACCTTTATAGGACGTTTATTCATTATGGTTTTATTATAATACACCATAATAGGACACTTGAGTTTTGAGTCATAAGACATCAGTTAGTTAAAACGCTTATTCACAAAAGTTTTATTATAACAAAATTTAATAGGACCTTTGACACGTGGGTATTATAATGTAAACCTTTATAGGACGCTTATGCATAATGGCTTTATTATCATACACCATAATAGGACATTTTATTTTTGAGTCATAAAATATCAGTTTTATGGAACGCTTATTCGCAAACGTTTTTTATTATAACAAAAGTTAATAGGACCCTTGACAATAGGGTCTTATAACGTTAACCTTTATAGAACGCTTATTCATAATGGTTTTTTTATGATACACCATAATATGACACTTCTTTTTAGAGTCGTAAAACATCCGCTTTTTATAATGCTTATTCAAATTAAGTTTTATTAAAACATAACTTGATATGACACTTGACACTTGGGTCTCATAAATTCATCCACCATAATAGGACACTTGAAATTTGAGTCATAAAGTATTAGTTTTATAGAACGCTTACTTGCAAAAGTTTTATTTTAACAAAACTTAATAGGACCCTTGACACCTGTGTCTTTTAACATTAACCTTTATAGTACGCTTATTTGTTATGGTTTTATTATCATACGCCATAATAGAACACTTCTTATTTGAGTCATAAAACATCAGTTTTTTAGAACGCTTATTTACAAAAGTTTTATTTAAACATTAGTTAATATGACACTTGATACTTGGGTATCAAAACTTGATACACCATAATAGGACACTTGATATTTGAGTCATAAAAGATCAGTTTTATGGAACGCTTGTAACACCCCAACCCGACAAGGGTAAAGGTATCACAACAATGGATTCACATCAGAACAAAACCAAGCATACATTTTCATTAATACAAAAAATCTCAAAGGATAACAAATGAAATACAAAATCTATAGGGTTACAAATGAAAACTTCCAAAACATTATGTCTAAAGTATATTATCTTCGGTTCAATTCTAAATCTAGCATAGCTATCCAAGCTTCTAAGTCCAAAGGTACACTCTTCTCTCATTCCCAGCTTCCTACTAAAACCTGCCGCAGGAAAAGAAATGCGGCTGAGCTACGAGAGCTCAGTGAACAGATATAACGGTAACAAAACATTAATAGATAATAGTACAAAAGAAATCAGGAATACAGGTCATACCGATAACTCAGGGTGTAAGAATGAGATGTCAGGAATAAATAAGGAATGAGGTTCAGGAAAATAACGAAAAGAACAAATACAAAGGAAAATTCATAAGGTTCATAATGTAAAGAAAACAGGAATCTATCACGAGCCCAGACAACAGATAATATTATAACACTATAACATATAAGCAATCTAGAGGGGATGCCTCTCAAGTAACAGATAATATGAGGGGTGTCCTCATGTATCAATGGAGTGATCAACTCCCAGACAAATGTGAAAGACGTGTATCGCACACACCATCAGTCACCAGACAAATATTACAATTAACAAAACAATAAACAGATAACAGGTCAAATCTAGGATGCACCCATACGCCCCACAGACAAGTCAATAATCATAATTATAATGGCCATAGCAAATAATAAATAAGGGACGGAACAGGTCATCACTCTC